>CATIWC010001890.1:0-409624 GCA_948472305.1 Vicia faba
TATATAATAAATAATAATAATAATAATAATAATAATAATAATAATAATAATAATAATAATAATAATAATAATAATAATAATAATAATAATAATAATAATAATAATAATAACCTTATCTTGGAACCCCCACCATGATCTTATGTTGGAACGTCAGGGGCATTAATAATGCTGGCAAATGTAGAGAGGCTAGTGCCCGCCTCAATAGGCTACATCTGAAGTTGGTTATTCTAGCTGAAACTAGAGTTAAGAGCAATAAAGTAGATTCTATCAGGAATAGGTTTGGGGATCAATGGTCTTGGCTTGATAACTACCAATGCCACGCGAATGGGAGAATTTGGATGATGTATAATGTCAGCAAAATCCAGGTTGTTTACCATAGGAGCACTGACCAGTTGATTCATGTGGGAATTCATAATTTAGCAGGGGAATTGCTTTTCTGGTGTACAGAGGTTTACGCTTGGAATACCCTTAAGGAGAGAAGGGCCTTATGGGGTGTGTTGTACCCCAAAATTTGCCCTCCCATTTTCTCAATAATTTCTCATCACAAAGCCCTTGAAGCTCAAGATCTAGTTAGGGTTTCATCTGCTCAAGACTTCTCCTTACACTGTTGACCCAAATTAGGGTTTGTGTTGGCACAAGGATATTTTGACCTAAAATGCCTAAGATGAATTTCATGCTTCATATTGGACTCCCAAGTTTATCCACATCAAGTTTTAAGTCTTAATTCCAAATTTTGCCCAGTCAATTGGACAGTTGACCTAGAAATCAACTGTATTGGAGAAAAAGTCAACTGTGGCCAATTGACAGTCAAATCTCATGAAAATTGACCCACATCAACATTATAAACTCACATGGACCATTTGATCAAGTTTGGATCACAATTCCACAAGAAATTTGATCAGATCACCAAAAGGGCAAAATGGTCATTTTTAGGGTTTTGACTGCACAAAGGCAATTTTTGACTGTTTGACCTAGCCAATGGCAAACCAAGCTCACATATGGACTCAAGGACCCCATGGAATTGTCTTGACATACTCAACAAGTTCAAAAGATCCCAAATGCACAAGATTGACAGTTGAATTTCCCAGTCAATTGATCAATTTTGACTGTATACTGAAAAGTCAAACTTTGACTTTTTGGTCAAAATCAAGTGTCAAGATTCATTTTTCATCAAAACATGCCAAATCATGAAACTTGTTCATCAAGAAATCAAGAATTGCAAATTAGGGTTTGAAATGAAGATTTTTCATAACTTAGAATTTTTCTAAGTTATGAAAAACCCTAATTTTTTCCTAATTTTGTCCCACTTTCTCACCAAGATTCATTTGGATTCAAGCAAAAGTCAAAACATGAAAGTTGTAGCCTATTGCATAATCTACAACTTTGATTCACAAAGTTTTCCCAAAAGAAGCTTGTAGCTCAAGTTACAATTTTTGGAACAAGGGTACCAAACCATTCTTAACTTAGAGAAAATTTGACCTATTTTAGGCAGGATTTTTACCTTACTTCAAGACCATTTTTCACATACTTCCACTTGGAATTTCAATTTGCATTTCAAAGATGGATTGTAGTACACATTCCAAGCTTTCCAAAATGTCCAAGAACTCATCAAACAACCTTATGGTTTGAGAGAATCGAATTTTGCAATATGGGAAAAACTCACTTTTGTTATGGCCAATTTCCATGTTCATACACTTAGGCAATTTTCAAATCAGCATGCATTTCTTGATTACAGACCCTAAATCCTTTTTACACTCATAAATTTAATGCAAACTCTTTGTGCCAAGACCATGTTCTATGTGTTCAAGCATTGCATAATGGTTTAATCCCAAAATAGATAAAGCACTTTAACCATTTTTGCAAAAAGTGAACTTTATGTCAAAATGCAAATCCAAGCCAGTACATTTGAAATCTCTTTGGCACAAGTTTAGGAACTAATTACACTGATCAAGACTAAGTGGTGCAGCATAGCTTGGGGGCCTGCATCAGTCTAGAACACCAAGTTGCCTTTTGTTGCTTAAAGTGTAAGAAACATAGCATATCATCCAACAACTTTGATCTCAGCAAACCAAGCCTTAAGCAAACTTATCAAGCATATTCTAAACATCCATTCTGAGCTAGAACACGAGCCAACCAAGTCCCAAACACTCTCCTTCACAAAATCACCATTGAACTGCACAAAAACAGGGCCTGCTGCCAGATTGAATCCCACAACTCATTTCCATCGTGCATTCTTGCTAAAACCACTTCAAACACCTTCCTACCATCAATGCAAACTATCCAAAGCATTAGAAGTGGACTGTAACTCCTCTAATCAGTTTGGCCATTTTCATTTTCTTGTTTTGCAGTTGAAGTTCCATAACACGATTCAGCTAGTTTCAAAGCAAAGTAAAGCTTGGAATAGCATCCCTGGACCTCAAGGAAGTTGTACCAATCATCACCTTGCACTGAAAGTACCTCAATCATCAGATACAACTTCAACTGAACAGATAAGTTCATGAATTCGTATCTCTCTATCCAGACATTGTTAGCTTTAGGTTTGTGAAGAAAATATGTCACATTCATAGCCCTGAACATGCCCATGTAGTTAGTTTTCATTTATGTTACGTGTGTCATGAGAATTTGATGTCTGAACATTGATAAAAAATTAGGTTAAGATTTGGGAATGAAGAAATTCTCTCTCATTTTTGAGAGTTAGATCAAGTTTTTGGTATGAATGGATTCGTTGTTTGATGCTGAACATTTTTGGTGTTGTGAGTTAAAAAGCCAGGAATCAGGATGTTTGAATCATTGAACAAAGCGCGCGTTTTGACATTATTTCTGGCCAGAGGTTGAAGAAGGACTTGGTAGGCTGGGCTTGATTTGCCATTTCTGTTTACACACTATTTTTACTTTGACACCCCCTAGGCCCATTTGGCTTATTTTTATGTTTTTTTTACTTTTGTTTTTTATTCCTGACTTATTTATTTTTCCTCATAATATTAAAAACATAAAAAACATTTTTTACACTATTTTTATATTTTTTTAGGCATTTATTTGTTTATATTGATATTTGTATGTAAATAAATACATAATATTATTATTTAGAATAACTAGAAAAAATAATGTAAACACATTCATTTTTTTGATTTTTATTTTATTTTATCTTCTGAAAATATTTGATATAAAATATACTTTTTTTTTATAGATATTAAATATTATTATTTTTGTATATATAATACATATTTAAAAATTAATACAAATATATATATATATATTATATATATATATATATATATATATAATATATATATATATATATTATATATATATATATATATATATATATATATATATATATAATATATATATAGTATATATATATTATATATATATATATATATATATATATATATAATATATATAATATATATATATATTATATATATATATATATATATATATATATATATATATATATATATATATATATATATAATATATATATATATATATATATATATATATTAGAATATTTAGTAAATAATACAAAAATATATACATTTTATTTTTATTAATATTTGATAGTAAAAATACCTTTTGACAAATATACTTCATTTTTATTTTATTTTTTATATAATTGATAAATATTTGTACATATTAAATAATTAATATATTTACTTAATAAATTAGGGTTTTGCCCTAAACATAAAAAAGCTCCAAAAATAATACTTTTTTTATTTTGTTTATTTGACATAAAAAAATACCTTTTTTTCCATACATATAAAAACCCTTTTTGCATCTTGCATATTTATTTTATTTTTCATTTAATTTGTGCAATTAAATATCTTGTAAATAATTCCAAATTGATGTAATAGCTAGGTTTAAATTCCTTGTCAAATACCCCCCATTTGAACATTTGTACCCCCCTTCCCATATTGTGTTGTAATAGTTTAGAACTTTATTTTTCGCACTTTAATGCTTTCTAAATATACCATGTTAGAATTAGGGTTTGTATGCAAATAAAAACAACAAAATAGTTTGACCTAATTTCAAGATAATCAAGCATGAAAATAGACAACACTAATCACACTTGCACCCCTAGGGTATTCCACTTGTTGCCTTCAATAAATGGGCCATATTGCATGTTAGGTCTCTTTGGGCAAAACAATACAATTCAAATGATCATAGTCCCACGATGACGCTTTCGAAAAGTTGCCTAAAAATGATCAAAGTCCCTTAAAGGAAAATTGCCCAAAGATACTTGGCACCATTACAATTATGGTCTAAACGATGACCCGCGCCCGTCCCTTTCACATCCTAACACAAGATTGCCCACCAAATGCAATGGTGGAACAAAATTGTTAAAAGGGTTAAAACATAGCAAAAATCTTTGAGAACTTTAGGGTAGATGGATCTTAAGTACTTGTCAACTTGCAAAACAAAAACACTTGCTTATTTTTCAAACCACACTTTCAAAACAAACTTTCAAAAAACCTTGAAACATCTTTTCAAAAAGACAAACACCTTTTGTAAAACATTCGAGTAAAGAATTGTTACAAGGGTAGCCTAGACAAGGCATATTTTTCAAAACATTTTTCAAAACCACACACAAAGCACCATTTCAAACAATTGAAAACCAAGGCAAGTTGATCTAAGCAAATACCTAAGAGCCCATGGATAACCATGGATAGAAAGGGTGCTAATACCTTCCCTTTCTATAATCTACTCCCCGAACCCAAGAAAAAAATCTCAAAGGTTTTTGCTGTGCTTTTTAAACCTTTCCTTAGGATAAAATAAAAAGTCAGTGGCGACTCTTGCTCAACCGAAACATTTGCAAAAACGAACGCAAAACCACAGTCAGTTCTCCCACCGTATCACAGAACTGGCGACTCTGCTGGGGATAATTTTAAAAGTGGAGTAACCTTAGGGCTTAGATCACCCTCTTGCATGACTAATTGTTTGATTTGATTGCTTTATATATTGGCTCTCTTGTTTGGGTTTGCAATCCTACACCCGGATTTTGGGAAACATTCATAGATAGTAATAGGTTGTGGAAACTGTGCGGGGTATATCGACACGGTCGAAGCAATAGCTATATTAGTGCGACATATTTGTGAGTACCGGTAACCCTTGAGTTCAATCAAGGAGAGTACGGGGCCGCTGAGTGATGTCACTAAGCACTAATGACCTGGAACCTTACTTGACCATCTTGGCCTTTTATTAGGGGTAGTGAGATGACCGGCTTTGGTGCAGTCCGAAGTTGGTAGATACTCGATACTACACTCATTGAGGGTTGTTTTCTTGGAATATTTTGGTCGCTAGTTAAGTGGCTAAACCAAAACTATAAACGATGAAAACAATCCAATGATATTGAGCTCCTTAGAACCCGGTTACTATTTATAGGACAGGTTTTAAGCCAACTACACTCAAGAGGGTACTTACCTATGAAACCCCATGCAAGCCTGAAACTAGGGTTTGGTGTGATTTGCTTGTACATATGTTTTGTGCATACATCATAAACATCATAAAGCATCATATGCATTCACTAACCATTTCAAGGGTTTAGATCTTCATCTTTGTTCTTGTTTTGTAGGTCATGGAAATTTCTCGCAGAAAAACCATCCAAGTCAACCTTGTGAGAATCTCTCCTCAACTCAAGGAACTCACCTCAAGAATTTTGGAAAGCTCATCCTTCAGTGAAAGACATGGTAGACTGCTCAGCTTAGTCAACACCAACATTGAAGAAGACATGATGAAAGTGCTATTCCAGTTCTTTGTCCCTCTTCACCACTGTTTCACCTTCCCTGACTATCAGTTGGTACCCACTTTGGAGGAATTTTCTCAACTCCTGAGAATTCCTATCCTCAATCAACTACCTTTCAACGGTACGGAAAAGGAACCAAAGCCTGAAGATGTTGCTCGAGCATTACATCTACAGCCTTCTGACATCAAGGGGCATTGGGAAACCAGAAGCGGCGTCAAAGGATTCTTAGCTAAATTCTTGTTTGAGAAGGCACAAGAATGTTGGAATTCATTGGACCTACAAGCCTTTGAAGAAATTGTGGCACTCCTTGTCTATGGGTTGGTCTTGTTCCCAAATTCTGACCAATTGGTAGATGTCAACGCCGTCAAAATCTTCTTGTCCAGAAATCTAATACCAACATTGCTTGGGGACATTCTTCACTCATTTTACACACGAACAATGAGAAAGAGGGGTGTTCTCATGTGTTGTACTCCTCTCCTTGCAAGGTGGTTTATTTTGCACCTTCCACAATCTGTCTTGAAGAATGACCAAGGCTCAAGGTGGTCCCAACGATTGATGAATCTTACTCACTCTGATGTACATTGGTGTTCTCGGTCCAGAGAAAATGTCATCATCGTCGATCATTGTGGAGAGTTTCCTAATGTTCCTTTACTTGGAATCAGGGGAGGTATCACCTACAACCCTTGCCTAGCTTTGAGGCAATTTGGATATGCACGGAGGGATGGCCCTCATGACATGTTGATTCCTGACCTAGTTTTTGACTTCGACAACGATGCGCAAGGACTTCGCCAAAGATTCATCAGAGCTTGGGGGAGGCCCAACAAGGTTGATAGCAAGACACTGGGACACAAGAACTCCATCCCTCTTGAGCCTTATCTCAAGTGGGTACGAGCCCGAGCCCAGAGTCTAATGATGCTTTATCCTCATGTTCTCCCTGTGATTAAAGAGCCCGTCAAGGAAGGAGAGGTTCCCTACACCATCCTATATCCTGACATGCCTACATCGTGGGAGGAAATGCAGAAGAGTTGGATTTAGCTCAAGGAGGAACGAAACACTTTTGAAGCCAGCTTCTACGCTAGCGAGAAGAAGGTTCTAGAGCTTACCCGCCGACTCCATGAACAAGAGGCCCTCAACACCTACATCGCACCAAAGAGGATGCGCAATGTCTTTTTACCTTGAGAAGTTGTTTTTGTAATATTTGGCCCATGGGGCATTTATGTACTAACAAATTTCTTCTTATTAATATGACGTGCGTTCTTTTTGTCTGCAACAATTTTGAATATTCTAAATCCTTGAATGCATTGCATACATAAGCATACCATTCATCATGTGCATAAGCAGGTCTCACGCCAGGTTTCCTTATCTGTCTGCTGTTTATTTCAGTAGGATGGATCTCGAGCAAACAGTCAAAGACCTACAAGCTCAAAATGCACAGTTCCAGCAACTCCTGATGACCTTGGCTAAGGGTCAGGAGGATCTCAAGACCTTGCTGGGGAATAAAGACCCAGTGAAAAAGAAGAAGAAGAGACTCGGGGTGGCTACTTTAGGGAGAAGATTTGACGGAGAGGCCAGGAGAGTGCTTGAATTTCCTCCTACCTCTGATGAAGGGACCAGTAAAGGAGGTGGGGCTGCGGTACCTTCCGAGTCCGATGTGGAAGAAGAGGAGGACGAAGAGGATGAAGACTACTCTGATCAACAATACCCTCCGGCTGATGATAAATACAAAGGTTTAGAAGACAGGTTGGCCGCCATGGAGCTACAGAGAGTACCGGGTTTGGATTTTGAAGACTTGGGTCTAGTTGCCGGGATTGTGATTCCCCCAAAGTTCAAAGTGCCAGTTTTTGTGAGGTATGACGGGTTGTCCTGTCCAAAGATGCATCTCAGGTCCTACGTAAGAAAAATCCAACCCTATACGGCAGATAAAAACCTTTGGATCCATTTCTTTCAAGACAGCCTTTCTGGGGCTCAACTGGAGTGGTTTTATCAGCTAGAGGGAACCAGCGTCCGAAACTGGGAAGACTTGGCCACCGCCTTCTACAAACAATATTAGTATAATTCTGACCTTGCTGCTACGCGTACCCAACTTCAGGGTATGTCATTGGGAACAAACGAAGGATTCAAAGAATATGCACAAAAATGGAGGAATTTGGCTGGCAGGGTGCAGCCTCCTTTAACCGACCGTGAGCTTGTTGATATGTTTCTAGGGCCCTATCTGGGCCATTTTTCAATCATCTAATTGGTAACTCTTCCGCGGGGTTTACCGATTTGATCTTAACAGGCGAAAGAATAGAGGCTGGCATCAAGTCAGGAAAGATTCAGAAGGGTGTTGCTGCAAGTGTTGAGAAGAAGCCTTTTAAGAAGGAAACGGTTGTGGTATACTCCCAGAGAAGAGCAGGGAAGACTGAACGTCGGCCAACTGTGGGGGCCGTAATGATTCAAAACCCTTCAAGTGAACAGCCTCGCTATAACTAGTCCAGACCAAATCAACAACGAGTGGAACGGACACAACGGAAGTTCACCCGTATTAACATGACGCCAGCGCAAGTGCTTCCCCATCTGTTGAAATTGAATCTCGCCACTATCAAAGAGGCACCAAAGAATGTGAATACGTCCTCTCCGCATTATCATCCTAATGCTAAATGCGCCTACCATTCTGACAGTGTCGGGTACGACACCAATGATTGTTGGGCACTCAAGCATAAGATCCAAGACCTGATAGAGGCGAAGGAAGTGGAGTTCGACGCTCCAAAGAAGCCTAATGTGATATCTGCGCCAATGCCGAAGCACGACCGAAATGTCAATGCCATTGAAGAAGATTTGTATGTTGCTGATGTCAATGATCTGATAACTCCGTTGCTAACCATCAAGTTGAACCTGTTAAAGGCCGGGATTTTCCCGGGATGTAAGGAAGATTGTTATTGCTGTTACTCTCTGCCGTTTGATTGCCCGTTACTGAAGAAAGGCATCCAAGGCCTAATGGACAGTCGACAAATTTTGTTTGAAAAAGTTTCTGCTATTCCAACCCATACTGAAGATGTCTCAATCATAACCATTCACGCCAATCTTTCCAAGGCCGTCAGAAAGCCTGTTAAGATTACACCAGCTACGAAATCTGTTCCTTTGAAGATAACAATGCCAGGGCCTGTCCCCTATGTTTCTGAGAAGTCAATACCATGGAACTATGGCGGTGACGTCTACTACCATGGTATTAAACAAATCGAAATAAATGAAGAAAGTTCGGATGAAGAAGAAGCCAGCATTGGTAACATTGCAGGCACGAGCAAAATCACCCAGAGCGGGAGAATATTTTCTCCAGAGATTGCCCCTCCAAGAGCAATCTTTGGACCCTCATCTACTGACAAGGTTATCCCTGCACCAATAAAACTCTCCGCTAGAACCCCATTGATTGAAGATGTTGTTGTTCCTAATATTGTCCCTCCTACCGCTGTTGATAAAGGTAAGGGAATCTAAGATGAGCTCGTCAGGACAAGGGCTCAACCCTTGGTCATCCCGGAAACCTCCAAGAAAGAAATGGATGAGATCTTGAAGATAATCAAACGGAGTGATTACGATGTGGTAGAACAACTGGGGCAAACCCCCTCAAAGATCTCCAAGCTAGCACTACTGCTTTGCTCGGAAGCGCACGCTAAAGCTCTGATAAAATTCCTGAAGGCAGCCCATGTGCCCCAGGAAACCTCTGAAGATCAATTTCAAAATTGTGTGGCCAGCCTTACTGCGGACAATGGATTAGGTTTCTCTGATGCCGACCTAACTCCTAAAGGTAGAAACCACAAGGATGCTTTGCACATTTCAGTCGAGTGCCGAGGAACTACTCTCGCACATGTCTTGGTCGACACTGGTTCGTCGCTGAATGTACTGCCAAAGAAGGCTTTGGACCGACTAGATTGTGAAGGGTTGGAGTTGAAACCGAGTGATATTGTTTTCAGAGCTTTCGATGGTTCGAAGAGAATGGTCCATGGGGAGGTTGATATTCCCATCAAGGTGGGCACCGAGGTGTTTAAATCCACTTTCTATGTGATGGACATCCGTCCGTCATACTCTTGCTTGTTGGGTAGGCCTTGGATACACCATGTCGGGGCAGTCACCTCCTCCTTACATCAGATGTTGAAGTATCCTGTCAAGGGGAAGATCATTACCGTCCATGGTGAAGAGGAGTACATGATCAACCACTTGAATTCCTTCCGGTATGTGGAGGTAGAAGGTGAGTTCATTGAGACGCCTTTCCAGCATTTCGAAGAAGTCCTTCCTGAAATCACAGTAGCAAAGTTGGCAGCTGAAGTACCGAGGCAGATGGCCAGGATGGCATCTCTGGAGGACGCAAAGGTCCCAATAAAGGAGGGGAAGAATTCAGCATGGGGGCAGTTGCCTGATATTCTGCATAAAACAGACAAATTTGGATTAGGGTTCACTACCGCGGGTCAGAAAGCTATGCGCCGTTCGAAGATTGAGAGAGCGCCAGTCAAAATTTCTCCCTACGGAATCAACGCTTTAGAGGATGAAGACAAAGAGAGCAGCATCGAAGAGTGGATTTACCCAACTGTCAAAGGAGGATTGTGCAACTGGGAGGCAAAAGACTTTGTCCCCATCACTTTTATTCATCAGTAATTTATCTGTCAAACATTTCCTATTGGTCTGTAATATTTATTTTCAAACAATCCGTGCACTATCTTTTTACCTCATGTCTTGCCCGGGGCATGTAGGTCCATTTGTAAGGGTTTTGATTACTTTCATATCCATATACCATGTTTAATGATTCATTGGACGTTTTTCATTTGATAAACTGTTGTGTTCATTTTCTTTCCTTTTGCATTTTTGTTTAAGGATGGCTATCCCTTACACACACCCACACTCACAAATGCAGGTACCCATCCACTCCAGATTCCATGGGTGACTATTCTGCTATATCCTTCAATAACTCTGAAGATCTGGTCAATCAAGTCGAGTATGAAGATGACGAAGGTTGTGAAGTACCAGGGGAACTAGCCAGACTTCTACAGCAAGAGGAAAGGGCCATCTTACTGCACGAAGAGTCATTGGAAACTGTCAACTTAGGGACCGAGGAAGACCGGAAGGAGGTGCAAGTGGGTGCCAATCTGGAACCAAGTGTCAAGGAACGCCTGATACAGTTGTTGAATGAGTATGTTGAAATCTTCGCCTGGTCTTATGAAGACATGCCAGGTTTAGACACAGACATCGTGGTTCACCGTCTCCCCACAAGAGAGGATTGTCCACCGATCAAGCAAAAAGTCCGCCGAATGAGGCCTGACATGTCTGAAAAGATCAAAGCAGAAGTGATGAAGCAATTCGACGCTGGCTTTCTGGCTGTTACGTCCTATCCTCAATGGGTCGCTAACATCGTGCCAGTACCTAAGAAAGACGGCAAAGTCAGGATGTGTGTGGACTACCGGGATTTGAATAGGGCCAGCCCCAAAGATGATTTTCCGCTACCACACATTGACATTTTGATCGACAATACAGCTCAGCACAAAGTGTTTTCCTTCATGGATGGATTCTCGGGCTACAATCAAATCAAAATGGCCCCCGAGGATATGGAGAAAACAACTTTTGTCACACAATGGGGCACTTTCTGTTACAAGGTGATGCCATTCGGGCTGAAGAACGCAGGGGCAACTTATCAACGCGCCATGGTAGCTTTGTTTCATGATATGATACATCATGAGATTGAAGTTTACGTAGACGATATGATAGATCGGTCACAAACAGAGGAGGAGCACCTTGAACATCTAGAAAAGCTGTTTGCCAGATTGAAAGAATACAAACTCAGGCTGAATCCAAGTAAGTGCACTTTTGGAGTTAGGTCTGGTAAACTTCTAGGATTCATTATAAGCAACAAAGGCATTGAAGTCGATCCAGCAAAAGTGAAAGCAATACAAGAGATGCCTGCTGTGATCGGTGGATCTGGAACTGACTGGTTAACGCTGGTTCGCGAAATGTCGCGGAAGCAAGAGTCGCCATCGTCTTTTATTTTCTCCAAATGGAAAGGACAAAAGCACAGAAAAATTCCTTAAAGAGATTGCTCTCGGTTCGGGAGGTAAGTTATAGAAAGGGAATGTGTTAGCACCCTTTCTATCCATGGTTATCCATGGGCTCTTAGATACTTGCTCATTGTGTTTTCAAAAATGGTTTGCTTGCTTTTCAACTGTGGGTTTTAAAAGTTTCTTTGAAAATTTCAGTTCGACTCTTGTATCGGTCCTCAAGAGTGTTTGAAAAGTTGCTTTCGAAAGCTTTTTGAAAAGGTGTCGGTGTGAAAAGTATTTTTGATTTGTTTTGAAATTAGAGCAAGTATCTAGAGTCGTCTACCTACCCTAAGGAATTCGTCTGTGTAAATGTCCTTAAAGTAATGTCATCCCACCATTGAGAGGTAGGTAGCACCACCGTTGGAGGTGCTCGGGTCAATTCGAGGTTCGGGACATGGTGATCACCAGAGCAATAGGAAGATACCTTAGAAGCTACCCTCATGCCAGGTTCCCGGATCATGAGGACTTACTAAAACATCTTCTACTCGACGATCACCTTTCGAGAGGCAAGGCAACAGTGAGGCGTACCCTATGGGTGGTGTGTGTTTTGTGTGTCGTTTTCAGATATTTTGTCTTGTTCATGTTATGGGTGATCTACGCTTTTGTTTTTATTTTAACATTCATTCTTGCATGCATTTATTAGCAGTTAAAAGTTGCGAGAAATATAAAATTCCTAAACTATTACAAAGGCGCGGGTCCACATCGCCAAATTAAATCCAGGACCCGATTTGACATAAAATAAAGTAAAGTGCGAAAAACATGAATATTTAATTTACAGGGCTTTGGGAGAATTACATTAATATTATAAGAAATAAAATGTGCGAAACGAATTAATAATCGAAAGCGAGGGCGTTGGACCCTTTTTTAATGAAATTAAA
Source organism: Vicia faba (assembly GCA_948472305.1). Classification (NCBI taxonomy): domain Eukaryota; kingdom Viridiplantae; phylum Streptophyta; class Magnoliopsida; order Fabales; family Fabaceae; genus Vicia; species Vicia faba. The sequence goes on from CATIWC010001890.1 coordinate 12,684, forward strand.
ATACAATTGACAAATTAATTAAATTAAACTAAAAAGAAAAGATTTTTGGAGTTTTTTATATTTATGGATTTTTAATGAGAAAATTATGGAATTTAAAACCTAATTCTAGTTATTTTTTAATTTATTAAGAAAAAATATTAAAATTGAACCTAAAATTAAACCTAATTAATTAATGCAATTTGATTTATAAAAATAATAATTAATAATTAATAATTAATAAAAGAAAAGAAAAAGGTAAAAGTAATTAAAACCTAATTCTACAAATTTTAAATTTATTAAGAAAATGTTAAAGTTAAACCTAAATTTAAAAAGCTAAATTAATTAATGAGATTTATTTACAAAAAATAACATTTAAATAAAATATATTTTTATTTTTATGACTTTCTGATTTTTTATTATTTTTTATGTTATGAAAATATTGATTTAAAGAATTAAATTGAAACTAAACAAAATAAATAAAAGTAGAGAAGAAATTGAAAGAGAGCAAACCCTTGGGGGTGCTGACCCCAGTTTGGAGGTCATATTGTGGCAATTAGGCCCAGTGATTTAAGGCCCTTTCTGACTTTTCATGGGAGCATGTGTATGCGTTGACTGCAGCGTTCCATAGACCTCAGATCCTGGCCATTGGATGGAGGTTGTGGGACAAGTGGCGTGCTAGAGCATGAAGTATATGATGCACTTCTGGAGTGTGCGCTGCAGGTTAGCATAGAAAGAAAAATAATAGGGAGAAAGTGAGGGGACCTGGGAATCGAACCCAGGTCCCAGAGTTTACCAAGTGCTTCGTCCACCAACTATGCCATTCACGCGCTTTGTATATAATGTAACAAATAAATAATATAATGCAAAATAATGGTCAGTGGTTAATTTTCGCGCAAAAATTCAAATGAGCCAATCCCCTGAACACACCTCACCTTCTTCTCCAAGTGCCCTGCGTTTGCCTGAAAAACATCAACAAGATTGCGGGGGTTTTAAACCCCCACTACATGGTATATAGAAAAATAGCGATTAGCCCGTCTTTGATCAGAAATTGGGCGCGACCTAAGCATTGAATTCGTTGGAAGCTCTTGGTTCTAATTGTACCAGTCTCGTGTCTCAATTTTTCTTTGAATGTAAAGCCCCAAATTTGAACCTCTGGAACCCTAAAACGCTCCAATGGTGGATTCTCATATGATGCATGAAAACTCAATTAAAACATATGGTTAGCTTTAGAATGCTTAGATTAGTGTAAATCAGTAAAGAAAACACATGAAAAATGTATGTAATTCAATATGCGATTATGAATATATTTCTGAAAAGTGGGACATGCTTCTACCGTTTCTTGGTGTTAGAGCTTATGATTTTGATTCAGGAAGTTCCCTTGATATCTCAGGAAGGTGATAGAATGGTCGTTTGGCCTTGAAACCTGCTAAAAATAGGAGAACAGTTTTGACTTTCTTCACCAAAATTGCAAAGTGCATAAGAGGTTTTGGGCGCAGCTTTCTGATCTCTAGCATTAGGGTTAGGTTTGCACTTGTATAAGGAATGAATTCAGTCAATAATCCAAGCCCAAAGCCTTGTCTTTAATGGTTTTCAAGATTTGATTTTTTTGAATCTTTTTCAATATTTTTTCATGAAGAATCATACCAATTTGCACCAATTCTTTCCTCTTTTGATATGCACGAAATCCTTAGTGAATCATGAGTGATTGTACTGCATAAAAAGATTTGATCACATTAGTTTAGTATTTTTCCATATTTTATTTAATTTAAATGAATTAATTGTAATAAAAATTCAAATAAATAAATAAAAATGATGAATAAATCCCCTTTGGGCCAAATGGTCGTGCACATGCTTTGGATGATGAATCTTGGAAGAAAAAGAGGCCCATTAGCAATTTTAAGGCTTTTGAAGCAAAGTTGACTTTTTAAAATATCCAAAAATTTCCCAACTTCCACAAGGCATATCTTGCTCAATTTTTAAGCTTTGATCATGTTCTTGGACATTTTGGAAAGGTCTTGAAGTCCTATAACCAATGCCTTTGGTCCCATGTCATTTTGATTTGCCAATCTCAAGTTATGGCCTTTGACTTAAAGTCCTTTTTTGTTGACTTTTGAAAATGACCTATAATGTTGAAATTGATAACTTTTTGTGAGAGCATTTCTTGGACTTGAAGTGTGAAGAGGAGTTGTAGGAAATGTCTTTCTCTTCAAAATGAGCTTTGGATGGAATTTTTATGATAATCCATGTGGAAGTTATGCCTTGGTCAAGTTACAGTTGACTTTTTCAACTGTCCAAATATGGAAACATTTGCATCTTGAGACTTTTTGAGCTAAGCTTTGAGAATCATGATCAAGAATTGATCAAATGATGTTTGTGGCTTCAAAATGAGATGTTGACCAAAAATTTTAACTTTTTACTGTCAAATGACCATTTTGCCCCTACAATTGACTGTAGGGCGATTAGGGTTTTTGACTGTGCAATTTTGTGTTGTAAGTCTTGAAACTTGGTATGAGGATGCTTGACTATGTTTGTAGGCATGTGGGACTTGATTGGACCCTAGGAAACTTCATTTACTTTGTCAGAACCAAAACCCTAATTTTTGACTGTTAGGAGGCCCTTGAACTGTGCAACCCTTGGGGAGATTTTGAAGCTTTGACTTGGAAAATTTTGAAGAATATGGGAGGGCAAATTTTGGGGTACAACACCTGCTCCCCGTACTGAAAAGGAGGTTAGAGGGTTCTTGGGGCGCTTGAACTATATTGCCAGATTCATCTCTCATCTGACTTCTACCTGTGAGCCAATTTTCAAACTCTTGAAGAAAGACCAGGTAGTCGAATGGAACGACGACTATCAAGCTGCTTTTGATAAGATCAAGGAGTACTTGCTAGAACCTCCTATTCTGATGCCACCCGTCGAAGGAAGACCATTGATCATGTATCTGACCGTCTTGGATAAATCAATGGGGTGTGTTTTGGGCCAGCATGACGAGTCTGGTCGAAAAGAGCATGCTATTTATTACCTTAGCAAAAAGTTTACCGACTGTGAGACTCGCTACTCACTGCTCGAGAAAACTTGCTGCGCTTTGGTATGGGCTGCTCGCCGACTAAGGCAGTATATGTTGACTCATACTACCTTGTTGATTTCCAAAATGGATCCTATCAAGTATATCTTCGAAAAGCCCGCTTTATCTGGAAGAATAGCGAGATGGCAGATGATCCTGACTGAGTATGACATCTAATACACCACTCAAAAAGCTATAAAAGGGAGTGTACTAGCTGACCATCTGGCTCATCAAGCTATCGAAGATTATCAACCCATGAGATTTGACTTCCCAGTCGAGGACATCATGAATTTGGACAACATTGAAGGTAACGGACCGTATGACGGACCCGAAAAGGGATCCCGATGGACCCTGTACTTTGATGGTGCTTCAAATGCGCTTGGAAACGGTATCGGCGCAATACTCATTTCTCCGGAAGGTTGTCACACACCCTTCACGGCCCGACTTTGCTTCAGCTGCACAAACAACATGGCTGAATATGAAGCTTGCATCTTTGGTCTCAAGGCTGCTATAGACTTGGGGATCAAATCTTTGATCGTATTTGGGGATTCGGCTTTGGTTATTAGTCAAATCAAAGGAGAGTGGGATACCAAGCACCCTAATCGTATCCCATACAAAGAACATGTCTTGACATTGTTGCCTCATTTCGAGCAAATTACCTTCGAGCATTTCCCGCGAGAAGAGAATCAGCTAGCAGATGCTCTAGCTACAATGTCCTCCATGTTTAAACTCAACTGGGATAACGAGGGTCCCCAAATCACCATCGAGCGAATGGATGAACCTGCACATTGTCACGAGATTAATACCGAAGAAGTAGTGGAACAACCCTGGTTCCATGAAATCAAAAAGTATCTCGAGACTAGAGATTATCCCGAAGGAGCTTCCGTAAATGACAAGAAGTTCTTAAGGAAATTCGCTGCTAAGTTCTTCCTGAGCAACGACATCCTTTACAAACGAAGCCATGATTGTGTATTACTCCGATGCGTAGACAAAGCTGAAGCAGAGTTGATCATGACTGAGATACACAGCGGCACATTTGGCACTCACTTGAGCGGGCATACAATGGCTAAGAAGATCCTAAGGGCAGGCTATTACTGGTCTACCATAGAAGCTGACTGCCATCAATATTCCCGTACTTGCCACAAATGTCAAGTCTATGCTGACAAGGTTCATATCCCTCTGGTTCCTCTCAACATTCTGACTGCTCCTTGGCCATTTGCAATGTGGGGCATTGACATGATTGGAGAGATCAAGCCCACGGCTTCCAACGGACATCGCTTCATCCTAGTTGCCATTGACTATTTCACCAAATGGGTCGAAGCAGCTTCCTTCGCCTCTGTTACCAAAAATGTGGTTGCCCGCTTCATCAAGCAAAATCTCATATGCCGGTATGGTGTTCCAGACAGGATCATCACAAACAACGATACAAATCTGAATAACACAATGATCACCGCATTATGCAAACAGTTCAAGATTTATCATCACAATTCATCTCCCTATCGGCCGAAGATGAACGGTGCTGTTGAAGCTGCAAACAAAAACATTAAGAGGATCATTCAGAAAATGACAGTCACTTACAAAGACTGGCATGAGATGTTACCATTTTCTCTGCATGGATACCGTACGACGACACGTACTTCAACCGGGGCAACCCCATTTTCTCTGGTATATGGCATGGAAGTTGTCCTGCCTATGGAGGTTCAGATTCCTTCTCTAAGGATTATGAAGGACACAGGTTTGAATGAAGATGATTGGATGCAGACCCGACTTGATCAACTCAATCTGATCGACGAGAAGCGACTCGCTGCTATATGCCATGGTCAGACGTATCAAAAACGGATGATCAAGGCCTTCAATAAGAAAGTCAGACGTCAGGTGTATCAAGTCGGGGATCTCGTAATCAAGCGGATTATCTTGCCGCAAAGTGATCCCAGGGGCAAATGGACTCCTACATATGAAGGACCATTTGTGATCAAGAGCATATTTTCTGGTGGTGCGATGATTCTGACCACCATGGACGACGACGATTTGCCGCACCCTACGAACGCAGACATAGTCAAAAGATACTACGCATAAAATAACCCGACAAGTCGAAAACCCGAAAGGGAGGATTGGGCAAAAATAGGCATCCCGGTGAACCGAAAACCCGAAAGGGCGGTTCAGGCAAAAATTAGGGATAAAAACAAAAAATCTGTACACCCGGCAAGCTGAAAACCCGAAAGGGCGGCTTGGGCAAAAAGGGGTTTCCCGGTGGATCGAAAACCCGAAAGGGCGATTCAGGCAAAAGTTAGGGAATTAAAGCGTATGACTATGTCTCGCCGGATCACTTCAAAGACAATCTCTTCATCAACCAGTTCCAGGCTTCTGATCAATCCAGGCATCGGCAGACGAAGCATTGAATGGACAGATATTCAGAGTTGTGAAGGCTATAGCGGAATGGAATCCCATGGAATTATTTCACATATCTTTATTTTGTATAAATCTTTCAATATTTACGAAAAAATCCTCTTACTAGGATGATTGTCTCCTTTGTACAAATATACTCAGAGAAAATTAATACAAATACTCTTCCCAGAAATTTGTGTCATTTCCTTTTTCTTTTTCTCTTGCACTAATTGTTTTATTTTGAGAAACGTCCAATGTTTTGTTAAATAGGCATATGCATTTGAACATGATCATTTCCTTATGAATCCAGAAAGAGGATTACTGATAGGATTGAAGGTGCAGTTGGATATCTTGATACCCTTTTCAAAGGAAATCCCCAGGAGATTTGGAATCCATATCCCCAGCAAGTCTTGAAGCTTATCCCCAGTAGATTTTGGAAGCTTATCCCCTGCAGAATACGGACGTCTCTCCCGAGCTTTATTCAAAGTTATTCCTCACAAGGGCTTATAACTGAGTTATCCTCAGCTAATTTCCACGGAAGATCGCACTCGACAAAATTCTTCCTATCCCCAGCCAGAGAATCCTCCAGAACTCAATTCCCCTCAGAACTAAGTTTCAGTATCCCCAGCAGAGCTAAAACTTCAAACTATCTATCCCCAGCGGAGCCAGACTAGTGAACCTTCTCCCCGCAGAAATGCTTCTCACTAGACTAGAGATTCTCAATCTTATCTCCCCAGCTTAAGTCTACCAGGTTCTAAAATCCCCAGTAGACATCATCAGAAATTCTCTTACCCTGCGAGTCACCAAGGGAATTCCAAGTCCCTACAAGTGGTTCTGAGGCCCCTCGACGTTTGAAGGTCCGGTATTCCCCAGAAGATTGGTATACAACCCAAGCTCCTTATTCCCCAGCAACAGCCCAGGAATTGTTCTTCCCGGCAGCAGTCAAGATGCTTTTATCTTCAGCTATCTCGGATTCATCTATCCTTCGCAAGACAGCTCTCCAGCTTACATGCGCATCCATTTACGTTCATATCATATAACATACATTGTATCATGCATCATGACATTGCATATAACTAACTCTTTACCTTTTCAGGTAAGATCAAGTCAACAGACAAAAATCATTATCTTCCGAGACACTTTTGAAAACAGTTTACGGACGCTTCCCAACAACGGATGCTGCTCTATTGCTTATTCAACTTCAAGATTTCTGAAAATAGTTCACGGGCTCTCCAAGTAACGGATGTTGACCTATCACTTGTTCAGATTCTTCTCCAGACTTCTGAAAACAGTTTATGGATTCTTCCCAACAACGGATGTTAATCTATCGCTTGTTCAGATGCAACCTTTGAAAACAGTTTACGGACGCTTCCCAATAACGGATGCTGCTCTATTGCTTATTCAACTTCAAGATTTCTGAAAACAGTTCACGGGTTCTCCAAGTAACGGATGTTAACCTATCGCTTGTTCAGTTTCTTCTCAAGACTTCTGAAAACAGTTTATGGATTCTTCCCAACAACGGATGTTGATCTATCGCTTGTTCAGATGCAACTTTTGAAAACAGTTTACGGATGCCTCCAGATACGGATGTCAATCTATTGCTTATTCAGACCCCAGTTCAGAGATGGTCCTAAACATGGGCACCTTTTTGATACTCTTTCCAGATGGCATCTTTAAGCCCATCCCCGACAGGATTCTATTACCCTTCCAGATGGCATCGTTAAGCCCATCTCCAAATGGCATCTCTAAGCCCATTCCCGCATCCATTGCTTTAACGAGTGCAAATTTAAGGGCACTCTAGTGTCCAATCTCCTTTTACCCTCGAGTTACGAAAGGCAAACTTGCCAATCTAACTCTTCGGATTCAAGAAGATTGAACAGGGGCAACTGTTGTACCCCAAAATTTTCCCTCCCATTTTCTCAATAATTTCTCATCACAAAGCCCTTGAAGCTCAAGATCCAGTTAGGGTTTCATCTGCTCAAGACTTCTCCTTACACTGTTGACCCAAATTAGGGTTTATGTTGGCACAAGGATATTTTGACCTAAAATGCCTAAGATGAATTTCATGCTTCATATTGGACTCCCAAGTTTATCCACATCAAGTTTCAAGTATTAATTCCAAATTTTGCCCAGTCAATTGGACAGTTGACCTAGAAATCAACTGTATTAGGGAAAAAGTCAATTATGGCCAATTGACAGTCAAATCTCATGAAAATTGACCCACATCAACATTATAAACTCACATGGACCATTTTATCAAGTTTGGATCACAATTCCACAAGAAATTTGATCAGATCACCAAAAGGGCAAAATGGTCATTTTTAGGGTTTTGACTGCACAAAGGCAATTTTTGACTGTTTGACCTAGCCAATGGCAAACCAAGCTCACATATGGACTCAAGGACCCCATGTAATTGTCTTTACATACTCAACAAGTTTAAAAGATCCCAAATGCACAAGATTGACAGTTGAATTTCCCAGTCAATTGATCAATTTTGACTGTATACTGAAAAGTCAAACTTTGACTTTTTGGTCAAAATCAAGTGTCAAGATTCATTTTTCATCAAAACATGCCAAATCATGAAACTTGTTCATCAAGAAATCAAGAATTGCAAATTAGGGTTTGAAATGAAGATTTTTCATAACTTAGAATTTTTCTAAGTTATGAAAAACCCTAATTTTTTCCTAACTTTGTCCCACTTTCTCACCAAGATTCATTTGGATTCAAGCAAAAGTCAAAACATGAAAGATGTAGCCTATTGCATAATCTAAAACTTTTATTCACAAAGTTTTCCCAAAAGAAGCTTGTAGCTCAAGTTACAATTTTTGGAACAAGGGTACCAAACCATTCTTAACTTCGAGAAAATTTGACCTATTTTAGGCAGGATTTTTACCTTACTTCAAGACCATTTTTCACATACTTCCACTTGGAATTTCAATTTGCATTTCAAATATGGATTGTATTACACATTCCAAGCTTTCCAAAATGTCCAAGAACTCATCAAACAACCTCATGGTTTGAGAGAATCGAATTTTGCAATATGGGAAAAACTCACTTTTGTTATGGCCAATTTCCATGTTCATACACTTAGGCAATTTTCAAATCAGCATGCATTTCTTGATTACAGGCCCTAAATCCTTTTTAAACTCATAAATTTAATGCAAACTCTTTGTGCCAAGACCATGTTCTATGTGTTCAAGCATTGCATAATGGTTTAATCCCAAAATAGATAAAGCACTTTAACCATTTTTGCAAAAAGTGAACTTTATGTCAAAATGCAAATCCAAGCCAGTACATTTGAAATCTCTTTGGCACAAGTTTAGGAACTAATTACACTGATCAAGACTAAGTGGTGCAGCATAGCTTGAGGGCCTGCATCAGTCTAGAACACCAAGTTGCCTTTTGTTGCTTAAAGTGTAAGAAACATAGCATATCATCCAACAACTTTGATCTCAGCAAACCAAGCCTTAAGCAAACTTATCAAGCATATTCTAAACATCCATTCTGAGCTAGAACACGAGCCAACCAATTCCCAAACACTCTCCTTCACAAAATCACCATTGAACTGCAAAAAAACAGGGCCTGCTGCAGATTAAATCCCACAACTCATTTCCATCGTGCATTCTTGCTAAAACCACTTCAAACACCTTCCCTACCATCAATGCAAACTATCCAAAGCATTAGAAGTGGACTGTAATTCCTCTAATCAGTTTGGCCATTTTCATTTTCTTGTTTTGCAGTTGAAGTTCCATAACACGATTCAGCTAGTTTCAAAGCAAAGTAAAGCTTGGAATAGCATCCCTGGACCTCAAGGAAGCTGTACCAATCATCACCTTGCACTGAAAGTACCTCAATCATCAGATACAACTTCAACTGAACAGGTAAGTTCATGAATTCGTATCTCTCTATCCAGGCATTGTTAGCTTTAGGTTTGTGAAGAAAATATGTCACATTCATAGCCCTGAACATGCCCATGTAGTTAGTTTTCATTTATGTTACGTGCGTCATGAGAATTTGATGTCTGAACATTGATAAAAAATTAGGTTAAGATTTGGGAATGAAGAAATTCTCTCTCATTTTTTAGAGTTAGATCAAGTTTTTGGTATGAATGGATTCGTTGTTTGATGCTGAACATTTTTGATGTTGTGAGTTTTCATTAAAAAGCCAGGAATCAGGATGTTTGAATCATTGAACAAAGCGCGCGTTTTGACATTATTTCTGGCCAGAGGTTGAAGAAGGACTTGGTGGGCTGGGCTTGATTTGCCATTTCTGTTTACACACTATTTTTACTTTGACACCCCCTAGGCCCATTTGGCTTATTTTTATGTTTTTTTGACTTTTGTTTTTTATTCCTGACTTATTTATTTTTCCTCATAATATTAAAAACATAAAAAACATTTTTTACACTATGTTTATATTTTTTAGCCATTTATTTGTTTATATTGATATTTGTATGTAAATAAATACATAATATTATTATTTAGAATAACTAGAAAAAATAATGTAAACACATTCATTTTTTTGATTTTTATTTTATTTTATCTTCTGAAAATATTTGATATAAAATATACTTTTTTTTTTATAAATATTAAATATTATTATTTTTGTATATATAATACATATTTAGAAATTAATACATATATATATATATATATATATATATATATATATATATATATATATATATATATATATATATATATATATATATATATATATATATATATATATATATATATATATATATATATATATATATATATATATATATATATATATATATATATATATATATATATTTATTAGAATATTTAGTAAATAATACAAAAATATATACATTTTATTTTTATTAATATTTGATAGTAAAAATACCTTTTGACAAATATACTTCATTTTTATTTTATTTTTTATATAATTGATAAATATTTGTACATATTAAATAATTAATATATTTACTTAATAAATTAGGGTTTTGCCCTAAACATAAAAAAGCTCCAAAAATAATACTTTTTTTATTTTGTTTATTTGACATAAAAAAATACCTTTTTTTCCATACATATAAAAACCCTTTTTGCATCTTGCATATTTATTTTATTTTTTCATTTAATTTGTGCAATTAAATATCTTGTAAATAATTCCAAATTGATGTAATAGCTAGGTTTTAATTCCTTGTCAAATACCCCCCATTTGAACATTTGTACCCCCCTTCCCATATTGTGTTGTAATAGTTTAGAACTTTATTTTTCGCACTTTAATGCTTTCTAAATATACCATGTTAGAATTAGGGTTTGTATGCAAATAAAAACAACAAAATAGTTTGACCTAATTTCAAGATAATCAAGCATGAAAATAGACAACACTAATCACACTTGCACCCCTAGGGTATTCCACTTGTTGCCTTCAATAAATGGGCCATATTGCATGTTAGGTCTCTTTGGGCAAAATAACACAATTCAAATGATCATAGTCTCACGATGACGCTTTCGAAAAGTTGCCTAAAAATGATCAAAGTCCCTTAAAGGAAAATTGCCCAAAGATACTTGGCACCATTGCAATTATGGTCTAAACGATGACCCGCGCCCGTCCCTTTCACATCCTAACACAAGATTGCCCACCAAATGCAATGGTGGAACAAAATTGTTAAAAGGGTTAAAACATAGCAAAAATCTTTGAGAACTTTAGGGTAGATGGATCTTAAGTACTTGTCAACTTGCAAAACAAAAACACTTGCTTATTTTTCAAACCACACTTTCAAAACAAACTTTCAAAAAACCTTGAAACATCTTTTCAAAAAGACAAACACCTTTTGTAAAACATTCGAGTAAAGAATTGTTACAAGGGTAGCCTAGACAAGGCATATTTTTCAAAACATTTTTCAAAACCACACACAAAGCACCATTTCAAACAATTGAAAACCAAGGCAAGTTGATCTAAGCAAATACCTAAGAGCCCATGGATAACCATGGATAGAAAGGGTGCTAATACCTTCCCTTTCTATAATCTACTCCCCGAACCCAAGAAAAAAATCTCAAAGGTTTTTGCTGTGCTTTTTAAACCTTTCCTTAGGATAAAATAAAAAGTCGGTGGCGACTCTTGCTCAACCGAAACATTTGCGAAAACGAACGCAAAACCATAGTCAGTTCTCCCACTGTATCACAGGGTGACATTACCAATCTTCAACCGTTGAATAATGATCCTTGGTGCATTATGGGTGATTTCAACAATGTTCTGAGGGCCAATGACAGAATAGGAGGCAAACCTGTTATGGAGTCTGAATATGAGGATTTGGTCAGCGTGGTGGATACCCTTAATTTGTTTGAGAAGGACAGCCAAGGTGATCATTTTACCTGGTCTAATAAACAAGCTAGTGGCACAATTTATTCTCGGATTGATAGGCTCATTGGCAACGTTAGCTGGCACCAGTTGCATCTGAACTCTTCCTTGTTCGTAATGGAACCAAGTATACCTGATCATGCTATGCTTTGGCTAAAAGATCCTGTTCTGACCCAATCAAAGTATCCTCAAATCAAATTTCTGAATATCGTGACTGAGAAGGAGGGTTATTTGGAGAAAATCAAGGCTAGTTAGGAGATTCCTCTAATGGGTGGCAGCATATATACCCTTTGGAAAAAGCTGCAAAGACTTTATCCTGTTATTAGGGAGCTTTGCAATTCTTTTAGGGGTATTCAGGGGCAAATCCACAAAGCTAGAGACAAGTTGTATGAATCCCAAGAGCTGTTGAGATTGGATAGAATGAACCCTTCTATTATCGAGCAGGTTAGAATCAATACTGAAGAGTTGGTGTACCTTAATAACCTTGAAGAACAAATATTGATGCAGCATGCCAAAGTAGATTGGATTAGGCAAGGTGATGGCAACAATAGTTACTTCCATGCTACCCTCAAAGAAAAAACTAGACAGTCTCAGATCCTGAGTTTGAGTAGGGATAATGGATCTCAAATTACAGTCCAGAATGAGATAATGAAGGAAGTGGTTGATTTCTATGGTAAGTTGGTTGGCTCATTGAATCCTAACATGGTGGATATTGACGTGGATGCTATGAGAAGAGGAAGACAATTAAATAGAGATCAAGGTTACTCCCTGGTTGGGCCTATATCTGAAGAGGAGATTTTATTGTACTTAAGAGCATTAGGGATATCAATGCCCCTGGAGGAGATGGCTACAGTGTTAAGTTCTATAAATCAGCTTGGAGTGTTATTAAGTTGGATTTCTATAATGCTGTGAGAGAATTCTTTGAGAAAGGGAAATTGTACAAGGCTATAAATAATACCGTTGTGGCTCTCATCCGAAAGAGCAGTAATGCTACTAAGGTTAGTGACTACATGTCGATTTCCTGTTGCTCTATAATCTATATGGTCATCTCTAAAGTGATGACCAACAAACTTGGTAGAGTTATCAGTCAAATTATGCACCAAAGCCAAGTTACCTTTATTCTGGGTAATTGTATCCAAGACAATATCTTATTGGCTTCTGAGTTAATTAAAGGTTATAGCAGACATAGTGGTCCCCCTATAGTTATGATTCAAATTGACCTCCAAAAAGCGTATGATTCGGTGGAGTGGTGTGCCCTAAAAACCATCCTCAAAGAAATGAACTTTCCTCACAAATTCATTGAGTGGGTGATGCTGACTATCAACACAGTATCTTATAAGTACAAAGTTAATGGCGAGCTTACGGACTTTCTGGTGTCCAAGAGGGGGCTCCACCAAGGAGACCCTCTCTCTCCTTTTCTATTTGTGTTGGTAATGGATTACCTCCATAGGGTCTTGCTTAAGCTTCGTGAGAATCCCAATTTCAACTTCCATGCCAAATGTGAGAAGCTGGTATAATTAAACTATCATTTACGAATGATCTCCTTCTATTTGCGATAGGTGATGTTGTTTCGGTTCAGCTTCTTATGAAGGTGTTTAAGAACTTCTCTGCTTCCACAGGTTTGGTTTCCAACCTCCTTAAGTGCAAAATCTTCTTTGGCAACATAGATAGTGGAACTAAAGCGGAAATTTTGCATTTGTCTGGATTCTAAGAAGGTTCTCTTCCTTTTCTGTATCTTGGCATACCTCTATCTAGTAAGAGACTCACGACTACTCAATGCCTTATTCTGGTGGATAAGATGGTGGCTCGAGTCAGACATTGGAGCTATAAGCTCCTTAGTTTTACTGGGCGGGTGCAACTTGTCAAAAGCGTGATTTTTGCCATGACGAATTTCTGGATCCAAAGCATTCTGCTTCCTAGGTTTATCATTAAAAAGGTGAATGTTGTCTGTAGATCGTTTATCTGGTCGGGGGTTAGAAGATTTCAAGGAAAGCTCTTGTCGCGTGGAAATATTCTTGTAAACCAGAAAATCAGGGGGGGCTTGAATATTATAGACATCAAAACCTGGTGTACAACAACTGGATTGAATTACTCTAGAATCTGTTTGGAAAAGCTGACAACCTCTGGATCAAATGGATACATTACTACTATGTCAAGGGAGACATGATTATGACTGTCCAGGTGAAACCCAACTATTCTTGGATCCTAAAATCGATATTAAGGTGCAGAATGGTAGCAGGGCAGCTTGTAAACGGGAACAGGTATTTGCAACTTGATAAGTTTAACACTAGAAGTGTGTATCTTGAGTTGAAAAGTATGGACCCGAGTGTTTTTTGGAAAAATATTTTCTTTAATAACCTGGATAGATCGAAAGCGTGTTTTTTTCTTTGGGTTGCTTGTCATAACAGGCTTGTAACCAAAGACAGATTGTATAGGTTTAAGCTGTTGGATAATGAAAATTGTGTGTTCTGCACTGAAAAAGAAAATCTGTAGCATATGTTCTTTAAATGCAACACCATGATGACCATTTCGAATGAGGTTTTGACGTGGCTCAATGTGCAGCACCAACCGGGTTGTTGGGACCAAGAGATGAACTGGATGCTGGATAATAGTAAGGGCAAAGGAACCAAATCTGCAGTTTTGAAAGTGGCGTTTACAGAAACGGTTTATGAAGCTTGGATGTTTAGAATTCTGAACTGTTTTGGTCCCAAAAAAGATAACCTTTGTATAGGTTCTAAGATTATTGATATTGTTATTCAGAGATGTTGGGTAAAGACTAGAATTAGGAATTATCTAGCTAATCTTATGTTGCCTTAGGTTTTTGTTGGTTGTTTTGGGGATGGATCTTTGTATCGCCGTGTGTGTAACTGTTTTTTGGTTTGAAATAAAGTTGTTACATTCCAAAAAAATAAATAATCATAATAATAATAATAATAATAATAATAATAATAATAATAATAATAATAATAATCATAATAATAATCATAATAATAATAATAATCATAATAATAATCATAATAATATTCATAATAAACATAATAATAATCATAATAATAATAATCATAATAATCATAATAATCATAATAATAATCATAATAATAATCATAATCATAATAATAATAATCATAATAATAATCATAATCATAATAATAATAATCATAAGAATACAATAAAGCAACGAAATAAAACAGTAAAGCAAATAAATAAACACCCAAAAAGACAAATAAACAAAACTATGGGAGACTCGTAAAAGGTCCCTAGCAGAGTCACCAGCTGAAGCTACCGGCAGAAAATATAGAGCCACCACTGAACTTTATTTATCCCCGGGGAAGGGGAAATATCGATAAAACCACAAGAGAATGGACAAGATGGTCTTGCGACCAAGAGAAAGGGTAAGGGAGTCAGTTATGTGAGGGGAAGATATTAGCACCCCTCACATCACTTGTACTCAACGAGATCTATTTTGTTTGTGTTGTACCCCAAAATTTGCCCTCGCATTTTTACACAAGAAATCGCAGCTTCAGGCGTTTCCTGATTTTTCAAACTGGCTCAAGAATCGATCAAACAGACTTTTCTCGTCAGTCAGGACACAATTAGGGTTTTATTGATTTTTCAGGGCTCTGGAATGTTTCACACAGTTGGCTTAGGGTTTTGGTTGATTTTGGCTCAACTTTGATCAGGCGAACGCTCTTTGGAATTTAATCAGGAATTAGGGTTTTTGTGGGCACGTTCTCAGAAAGATTCAATTCTACGATGCTTTGCAAGTTATTCCGAGATTTGGTTTGAATTCGCATTGTTTGACTTAATCAGTAAAAGAGGGCATTTGGATTGAATTCACGTTTGTTTGATTGAACCAGTCAAAGGATACATTCAGTTTGGATTTACAAGTGTTTGGTAAGAAATTAGTGAAAAGGGAATGCGCCTGATCAGTTGTTTTGATTAACTGTTGCTTTGCTTTGGATATTGGAAATGCCAGGTTTAACTGAGTAAATTGCTAAAGCATTGTTTATTTAAATTATTTATTATTCTGAGATTAAGTGATTGAAATTTATTTTTCAATTATTTTAATTCAAAGAATTTTAAATAATAAATAAACAATAAAAGATAAAAAGAATTAATTGGATAAAGACTTTTTATTTACTTTTAAATTATTCGTACAATTATTGTTTACAATTTGTTTACGACAATAATTTTACAGTGATTTAAACTTAAATAAAAAACTATCCTAAACATTTTCTATTCTTCAATTCTTCATCTGCTATCCTTTTCTCCAGTGCTCCTTTTTAATTATTCATCTGCAAGAGAAAAGGAGAAAAGTCAATGACAGATAAATAAAATTACAGTTCATCATTAAGGGCCACTGATTGGGATCAATTAACCCTCTCTGCAAATCACGGGATTTCTCCCGGTTCACAAAGAGGGACGAGTTTTTATTTGCTAAAAATGAATGCACAAAAGTCAAAATTGCACAATTCAAAAATTGTCAAACTGCATAGTTCAATACAAACAGAAAGTCCAAACTGAATCACAACTTTCAAACCATCCAAAACTGTCAAAGTACAAGTTACTATCCAAAAAGGTACCCAAGCTGTCAATAAAGAAGATATCAAAAGATACAAAGTACAAGAAGCTGTCAAGAAGGGACAAATATGCAGAGGAAAATTGATATGCAAGCAAACACTCATTTTCATCATTTCCCAAAGAAGTGGCCCTTTCAGAAAGTACAAAAGCATAAACAATATTTAATGCAAACTATACTGAGAGAGAAGAAAAAGAGAAAAAGAAAGCAGGTTACAGGCTTTAGGCAGGAAGAAAATATAAAACAAACTGAACACGGTAGAGAGAGGAGATCAGAAAGATATCAAGGATAGATAGCCAACTGTCAAAACCCTCCAGCCTACTGAACAAAAGGGCAAAAACCTGCTGAACAAAGGCCAGGCCCCAGAAACCTGTCAAAAGGCCTTCCAGCCTTAAACCAACAAGCACTAAAAACCTGTGCCTCAGACCTGCCTAAAAGAAAAAAATCTGTTAAGGCATAAACCATAACCTGCAATATACTAAGCGAAAAAACCATAAAATCAAAGACCTGTCCAGCTTCAAGCCTAATCAAAAAGACATCCAAGCATTCAACTCAACAAAAAAACCACTGTCAAATAACCAAAAACCAGATAACACACAAGCCGGCACCTGCTGAAACCTCACAAACCTGTACCTGTACCATTCAAACTCCAACACAAAAACCAGTTGCAAAAAGGCCATTAACCTGCATTAAACCTGTGTATCATACCAACATAAGCAGAAGCCTAAACAAAACAAGTTCAAGTCCAAGACCTGCAGAAGCCTTACCAACCAAAGCCATTAAACCTGTCAAGCCAAAGCCCCTAAGGCCCTGTGTAGGAATCAAAAAACTGCTGAACCTATCAAGCTCAACCTAAGCCCAAACTGTCCCAAACCAGTCCAACAAGCTAAACCAACACAACCTGTCAAACTAAACCTAAGCAAAGCCTCAGGGAAACTATCATCATAGGGCATTCCAGCAGGCACCACGGTCATACAACATTAAGCATGTAAGCAAGGCAACAAAAGCCAAACGAAATTACTCAAAACGCATACTCAGTATCAATACACAAGGCCCTCAGGATGCCATCATTGGGCAAGGAACAAACATAGCGACAGAAAAGGCAACTCAAAGGTAAAACGTTCAAAAGCAAACATTCGAGGCGACATAAACAGAAGGCAACACAAGAAGGAGAAGAAGAAAAGAAGACATGTGTATCAAAGCTTTCAGGCGAACATCATAAAGCTTAGAGAAGAGTATAGAAATACCAGGAGTCCTTGCGAAGCTGAGCTCATCGTGCAATTCCTTCACCGTCGAGCCTCAACGCCTCCAAAATCCCTCTTCCTCCATCTCCAAAAGGTAGTACTCTTATACCTCCTTACATGCATGTCAATAACGAGAGAAAACATAAGTCAAAGCCCAAATTGAAATTAAAAAATCAAAAGAGGAATGAAACCCTAATGCGTTTGAGATCGAAATCATACCTTGTAACGTGGTCTGGGTGGTCTACGGAGGGTGAAAGGGGGATGATGGCGTCTGTTGGCCTTGCGTGAAGGAGTTGTACTCAAATATCCATGGCGAGAGATGAACGAAGACGAAGAGGATAGAAGACAAACGGAGCGCCTCTGTAAACCCTAAGCTTATTCCAGAATGAAAACAAATCAACAAAACCCTAAAACTGTTCGTTCAAACGAGTGGGCCTAATCTGTTTCATAAAACCTAAGCCCAAGCTAATTCCTAATTCACCCCCCTTTGTTCTATTCATTTCCCCTAATTTGCATTTGGGCCTCAAACCCTTGAGCCCATTTCTGATTTTTTATTTCACACTATTTTTAAACCATCTTTTCCTTTTCATACATATATATATATATTAACATAACTCTTTTATTATTCATTTACACCAAATATTGATTTTCTCTAAAGAATTACGTTTTCAATTGCCATATTTTTCCTCTAACTTAAATCTTGTTACTTTGTATATTATTACATTAACACTTTAACACTTTTAAAATATATTTTTCAATATACATAAACTTTAAAACATTTAATTAAAATATCTTTTGTACATAATAAATAAAAATACATTTTACATAATTTAAATTCTTAACATTTAAATGAGAATATTCTTTGTACATACAAATAAAGATACATTTTTTTATTACACAATATAATTAAAATTGAAAACATTTTTCTTTTCATTAAAACATTCTTTTTGTACATATTAAAGAAAATACAAGATCACAAATCAAAGATTAATAAATATTTAATTCTTTTCATTTAAGTTAAAACGATACCTTAAATAATACGCATTAATTCACATGGTCGCACCTGTAAATAATTACATACACATATACACGTGCACTTACACAATATACTTGTACTTGATACCTTATACATTTGCTTATTTTGTATATTCGTTACATCTACATTTGGTCGCAAATTTGATTTGGTTGTAATCTATTGGACACCATATTCCTAAGTCTCATCCCCATTTGTAAATTTGTACCCCCACTCCCGGATACTTATTTTGTAATAGCGTAGACTTTAAATTCTTGCAATTTACCGCTTTCAATTATACCATGGTTAGACCTAGGGTTTGCATGTACATAAAATCAAACGCTAGATAACCTAATACAAGACAAATACATGAAATCAATACACAATCACACTTGCACCCTCTAGGGTAATCTCACATGTTGCCTTCCAAAATGGGCCATGCTTGCACGTCGAGTTTCTTTGGCAAAACGAATTCAAAATGATCATAAGTCCCTCGATGACGCTTTCGAAAGTTGCCTAAATGGAATGGTCATAGTCCCTTCAAAACAAATTGCCAAAGACACTTGGCATCATTGCATTCATGGTCCATACGATGACCCGCGCTCGTCCCGAACAAACCTCCTAAACGCAAGATTGTCCACCAAATTCAATGGTGGAACAAAATTGTTAAAAAGGGTTAAAAACATAGAGAAAACCTTTGAGTATAATAGGGTAGACAAAACTCTTAGTTACTTGAGATCAACTTGCAAAAACACTTGCCTTCTTTTCAAAAACCACATTCCACAAACACTTTCAAAACAAACTCTCAAAAACACTTTGAAACATCTTTTCGAAAAGATACACACCTTTGTAAAACATTCGAGTAAAGAATTGTTACAAGGGTAGCCTAAGACAAGGCATCTTCTTCCAAAACATTTTCAAAAACACACACATACACCACAATTTCAAGCAATCAAAAATCAAGGCAAGTGATCTAAAAAACCAAGTAACTAAGAGCCCATGGATAACCATGGATGAAAAGGGTGCTAATACCTTCCCTTTTCATAATCTACCCCCCGAACCCACGAAATATCTCAAAAGGTTTTTGCTGTGCTTTTTTTTAACCTTTCCTTTAGGATAAAATAAAAAGTCGGTGGCGACTCTTGCTCAACCGAACAAGTGCGAATACAAACGCAAAACTCACAGTCAGTTCTCCCACCGCATCACAGTTTGTTTGTCTCTAAGGGTGTGTTTATCTATAACTAAACTTGCTTAAGGGGAAAGAAAAGGTTTTTTATTATTGCATTCGTGATAGTTTTGCGACCCTTTGCCTACGTATCCAGTGAAGGAATCAGAACACCGTAGTTCTTCTGGAAAATGTTGGTTTGTTTGTGTTTTTTAGCGGGCGATGTTAGCACACGCATTCTAGAAATAGACACGGCAGGTATCGCGGTAGAACGGAGATAATATGCCCTTTGAGGGAAATTTTGATTTGTTGACTGTTTTGCGAATTTTAAAATAAATTCAAGTAATTATTAAAGGCGTTTTTTGGATTTTTGATTTGTGAATCATAAGTTTTTAATTATAAAAGAAGAAAAAAAAATTTAATAGGGAGACTAGAAAACCTAGTGTGGTTATGTACAGGTTTTGAATGCTCAAAATCTAATTAATTTAATTAATCGAGAGAAACGAATAAAAAAGAAACCATATGAGACACACAAGCAATCGATCAAAGAGACAAGAAGTAAATGTTTAATCAATGAATTAGAGAATAACAAAGCGCGAAATTTAAATCAAATAATTGGAAAGAAAGAAATTAAATAATTAAATGACTAACGCCCGAAAACTAGTTGAATTGAATTAAGGAAATTAGTCAAACTAATTAAAATTAATTAACAAAATTAATTTTTAATTAACAATTAACAAAATAAAATGAAATAAGAAAACATTCAAAGTAAATAAAAATGAGAAAATATTAGAAAATACATGAAATAGGGTTGATAAACAAAAGGGGGGTGAAAACGGAATCAGAGAGGTAGGAAAAAAAACAGAGCCAAGTGCTAAGGCCTATAGCACGATCCAAGAGAGAGTTTTTGTATTACCGCCTGCAATTTGTCCAAAATACATATGGACTTAAAGTGAAAATGCATCACAAGCCCATGAGGTTTTTTAGTTTAACACACCCAGTCCACTTCAAATAAATTTTTGAATTAAAAAAAAACTAAAATAATGCAAGTGTGTCACAATTGAGACCAAAAGGGAAAAATTCACTCAACGCTTTAGGGTTTCAAATTCCAACAGTGTCTTCCTTCCAAACATCAAACGAAAACCTATCTCTCTGCAGCGGCCGTACCCTCCCCCTCCCCCTCTCAACTTCCTGCTTCAATCATCTCTCCTTCTCCATCTCAATCGCCACCATTCCTCAAACTCTTTTCCGATTCAAACTCTCCGCCTCTATCTCTTTCACTCTCTTCACGGCGCCACGAACCCTAAACCTTCTCCAGTCTCATCCCCTCACTTACCGTCGATGTCCTGGATTTACCTTCTTCTTCATCGACAAACTTCTACTCAACACCAAGAGTCGATTCAACGCACACCACAGTGAACTCCCGCACCCTGCTCTCCTCACATCCTTATGGGTTTCTGAACCCCAACGCACCTGTCAGAATTCTTCCGGCGCGACATATAATTATGAATCTGACGAGAAAACAAGAGGAAGAGAGGTATGCACTTTAACTATTTTCTTATCCGAACTACCGTTTATTATACATGCTAACGTGGAAACGATGATTTCACAGGGCTACAGCTGAAAACTCTGGAGTGGTTCCAAGGCTGGGACATGATGGTTGCACTTATGGAATGAAAAAGGTGACTATTTACTGATCGATGGAGGTTTTAGTTAAAGGGGAGAGTTAAAGTCA
This sequence comes from Vicia faba, assembly GCA_948472305.1. Classification (NCBI taxonomy): domain Eukaryota; kingdom Viridiplantae; phylum Streptophyta; class Magnoliopsida; order Fabales; family Fabaceae; genus Vicia; species Vicia faba. The sequence continues at coordinate 34,177 of CATIWC010001890.1, forward strand.
GTAATGTCGCAATAGGGATAAAGTCTGTTTATCAAAGGTGATAAAGTTTTTTGAGAAAAAAATTCTATTCCTTGATTTCTGTTCACAATAATAATAATGTGCTTCTGATAATTTATTAACATAACAGTCATAATGGCTTGCAGGATTTTCTGGGTAACAACAACAAAGTGAAAATTCCAAGCAATATCAACTATAGTGCCACATATTTCACAGATTCATTAGACAAAATCATTATATTCATCAAATGCGGATTATGCAAGAAACACACAAGAAATAGAACTTGGATTCAAAACTGAGATACATAGAAAACCAGAGATGAGGTAGTATGTGATCTGCTTCACTCTTTTTCGTTCTTCTACTCCATCGCTTTACTTATTTTCTTCAATTGTTGATATGTTATATGCTTTCATGCGAGTTTGCAGAGTTTTTACTCTTGGTTACATGGTAACATGGTAGGCTTGCAAGTTTCGTTGTGGCTTTGTGGGACAGGTTTTTGAAAGTTTTTGGGGACTGGTTTTTTATCAGAGGCTTTAAAGTGTTTGTGTTTTTCTGGTTTGCTGGCTTTGTTACTTAGTGAAGAATCTCTCTTTTTTGGTTTGGTAAAATCTCTCTCTCTCGGTTTGCTGGCTGTGTAAAATCTCTCTCTTTCTTGGTCAATGGAACAATGGCTTTATATTTATATCAGGGTGAAAATTGGAGGGAAGGTTTTGTGAATTTGAACAAAATTGTATGCTGACTTGGTGGCCTTTTGAGTACAGGTTCTGTTTGCCTATTTTGATATCATTTTTAGGCTTTTTGGAGTAGGTGTGGCACAAACGAGGTGTAGGTTTTGCAGGCTGTTTGGACTGTTGTATGGGCTAGGTGATATCTTTGCAAACCTGTCTCTTTTTTCCTCTTTATCTTTCAATGATATAAAGTGGTTTTGCTTTTTTACATAATTCTGAAGGGTTTTAAATATTAGGAAAATGATGAGGCATTTGAGGTTTGAGCTATTTGATAGCTTGCCATTATTCATGAATTGTTAATGTGTTATTTGGCTCTGCTTTGGTTTTTTAGTTGTGCTGCCTTGTTCTGTTATTTTAGCAGCCTATGCTGTCTTGCTTGGTAGCTTTGCCGCAGCGCTGGCCTGCTGTGTTGCAGTTTGTTGCAGGCCTGCCCTTTTTTTTGTCGTTTGTTGCGCTGTTTGTTACGCTGATTTTTGTTTTTGGGCTGTATTGCGCTTGCTGGCTACTTTACTGCCTTGGGCAGTTTTGACTTGCCTTGTGTATATTTGTTGTTTTGGCTTGTTTTTGCAGTAAGAAAACATTTGCAAACCTCTTTTCCTTTTGTGAACTAAAATCCAAGTTTTGTGATTTGCAAAATAGGAGGAGATGACTTATGATTGAAAACAAAAATCTTTTTTCAATTTCTGATTCCAAACACCAACCCTAATGATGAAATGCACATTTCTTTTAACAATTAATTCTTGCTTGAATTTTTCACATGTTGATTGTTTGCTAACTTTTCTCCTTTTTTCTATTTCATGAACATAAGGATTGGACGGCCAAAATAAGGTTTAAAGATGAAGAAAAGTCACTGCGGGAAAGGAGGACGAGTTACTTGGAGACGAAGCAAAGAGACTTGAAGAAGAAGCATTTCTTTATTTTTTTGTAAACAAGCAATTGTAACTTATGATTCAACTTGTATTTCGCATTGTAATCCCTTTTGTAAATTGTCCAAAAATGTAACTTGAACACAAAACTTGAGTGACCTTTATGAATGATGAATTTATTGTATGGAAATCAAACAACTTTTGAATCTTGATTGAAATTAGAAATTCCCACTTGAATGGTTTGAATGATACACCTCACTTTGTAACTTGAACTTCAAGAAATCACACATGACCTTTGTATCTTGTATTTCAAGTAAAAACCAATGCCTTGTCTTCTAACTTCACTCTTCCTATCACGTCTAAACCAAACTTGCACCCTCAACAAGAATTGTAATTTTGATATCTAAACCACCAGTAACTTGTAACTTAAGCAACAAAGACATGCCTTGATCATCATGAACCTTCAACCTTATTTCTTATGCCTGGATTCCACGTTTATCAATTTAAACTTCAAACTCTTGACTCGTTGACTGAGAGATCTTAAGAAGAAAACTTGAAGTGCGAGGAGATGAAATCCATAACCAAATGTACTTGACTTTGAGTTATCTTTGAGGCAGGCGAAAGAAACATTTCATAGAAAAATTAGGGATCTGAAACCCTAACATCTTGGCGAACAATAGGGAAATAAACCCTAATCCAGGTTCGGAGGAATTTGAGTGAGAAACAACCTCGTAACTTGGTGATAAAGAAATCCATGATACCCCAAAACTTCATTCAACAATCCACTAATTGAGAACCAAATGAATTTGCCTTTTACCTGATAAAGAAAACCTCAAACCAAAGTTAAACATAAGGATGGCACAAACCCAATGTTTTGAGCCAAAGTGCCTGATTCCCTGAGATGCATGCTACGCAAATAACTTAGTGAAAATGATGCAAATGGGATGCAAAGTCTAATCCAGTCAAAAGCAAAAAAGGTAGGGCAAATTTGGGGTACGACATATGTCGTGCATGATCTAGGTCTTTTATAATCTTTCCTTTTAATATTGTAATTATCATGCAAAAAATATATTAATACTGATGGTATGTAACTGAAGTTTCCTTTTGGGTTGACTGCATTATGTAAAACAATATAAAGTTTGTTCAAGCAAATTTTGATGCAGAAGGAACACATGTGAAACCCGATGTTCTAACATGTATGCTACAATATCTTGTCTCTTACAACAGACATATGTTATAACAGTTCTGGTTCCGAGTTATTCTATCAAAGTTTCACTCTACAAATAATATCTACAAATTCATGTTGAAGAGTTAATTTAGATGTACTAGTGCAACATGTTAAACACGATGCTTCAACATATGTGTAGTGCAACAACTGGTCTTGACAGCAGGCCACATGAATGTTGTTTGGTTCACAATTTCTGATTTAGATTTAATCAGATTTGTTGCACTTATTTCAGCAATGTTTGTTTGACAATTGGAGATGTTCAAATCATATTTAAATGGAGACTTAATTTGAATTTGAAATATCACAAATCATATCTTATTGATGGAGACAATTATGGAAAAAATCATATCCAACATAATCATCTATTTTTTAGACTAAATCAAATCAGATATCCAAAGGAGAAAAACACATAAGACATTGCTATTTAAGGAGGCTCAAGTCTCATGCTTGAGACATGGATTTGTGTGTAAGATTTAGTATCTTTGTGCTAGTGTTTTAAGTCTTTAACGTGTATTTCACGCTAATGCCATCATAATGGTTAGTGTAGAATCTTTGTGTACACCATTCTATGTTTCAGTAACTTGGTATAGTTGTTGGTTTGTCTTAGTTGAGTTGTAACATTCAACATTCAATAGGATTGTTATTGAAGTTGATTACTTGAGATTAGTGATTAAGAGAAAGTCAGATGGGTTCTCATATTTAGGGGGAGACCTAAATATAAAGTCACTAAGATTAGGAAGAAGTATTGAACATCATGAAGTTGGTGTTCATAGAAGACTAAATATACTAATTCGAAATAGTGAATTTCATTTCTTGAGTAGAGTTCCCTTCAAACATAAGTGTTATTTGCACCGAACTAGATTATCAATATCTGGTATTATTTATAGCTTTCACATTGATTTTGTATTACTATCCATATGTGTGTTAAATATGGTTTAACTTTTTAGACCAGTTGTTCCAACATCGTGTCTAATATCCGTCCCTTCAGAAGCATAATTTCTCAATAACTTTTTGATATTGTGACGTATGCAATTTATTATTTTAATATATTTACTTCATTTGTGAATTGTATATGAAACTCTCTAATCATTAATGTTGTACCATTTTGAAAAACAAAAATATTCTAATTTAATTTAAGAACGGTCATGAACGTTAAAAATTAGAGTGTTACATTAATCAGTCATTTAACTAAATATAACCCCTTTGATTAATTTTAATACTCATTTCCCCCTGTCTTTTATTATAAGTAATTTTAAAGAAAAATTGTATTAAAATATATATATTATTTTACAGTATCAAGAGTTATCTACGATGTTTTCAATACCCTTAAATATTTATTATCCCATCTCTTTTTGGTCTTTAAAATTTACCTTTTCAGTCTTATAAATAGGACCAAAAGAAAATTTTAACCTTTCTTAATTTATCCTTCCTTCTCATACAAAGTTAATTACACTTTTAATATATGTGAAAAGTTCAAAATAATTTATATTAAAAATGGTGGGAGTATTACTTAAGAGCAATTATTGAATTTTTTCCCTAATGCAACAATTATTACATGCTTTTTTCCTTTCATAAAAAATATCATATTTATAATGTGCATGATTCTTAAAAAATAGTTAATTTTATTGATTTAAATGATAAAATATATTTTATTCACCAAAGCATTCTTATTAATTTATAGAGTAATTATGTGAATTAAGAGATACAAATATTGTGGAGATACTTCACTATAAAAAAAATATTATTTGTCAGGGGCTTAACCCCTCACAAATGGTAAAAAACCCTCACAAATAGAAAATTTGTCAGGGGACTGGTCCCAGTCCCCTAGCAAAACAGGGAATCGCAAATTTATTTGCAAGGGGCTTTACACGTGGGTATTTTGCCAGGGGTTAAACCACTCACTAAATGCAATTTGTTTTTAGGCGCATGCTATGGTAGCTGAGTGAGTCAGAAAATTTGCTTGGGGTTAAGCCCGTGGCAAAATGTAAATGCTTTATCATTTGCAAGGGGATAAACCCCTGGAAAATTGTAAACAGTGATATTTTCCTTGAAGTTTATCTCCTGATAAATTGTCAAAATATTTATAAAAAAATTTGATATTAATAGACTAAAAATCAATAATGATAGTTTTATAAATTATATTATTATAATAAAATTAATATAATAATTAAAATTCAATCAAGCATAATAAAAATTAAAATAAAACTTCATACAAATTACAACAAAATAAAGTTCTTAAGTTCAAAATAGTTAACATAAATTATTTCATACAAATTAAAATAAACATCAAATTTTCAAATTTAAATATTTTATTCTTGTTCATCTTGTTCTTCTCATTGCCCTTCTTCTTCAACAATTTCTCCATATCCACTAGTTCCTCCAAATCCACCACCGGAATTTTGTGACGCAAAAAATTGATCAAATCTTTGAACTCGCTCATTTGTAATCCGCATTGCTTCTTGATACTCCTGTGTTTGCCTCCCCATTTCTTCCCGCAACTCTGTTTCTCTTCTTTGCATTTCTTGTTGCATCTCTAATTGTTTTTTCTTCATCTCTTCAATTTCTGCATTTCTTGCTGCTACTTGGATTGCTGCCTAAGTATTCGCCAAGTTTCTCACAGTTTCAAGCATTTCGACCGTTAATATAGGTGGAGATAATGTTCCTTCTCCATCAGCAAGTCTCATTTTAAAACTCCTGTCACGCTGCTTGATAGTTTTGGTGTACCCTCCAACACCATACACTCTCCTATTTTTCTTCTTTCCACCTGAAACATCATATCATGTTCGAAAACCCACAACAGTATCAATAGGATATCACAGTGGTGGTTCAAGTTCAGGATGCTCTGACAACTGTAGGGCAAGTTGTTTATCAAACTCCTCATACAAATTTTTTTTAATTGTTATAATATTTCAAATAATCTAGGTCCATATAAAAGAATTAAATAAAATGTTTTTAATATAAGAAAAACTTACTTGAGTGTTTCTTGTGCACTCGTCAACAAACTCTCTATTTCTCTTGAGATGAATCTCTAGATGAAGTTCATTAAGAAGTGGAGTTCTACCCAACTCTTCACACTAATTGAATAAGTAAAAAGATGATTATTTATATGTAATCTAAAATCTAAATGATAAATCAATTAAAAAATAATTAAATTTGCGTACCATCCTTCGTGCAACTTCAGGAACACTAATACTACCCACTTCGTAGTTGCAGCCACCAACTTCAGATGCTCTATTTTTCTTTGCCTTTTCAGATATTTCCTTAAATTTTTCAGAATTCCAATGGGCAATAAGATATTGAAATACTTCTACTCCTATATAACATGGACGTTTCTTTTTTCTCATTTAATTCTAACATTCCTCATGGTGTCGGAAAATCGGGCGCTACATTTTGAGTGAAAAGTTTCTTCAATTTGGATGTTATCTCTAACATCCCAACAACACTTCTCCTACATTGTAGTATGAATTCAAAACTAAGCAATCAAAAATCATGAATATCTCAAAAAATATAAAGGAAAGATATTTCAAAAAATATAAAGGAAAAACATAAAGGAAAAAATATACCTTAAATGCATTAAACCAATCTTTTCTGTCATCTTCGAGTACAACTCCATAACTCGGCCAAAATTTTGTATATTTCTCTTTAATAATGCTTGTTATGATCGATATTGCCTGGTGGGGGCAAGATCCTAAACACCAAAATCTTGAATTAGAATTGATTAAATAAAACTCAAATTTAAAATAATATAAAATATATATAAATACTTACGATCCAGAGTCGAGCCAAATGACAAGTCTGCCATGATAATATCTAACTTTTTGCGGCTCATTTCTCCTCAACATGTGCTCCCTCCTTGTTTGCTCCTCAGGAGCACTTGTATCTTCTTGAGCACTGGTTTCTCCAGGAGCACTACTGGTATCTCCAGGAGCACTGAAATCTCCGGGAGCACTGGTATCTCCATGATCATCCTCATAAGGCACGAGTCGGGGCATGCTAGATCCACCTAGCTCCATATGAATGAGTCCACTCGACTGCATGGAAGGCATATGAAAATATGTACTGGGTCCAATAGGAAAATATGGTGTGTATCCAGTAGGACTAATAAAAGCTTTCGGGGATATGGGCGAGAATGGTGTGCGTCCAGGAGGTGTGGATAGTAATCCAGTGAAAGATCCAGACATAGGTGGAGTAGTATGCATATGAGATGGAGTAGGATGCATAAGAGGTGGAGAATGATGCATAGGAGGTGGAGTAGGACGCATAGGAGGTAGGGTAGAATGTGAAGGATGATTTTCCACTTGACTCGATTGTGGCATAGGAATAAACAAATATGAATCAGGCACCTCCTCTATAATGTACCTGTTGCGGCGAGGCTTTTGCTGGGAGGCATTTTTCTTTGGTGGCATTTTTTCTATTTGAAATAAAAATATTAAACAATGAATGTTACATAAAAGATGATATTACACAAGATAATATATATTTGAAAGATAATATTACACAAGATTATTTTGAAATATAATATTACACAAGATTTATTACATAATACATATTCAAATTATTCATCATCATAATCTTCATTATCTTCATCGGATATGAAGTTATTGTCTTCAGACTCTCCTAGCTCTCCATGCTCTTCTTCCACGAGATTTGTTGACAACAAGATAGTTGCGTCAACTTGTTGACCCTCAACTTCAGTATCACACAAACTTATAACCTCCTCAGTTTCAATTACCTCATTAACAGGTGAAATCTCATCATCTTGGTATGCAACATCTTCCATTACTTCGTTAATATCAATGTGACCCATTGAGTTGGACTTGATTACAACACACCATCCTCGTTTGCATGGGGTAATTGAAGGATAAGGTACATAATAAACTTGCATGACATTGTGTGCCATTATGAAAGGGTCATACTCTTTGTACTTTTTATCTATTCGAACGTCAACAGTGCTATATTTTTTATCAATTTTTGTTCCTCTGGAAGATGGATCATACCAATCACAAGAAAACAAGAAAACTTTATTTTCCGAGTCCATATAATTATAAACCAATTCGTAAATATGTGTGATAACCCCATAGAAGTCGTCCTCACCACCGCCTATAAATCATTTTACGACTACACCGTTGTTTATAGTTTTCTTCCCTTCACTCAGAATCTCAGTGTGAAATTTGTAACTATTTACAAAGTATGTGTGCCATTCATTCACACGTTGACGAGGGCCTTCAGAAAAACTTCTAAAATGTATTATTTCAGGACTTGGTGCAGCAATACATGATAATTGTTGCTTGAACCATGCTGGAAAATATGCATGTGTGTAACCAGTCGATGGTTGTTCACCTGTGCTTTGATAATAATAGGTATTAAATTCCTTATTTTGAAAAAGAAATAGGTTAGAGAAGGTTACAAGTCTTAACCAACAAAACTATACTTAATTAAATATACTTACTCAAGATATGGTTTAACTTCAACGCAGTTAATCAACACATGAACATGGGAATATTGCGTTTCTTTTTGAGAAAGCCAATGCTCACCCGTGTTCCCTGAGGGACGGCATGGACGACCGAAAACTGATAAGGTGAATTGACTTCTTTCACAACTTCTTTCACAAAAGTGAACTTTGTTCCTTGTGATTCTTGGAGTCAACATCATGTAATTGAAATAATGAGAGCAAAAATGTGATGTTTCGTGATGTAAATAATATGCACAAATTAATCCCTCAACTCTTGCCTTATTTTTCACTAATCACTTTGAATCACCCATGAATCATTCAAATGGATACATCCATCTATATTGAACAGGTCCAACTCTGAAAGCTTCATAAGCAAGATGCACATGGAGATGCTCCATAGAATCAAAGAAACCTGGCGAAAAGATTTGATCCAACTTGCAGAGAATGACAGAAATATTTTGGTCCAATTTAATGATGTCGTTTACTCTTAAAGTTAACGCACAAATGTCACTAAAAAATTGACTAATATCAGCTAGTGGATTAAGCACATTCTTTGGAAGTGGGCTGAATACAATTGGAAGCAATCGTTCCATGAAAACATGACAATCGTCACTTTTCATTCCATGCATCTTACGTGTTGAGGCGTCAGCACATCTTTCCAAGTTAGAAGAATAACCATCAGACATCCTCAAATCCTTTAACCACCGACATACTGCTTTTTCTTCTCTGGGAGTAAGAGTGTAACAAGCCTTGGGTTTTAACAATTTTCCATTTGGTCGAGGTTTCAACTCCAATTCTTTTTTATTACACAAAAGTTCCATGTCTTTTATAGCCTTCTCATAATCTTTTGTCTTCTCATTATCCATCACTGTGTTAAATACATTATAAAAAAAATCTTCTCAATATGCATAACATCAAGATTATGTCGTAACAAGTTATCCTTCCAATAAGGGAGGTCCCAAAAAATACTTCTTTTTATCCAATTGTGAGAATCCCCATATCCTTGAATTTTGCGTGCTTCACCATTATCTGTGAATTTTGGTAGGTCACGAACACTATTCTATACTTCAGTCGATAACAATCGTGGGGGAGGTAGATCTGTTACTTTTTTTCCATTTCTAAAAGCATTCTTATTTCTTATAAATTCATGGTTTGCAGGTAAGAACCTACGGTGACAGTTAAACCACGAACTTTTCCCACCCTTATCCAAAGTAAACGCTTTTGTGTGACCCATGCAATGCGGATATCCCATTTTACCATGCGTACCCCATCCAGACAATATGCCATATGTAGGAAAGTCGTTAATTGTCCACGTAAAAGCAGCTCACATATTAAAGTTTTCTTTACGAGACACATCATAAGTCCACTCTCCCACCAACAAACTCTTGAGATCATCAATTAAAGATTGAAGATAAACATCTATTCCTGCCTTTGGACTCGACGGTTTAGGAATGATACATGTCAAAAACATGTAAGGTTTCGTCATACATATCTCAGGAGGGAGATTGGATGGGGTAATAATAACTGGCCAACAAGAATATGCATTTGCTGACAAATTATAAGGAGTGAAACCATCCGAGCATAATCCAAGTCTGACATTCCTCGGTTCTGCTACAAATTCAGGATGAACTCTATCAAAGTGTTTCCATGCCTCGCCATCAGATGGATGTCGCATCATGCCAGAACTAATTATGTTTGTATGGTGCCATGTCATTTGGCTTGCACTGTGCATTGATGCAAAAATTCTTTGCAACCTATATATTATTGGTAGATAGAACATGGACTTCACTGCAACTTGTTTTTGCTTTCGATCAGCTCCTTTACTGCGAACTAAATACCCCTGACTATTGCAAAACTTACATTCCTCCAATTCCCCATCATTTGTACCAAACACGTTGTCATAAAACGACATGCAACCTCTAATGCATCAGTCAATCTTTTTTACTTCTAGTCCCAAATTCGACACCATCCTCTTTGCATTATAATAACTTGTAGGCATGTTTTCTTTCATAGGAGTCGCGTCCAACATCATTCTCGCAAAGAATTTCAAACACTAATCAGGAACATTCCAATTTGACTTTGCAGCCAAAAGCCTAACATACATTGATAGCCTAGAGTCAAGAGACCCCTTAAACAATGGTATATTTATTTCTTTCAACAACTGATAAAAGTTCTGTGCTTTCTCATTTGGGAGCTCTTATGCGTCAAAGTCTTGAGGTTCAACATAAGCCACATTCACCCTTAATGCGTCACTGACCATATTCTTGACTAGATTAAATTATTCCTGGCATTGCATATGTGATGAACTCCCTGGATCATCTGTATTTATATCTGGTCCAACACATGTTTGACTGCTAGAAGCCTCTATATTCATCTCTGGAATTTTTTCCCCATTAGAAGTTCAAACTCAATAATTTAGCCTAAAACTTACTTTCTCCAAGTGACGTTTCACTTCACTAGGATCACTAATAATATTCCTACAACCACACTTAAACACGAACATCTTACCCCTCTTTGGATTCGACAACATTCTTGATCAAATGCATACGAGAGAAACCTGATAACTCATTCTTTAAAATGCGGTTTAAGCCCACGTCTTCCAGAAAATGATCTATCATACATCAAACTACGATAGAATTGATAATATTCCATATTGTACTTGTTCATGTTTTGTTTTATTAAATAAAATGAGGATTGATCTATCGACAAATTTTTAAATTTTTGTCGATAATATCATATATCTAGTTATATATAAAATTGAACACATATTTACTCTAGTTAAACAATTTACTCTGAAAATAAATCATATATTACTATTCAATTATTCTAAATAAATCATATTCTAAATATTACTATTCAATTTATTCTAAACATATAATTCTAAAAATATATATAAATATATATACTTTTAAAATATATTTACTTCATCGTTTTCTAAAATACTATAATGTTTTTATATAGACATATATTTGTTAGTCCTAAACATATATTTTATAATCCTAAACATATATAAACTGTACATTTATTTTTAAAATATATTTAATTGTTTTTGGTCCTAAACAAACTATATATTTATTATTAAAATATATTTACTTGTTCTTACTCCTACTCATGAACATATCAATTATATATTTGTTTCATAATAAACTTCTAATAAGTTTTTAATCCTAATCATAAACTATCTTCTAGACATATTTAAAAATTATTTTATTTTGAAGATTATATATGTTATATTTAGAAACTATATATACTATTTTTTAAATATATAAATATATACACTATTTTTTCAGTTCTTTTAAAAAAATCAAATATATAATATATACTGAAAATTATACATATTATTTTTTATATACATATACTATTTTTATAAATACTTATTATAGATACTATTTTTATACTATTTTTATACATACATATTTATTGTAAATACTATTTTTCAAACATATTTATTATAAATTCTGTTTTATTTAATATATATACTATTTCTTAAATATATAAATTTTTATACTATTTTTTCAGTTCTTTTAAAAAAAATTAAATATATAATATATATGGAACATTATATATATTGTTTTTTATATACATATACTATTTTTATAAATATTTATTATACATACTATTTTTATACATGCATATTTATTATAAATATTATTTTTCAAATATATTTATTATAAATTCTGTTTTTTTAATATATATACTGTTTCTTAAATATATAAATATTTATATTATTTTTTCAGTTCTTTTAACAAAAAATCAAATATATAATATATATTGAAAATTATAAATATTATTTTTATAAATACTTATTATACATACTATTTTTATACATACATATTTATTATAAATATTATTTTTCAAATATATTTATTATGAATTCTTTATATATATATATATATATATATATATATATATATATATATATATATATATATATATATATATATATATATATATATATATATATATATATATATATATATATATATATATATATATATATATATATATATATATATATATATATATATATATATATATATATATATATATATATATATATATATATATATATATATATATATATATATATATATATATATATATATATATATATATATATATATATATATATATATATATATATATATATATATATATATATATATATATATATATATATATATATATATATATATATATATATATATATATATATATATATATATATATATATATATATATATATATATATACATTATTTTTTCAGTTATTTAAAAAATAATAATATATAGATCAAATATCACATATATCAAAAAATAATATTTTTTTCCAATTATTCTATATATAAATAATTTCAAAAATAATTAAAAAAATTATTTTCAGTTTATAAACCAAATATCACAAAACAAATATATACACAAATATATCTACAAATATATCACAAAACGAAAATTTTATAATAAGAACCTGAAATTGATGAACAAAATTTCTTAAAGTTTCTTGATATTTTCTCCAAAATTTAGCTCCTTTTGGATATATCAATTAGTACTTGAGAAACAAAAATTATATTACACACTAACATTGAAAATAAATTAAATACATAACAAAATAATTTAATATATTCACCTTAAAATTATTTTTGTGAATGTTGTGATTGAAACTTTAGGTTTAATTTGAAGGAAAGAATGAAAAGAGGAAATTGAAATTGTAATGTTATGTTGCTTGAGGGAAAAGAAGAAGTGTTATGAAATTGAAACAAGAAATAAATAACTGAAGCGTTGTAATGGTGTTGAATTTAGCGAGGGGTAATCCCACATAAAGGAAATAGTCAAAGCACGTGTGGGGTAGCCCGATTTATGCATTAGAAACAGCCCCTGCACGGACAGTCTGCACACTGCCATGACTAAACTAAAGTTGTCTAGTTGGCGGGGGATAGCCCCTCGTTATTATCACATTGACATTTAGCTTTGGGTTGCCCGTTGTAAATTGCAGAGATTTGCGCGCTTTTCTATTTTCTCAGGAGGGTGCTCCTCGCAATTTAATATTTTAAAATTCAAATTTTTCCTCTTTTAATTTTGCGAGGGGTAACCCCACACAATTTATTTTTTATTTTTTTTCCTAATCTACATTTTACGAGGGACTGCACCCCAAATAACCTTGTTTTTTTTTTCTCAGGGATTTAACCCCTGACTAAATCTCCTGACAAATTTCATTCTTTCTTGTAATGCTTATAATAAGATGTTGAAAGTATTTGAATTATTTATATTTTTTCAAATGAACTATATTTTCAATTAATATAATAAATTGTAATCTTACAAAGATGTTGCTAAATAGATATTATATCGACAACAAAAATTAAATTCATGATCTTTAACATATAAGTCAACTCCTTATTAAATGAGATAATTTCCATTCTCCAATTATAGTTTAGTATCTCTAATTTATTATATTTAAATTCTTTTTATTGTTAATTAAATTTTCACCATTTTTATTCAAATATATATTTAACACACTTCCAACTTGATTGGTTCATTATTTTCGAATACAATCTACTATTTGAAAATGTTATTATTTATTATATTAGTTGATGGTTAATTTGCATGGAAGAGTATAACTAATTATATTTATAAAAAAAACAAAAAAGTATCCTTAAAACTTTAACTAATTAAGAAACCAGATATACAAATTTTGGATTGGAAAATAGTAAATTCATTCTTGTAAATATTTAAAAATAAAGTTATTTGGATGTGAGTTTCTCATGAGTTGGAGGGCATTTCATTCGTAGATTGAGCTTCATCCTAATATTAGAAAATAAAAAAGTAAATTATTAAAAAGTAGACATATGAAAGTTTTTATTATGGAGATAAAATATGTATTTATTGGGTTACAGTATGAATGAGGAATTTATTCAGCGACAAGAAATACCTTTGCGAATATAATGTTTTGGTTTCCGTAATATATCATCAATCCGATGTCGTCCAGCGGTTAGGATATCTGGCTTTCACCCAGGAGACCCGGGTTCGATTCCCGGCATCGGAAATTTTTGAATTTTTAGGTTGTTTTATAAGGGTGGGTAATCTATTTAATTAATTACTATTAGAAAATGTCAAAAGTGAGGGTTTGTGAGATAGAATTGACTGTAACCAATTACTATTAGAAGCGAAAATGTGTCATGCTAACTAATAGGAGACTTAGCCTATACAGATTAATATTAAATTAGTATTGTTTTTTAAAATCAGTCTACTTTAATAAATATGAATATATTTATTATTTTTTTATTATGTATTTATTATATTAATATAAAAAAATAAAGTTTAGTTATTTTGAGTAGTTTGTGAAAATAAGTTTAAAAAATCTTATAAATAATTTCATAAATTATTTTTATAAGTTTTTTAAAATAAATAATCTAATAAAATTTATGCTACTATATAAGTTTAAATAAGTCAATATAAACAAACATGTAGTCTTATTGTACTTTTGATTCTCTATTATATTTAAAAATGATTTGAATTGCTTATTTACATATTTTCAAATGATATAGGTTTTTTAACCAGACTAATCACACCTTCGAAAAGGTCAGGCCTATGCAAAAAAATAAGCATGTGATAGGACAAAAACCAGGCTTAAGTTTTGAATTTTTTAGCAGACTAGACTTAGACTTGACAAAACCTAGCTCGACCCAGTCTATTCCCACCCATAATTACCACCACTAAGTAACTATTACCACCACTAGGTAATTGATTACCCAACAAGAAAATGCAAAAATTAGGAATTTCGAAAATATTTTACTTAACAAAACAAAGTATAAGGATACACGATGGTCGATAAGGTGTCATTAGGTTAGGAAGGGCAGATAAGGTTTGGATGTAAATAGAGAGTTCCACTTGAGTCTGGTGTATGGTTAGAAAGGACCCAGTCTTAAACCTTAATTGCATACACACCTAATGGTAAAATATGTGTTTATTATGTGAATTACTATGTTTAAAAGAAATTAGTTAGATGTATAAAAAAGTAGTTAAATGTATGTATGGAATTGTTAAGAATACAAAACTTTGTGTCAAAAGCAAGAAATTTCGACAGAGTTAGTTAATATTGAAATTGCTTTGTGTATCAAAATTATAAGTTGTCGAAATATTGAAGGAGATAACCTCGATAGGAATTTTGACTTTGCCTTATTTTGTAATCTTAGCTGAATTAGGTTAGTTGGAGTCTGCTTAGTGAACAAACAAACTCAACCTATAAATAAGAAGTAACCCTTTTTCATTGTAATATACTAATGCAGTATCATAATTGAGAATAAAAACTCCATTTTAAAGATAGAGAGAAACTCTGCAGAAATATTTTCTTCTTCTTCTTCCTCTTTCGTTAAAACCCTAATATCCTTTCTTCCCCAATTCATTTGTTTCTTATCCCATAATCATTGTTGCACGGAATCATCTTGCAATCAATGTGTGGTTGATTCACTCGAGTGAATAGTGAAGAACAAGAGGAGAAATCAATCGGAAAGATTGATCTTGTTCATAAATGTTGATTCAGAATTCTCTAAGTTTTTGAGTGTAGTTCCAACATCTGGTATCTAGAGCAATGACTGTGTGATTCTTACGAAGCATAATGTGATGAATCATCTGAACATACATTTTCCAGCGAGTCTTCCGATTTTGAAAGTTGACAACTATGAGAATTGGTGTAAGAAGATGAAGATCGTTTTCTGTTATCAAGATCTTTGGGATTTTATGAAGGAAGGAGTAATGCCACTTGCAGAAGACGCGACGGGTGAACAAGAGGCAACACACAAATAATTGAAGAAGAAGAATTATAAAGCTCTCTTTATAATTCATCAATGTGTTAGTCTAGATAATTTCGAAAATCTGAGTGATGTTGAATCATCAAAAGGAGTATGGGAAATTCTTGAAAAACCGTTTGGAGGCGTTGAAAAAGTGAAAGAGGTGAGGTTACAAACTCACAGAGGAACATATGAATTGTTTCAGATGGAATAAAGTGAAAGCATAATTGATTTCTTCACTAGGGTTGCAAAACTGGGGAATCAAATAAAGGTATGTGGAGAAGCGTTGGCATCAAGATCAGTTATCGCAAAGATCTTGAGGTCATTGGCTCCAAAGTTCGACTACGTGGTAGTAGCCATATAAGAGTTTAAATATTTGTCAACATTGACAAATGAAGAGCTTCAAGGGACACTTGAATCTCATGAACAAAGAACGACTAAAAGAGTTGTAAGAAAGTCAAAAAGTGATGTGGCTCTACATGTGCAACTATCAAGAGAAACGAAAGGCAAAGGAAAATGGTTCGACAACAAAGGTAGAGGAGACTACAATAATTCGACTGGTAGGGGAAACCAGCAAGAAGGAAATTCTTCGAATCAAAGAAGACCTTCGTATCAAAGCAACCACAGAGGTAGTGTTGCTGGTAGAGGAAGAGGTGGTGGACGAAAACCTGACAAATGTCACATCCAATGTTTCAATTGTCAGAAAAATGGTCATTACTCTAGTGATTATCCTAAAAAACAAAATAATAAAAAAATGATGTAAAGTTTGCAAAACATGAAGAAGAAGATATGTTGTTGATGGTCACAACTAGAGATGAAGAAAGATTCAAGGACCAATGATACTGGGAATCAGGATTCTCATCACACATGACTGGTAGGAAAATTTTGTTTGTCAATATAAAACCCTCGTGAAGAACATGGTGAAATTTGCAAATGACAATACTGTAGCAGTTGAAGGTATTGGTGATGTTCTGATTATGAGGAAATATGGAAATGTAACACCCCGATTTTTATTTAATTATTTTTATTAAATAAATAGTGTGATTGTTGTGTGTTTACATGTGTTGATGAATCATTTTATGTGTTGTGATGCCTTTTTGTGGGATAGTTACCTTGAAACTATAGAAATTAAGGTATTAGAGATGTATGGCCAAAAGTGTAGAGACATAGGGGTGTAGGGAGAATGTTATTTAAATATTCTTATTATTAGAATTTTAGAATAATAATATTAGTAATAATAATTAAATAATTGTTTTAATTATTATAAGGAAGGAAGTGCATAATTGGGATATGATAATAAGGGTCCAAGGGTTAGATTAGTCTAAACAAGGGAAAAAGAATTATTTTGTTTGAGGCGATCGTAGAAACAAGAGAAGTGACAGAACGCATTTGGGAAGAGGAGAACAAGGAAGAGGGAAAAGCTAGGGCTAAGAGATTCTTCATTGGAGCAATTACTAAGAACATCAATTAAGGTAAGGGTGGTGTTTTTGATTTCGTAGGTATTGCATGATATGTATGGGTGGGTAGTTGTTAATCTCTACAAATTATCATCCTTTTGATATTCCGATGTGTATTTGAGTGTCAGTGTCGATGTTTACAATTGATGTAACTGATGTGTGGAATTATGTGCTTAAATTGTGATTTTAGTGTATCAGAACATTGTTGAAGATGTGTGTGAATGTGCACTAAAATTGAGAATATAATTTTTGTGTTGTTGGATGTTTGGGACTGTTTGGATTATGAAAATAAATGATTTTCATAGAAGAAAATAGCAGAAACTACTTTTATACAGGGTGAAACCGGTTACCAGTATGGAGGTAACCGGTTACCAGACAAAGAAACAGAAGCGTGTATTTTGGTTACAGGGGGTGTAACCGATTACCAGGGTTTGGGTAACCAGTTACCAGACGTAGACAGAGGCATGGTGTTTTTTATTACAGGGGTGTAACCGATTACCAGTCTGAGGGTAACCGGTTACCATTGGGTTGGACAAATATTTTTAAAACTTTGGAAATTCGTAACTTTCGTTTCGGGTGTTCGATTGGCGCATGGTTCATATAGTTGGAAAGTTGGTTCAACGTACTTTTTAATAAAATTATTTTCAATATCAGGATTTGAACTATTCGACGCATAAAACCATGTTCTGTGTGTGTTGATTTGTGCTCTTATGTGGAAATCTGCAAATGCTTGGTGATTTGTTTGATATATTGAGGTGTTGTTATCACTGTATGTTTTGGCAGGAAAGTGATGTTGTGTGTTGGCCCATAGTGGCGAAGTGCACCGACCATGGTAAAGGTCGATGTGCATATTGTTGTTGATTGTATGAGTTGTACATATGTCATGCATACATTTTTTATAGATGTGGGATTGTCGTGTGCCCGACGGGGTATGAGCTATATATTTGGATTCTATTTGGGAATATATGATCGTGTGCCCAATGGAGTGTGAGTGATGGAGATTGGTTGTATGCCCAATGGGGTGTGAGCGACGAAGATGGGAATGATCGTGTATCCGATGGAGTGTGAGCGATATATCCGAATTACGACGAGAATTACATTGCATAATATGCTATTGTTGTACCCAAAAATTTTCCCTCCCAATTTTACTCAAGGAATGCTCCTAAAGGTCCTCAATTGCTCAAGGTTGACCAGACAAATTCTCCTCCTAAGCAATGAACCTCTAATTAGAGTTTCACTTTTCATCAAGATGTGTGAGCTTCGAAGGTCTAAAATGTTTCCCATGGTCCTAATATGCCTTCAAGATTGTCCATGACAAATTTTATGCCTTCCACTACAAGTTTGCTCAGTTAATTGCTCAAATGCTTGAAAATCAACTATACTAGGTCAAAAGTCAATTGTGGCCCAAATACAGTCAAACTTCATGATTTTTGGTCAACATCAACATTTTAAAGTGATATCCATCATTTTATCAAGGGTTGATCATGATTCCTCAAGAAATGTTCCTAATTCATCAAAAGTCAAAAATTGCTAATTAGGGTTTCTATAGGAAAAATCAACTAAACTTTGACCAGGCATAACTTTCACATACTTCATCCATTTTCCCCCAACAAAAGCTCATTTTGAAGAGAATCCAATTCAATACAACTTCTATTTTGTCCTCAAGATCAAGAGATGCATAATTTGAAAGATACAAGCTCATACATTACAAGTCATTTTTAGAAAGTCAACAAAAGACACTTTTTGTTAATACCATTTACATCAAGATAAATTCTTCAAATGCAAAATTTATCAAAAGAGAGATTTAAGTAGACATCTTGTGATTTCCAAAAAGTCCAAGATCATCATCATGAGATAAAAATTGAGCAAGTTATGTCTTGTCCAAGTTGGAAAATTTTGGAAATCTCAAGAATTTTGCATTGAGCAAAATTGAACTTTTAGGTCAATAGCTTATTTTCTTGGACTTCAAACATCTTCCTAAGCTTATAGAGGACCTCTAATTTCATTCTCACCTTGCCTTTCATTTTTTAGCTATTTTATTCATATTTATTTTGTTTTTATTCACATAAATACAAGATAAATTATATAAAATAATGAATGATGGATCATGACACTTGGGATTTTGGTTTGGATTTATTTTAGGCCCATAAACACGTGCAGGGGGTGTCAGATTCATTCAACATCAAACAAGGCATGAAATCTCATTTTTGGCAAGAATTCAAAATGACATTCATAGCTTTAAACCATGGCTTAATGCCTTGATTTCTTTCCTTCTTACTTTGTTCCCTCCCTCTCCACTATAAGTACAAGCCATGAGCAATCCAAACGGACGCATACACAGCCTCAAGAACTCACACAAAATTTGCAAAAAAATAAGCAAAGTTGTCAAAATTCAAAAACGAGTTTCCAGCCATTCCCAGTCCAAACAAAAGATTCAAACACCTTCCTGAGACTTCCAGGAACTCAACCCAGTCCTCGAGCAAACAATTCCACATCCAGATCAAGCAGATCGATTCTCTCCATTTTGGTAAAAATTCCAAGATCTGAATCCCTTAATGCACGCATTCTAAACAAGTTTAATGCATCTGTTCATATTTGTATGTTTATTTTGGTTCGTTCTAACGTGAAGCATGAGTGATTCGATGCAGATCTAATGTTTTTCCATGTTTAGGGCAAAAGCTGTATTGTGCTTTGAACAGGGGGTTGCAGCCATGATCCATGGAAACTAAGGCCAAATTCGAAGTTAGGTTCATTTTTTGTGTGGAGTAGGCTTTTGATCTTAAGTTTAAACCCTCCAAAATTGCAGATCCCGTTTCTACATGCCCGAAGAAGATGACCGGAGGCCTACTCTGGCGTCGTTGACCTTCTGACTCCGTCCGGGAGCAGGCGTGGCAGTTTCACGCATTTTAATTGGCTCGTTCAAAAAATTCCGACGTGCGCGCTTTGTTGACTAGGATATAATATTGTTTTTTCACTTATATTCTTATTATGTTATTATAATAATGAATGAACAAGTTAGCTCAGATGGTAAAGACGCGTATGTGTGAAGGAGGGGACCTGGGTTCGAGTCCCAGGTCCAACATTTTTTATTTTTCTTAACATTCTCTTGTAGATTCCATACAGCCATGCCACACACGTATACCATGGGCCACCAGATCTACACCCTCCAATGACAACGCAGTCAGATCTAAGCATTGCAAACACGCATCCCCACCATGGACATCCAAAGGATCCTCTCACTGGATCCATACAGCCTCTGGGCTCCCTCACTTTTGGGCCTAGCGAATTTTCAATCAACACCCCCATTTTACTTTTGCATATCCAGGCCCAATTTTTATTTTCTTATTTATTTTATTTATTTGTTTATTAATTTCAAAAATAAATTTTTTTAACAAATCATAAAAAAAAAACAAAAATAATCAAACTTAGGATTAGTTTTTTTATTAAGTAATTAACTTTTGAAATTAATTAATTAATTAACTTTACCATTTAATAACATAATAAGAATTAGTTTTAGTAGAATTAATTTTATTAATTAACAATCATTTTTATTTTATTTAATTAATTAAGTGTATATTTAGTTTTTTCTCATTTAATTTAGTTTAAGTATTTTCTTAAAATAAACAAAAACCAAAAAAAGATTTTCTCGTTTACTTAGAAATTTTAGGGTTTTAGACGCGCACATTCATATTTCCTTTCTAGTTTTTCTTTTTCATATTTTTGTATCTGCTGATGAGATGTAATAGATTAAAATAGGATCTTATCGCTTTCTTTATTTTTTTCCCATTTGAATATGTAAATACCCCCTCTCTGAAGCATTGTAATAGCGTAGGATTTAAATTCCCGCACTTTAAATTTTTGCAAAATATTAACTGTTAGTAATTAGGCTTGTATGGAAAGAATAATAACAAAACGCTAGTAAACCTAATAATAAGAGATAAATGAGCTGAACTGAAGCATTGCACACATGCACCTCTAAGGTACGCCTAATTTGGTTGCCTTCTGTTGTACCCCAAAATTTGCCCTCCCATATTCTTCAAGAAATTGCCAAGTCAAGCTTCAAAATTCCCCAAGGGTTGCACAGTTCAAGGGCCTCCTAAACAGTCAAAATTAGGGTTTTGGTTCTGACAAAGTAAATGAAGTTTCCAAGGGTCCAATCAAGTCCCACATGCCTATAAACATGGTCAAGCATCCTCATATCAAGTTTCAAGACTTTCAGCACAAAATTGCACAGTCAAAAACCCTAATTGCACTACAGTCAACTGTAGGGGCAAAATGGTCATTTGATAGTCAAAAGTTCAAATTTTTGGTCAACATATCATTTTGAAGCCACAAACATAATTTTATCAATGCTTGATCATGATTCTCAAAGCTTGGCTCAAAAATCATCAAGATGCAAAAGTTTCCATATTTGGACAGTTGAAAAAGTCAACTGTAAATTGACCAGGGCATAACTTTCACATGGATTATCAGAAAAATTCCATCCAAAGCTCATTTTGAAGATAAAGACATTTCCTACAACTCCTATTCACACTTCAAGTCCAAGAAATGCTCTCACAAAAAGTTATCAATTTCAACATTATAGGTCATTTTCAAAAGTCAACAAAAAAGGACTTTAAGTAAAAGGCCATAACTTGAGATTGGTAAATCAAAATGACATGGGACCAAAGGCATTGGTTAGAGGACTCAAAGACCTTTCCAAAATGTCCAAGAACATGAGCAAAGCTTAAAAATTGAGCAAGTTATGCCTTGTGGAAGTTGGGAAATTTTTGGATATTTTGAAAAGTCAACATTGCTTCAAATGACCTAAAATTGCTAATGGGCCTCTTTTTCTTCCACAATTCATTATCCAAGGCATGTGCACGACCATTTGGCCCAAAGGGAAGTTTTTATCATTTTTATTTATTTATTTGGATTTTTTATTATTAATAATTCATTTAATTAAATAAAATACATGAAAAATACTAAACCTAATTTTCTAAATCTTTTTGTGCATAAAATAATCTCAATATTTCGTGTACAATCAAATATGGAAGGAATTATGATGATTGGATATGATTGAGACCAAATATGCTTGAAAAAGATTTGAAAATAATGGCTTGAAAATCAAATATTTTTTTCATCAATTCATGGATTTTTGATCAGTTTCTCAACCCTAGAACCTTCACACATATATACATAGTGAAACCCTAATGCCCAAGAGGTCCAAGCTGCGCCAGAAAAGCATAGAGAAACTTGAATTTTTGTCAAAAAAAGTGGAAACTGAAAACTAGGTTACAAGGCTTTTCAAGACCAAACACCTATTCCATTAGCTTGCCAAGGTTGCCAGGAGACTTTTCCAATCAAGAACATCAACCCTAACGCCTTGAATCGGTATCCAGAAGTCAAATTTTTTTCATATAAATGCATATTCGTATCTTGATTTTCAGGCATTCTCATGGCATTTTGTTTATAAATTCATACTAAGTGATGTGTTCTGAAGCTAACCCTATATTTTAATTGCGTTTTTATGCACTATTGGAGAATCTGCCATTGTTGTCTTTTAGGTTTTTGCAAGCTTTGAATTGGGCGTTTCCAGTTATTGTAAAATTAGGACAGGCCAATACCATGAACGAATTCAGCGTGTTCAGACGAAAACAAATTAACCCTCGCGCCTAATTTATATGGCCGGACGGCCTAATCGCTATTTTTTGGAAGGGCCTATTCTGGAACGGTTCAAAACCGTTGCTGATTCTTTATGTTTCAGGGAAAAAACAAAAGCGAGGAAGAAGATGACTATGTGGCTAGCAGCGATTGGTTTGTTTGAAATCTCGCGCGAAAGACAAGCACTAACTTTTGTTTTGTTTTATTATGTTTATTGTTTATATCATATACAAAGAGACAAAGCAGCAGGGTTGGCAAGCATACGCGTTGGTAATCTCCAGGACCTGGGTTCGAGCCCCAGGTCCCTCACCCTTTCCATAACATTTTTATTAACATTATCCTATGCAGCGTTCCCCCTGAAAGGCCATCATACACTCCTTGATCCAACTTGCCACATACGTGCTAAGATCAATCAGAGGGCCATGCTTTGGTGATCATCATGGATGTGAGTCAAAGAAGGTGCACGTTGGTACAAAAGTCAACCAGGCCTTAAACAAATGGGCCCAAATTGCTAAGCAAAACCTCCTATTTGGGGACAGACCCCCATGGTTTGCATTCCTAATTCCTTTTTATATTTTTCTATTTTTTTGTTTTAATTAGTTTTTTTGATTTAATTCTTTAATTAATTATTTTCACAATAATATAAAAAACACAAAAAAATCAGAAAGGACAAAATTAAAATATATTTATTTAATTAATATTTTTTGTAAATAAAATTCATTAATTAACTTAGTTTTTAATTTAGGGTTTAATCTTAACATTTTTCAATAAAAATCTAAAATCGGTAGAATTAGGGTTTCAAGCATTTTTCATCCTCTTTTTATTTTTACTATATTAATTATTAATTCTTAATTAGTTATTTTTATAAATCAAGTTGCAATTAATTAATTAGGTTTAAGTTTAGATAATTGTCATATTTTCTTAATAAATTAAAAAAATGTAGAATTAGGTTTTAATTTCATTAAATTCTCATAAATACAAAAAACTAAAAAATAATTTCTTTTTCTTTTTAATTTTAATTAATTTAATAATTTAATTTAGTTTCATTAAAAAGGGTCCAACGCCCTCGTTTCCAGTTTAATTCAGTTCGCGTATTTATTTCTTTTTTCTTGTAAATATTCATGTACTTCTCCCAAAGCCGTGTAATTTCATACTTTCTCGCACTTTTACTTTAATTCTTTATTTTTCTGTCAAATCGGATTCTGGAAATTTTGGCGATGTGGACCCGCGCCTTTTGTAATAGCTTTAGAATTTTATCTTTCTCGTAATTTTTAACTGCTAATAAATGCATGCAAGAATGAATGGACAAAAAAATAAGAACAAAACGCGTAGATCACCTATACCATGACAAGACAAAAATAAATGAACATGACACACAATTCACACACCACCCCTAGGGTACGCCTCACTGTTGCCTTGCCTCGAAAGGTGATCGTCGAGTAGAGGATGTCTTAGTAAGTCCTCATGATCCGGGAACCTGGCATGAGGGTAGCTTCTAAGGTGTCTTCCTATTGCTCCGGTGATCACCATGTCCCGAACCTCGAATTGACCCGAACGCCTCCAATGGTGGTGCTACCTATCTCTCAATGGTGGGATGGCACTACTTTAAAGGACATCTACACAGACGAATTCCTTAGGGTAGGTAGGTTCTCGTAGATACTTGCTCTAAATTTCAAACAAATTCAAAAAATACTTTTCACACCGACACCTTTTCAAAAAGCTTTCGAAAGCAATTTTTTAAACACTCTTGAGGACTGATACAAGAGTCGAACTGGAATTTTCAAAGAAACTTTTTTTAAAACCCACAATTGAAAAGCAAACAAACCATTTTTGAAAACACAAATGAGCAAGTATCTAAGAGCCCATGGATAACCATGGATAGAAAGGGTGCTAACACCTTCCCTTTTTATAATCTACCTCCCGAACCGAGAGCAATCTCTTTAAGGAATTTTTCTGTGCTTTTGTCCTTTCCATTTGGAGAAAATAAAAGACGGTGGCGACTCTTGCTTCCGCGACATTTCGCGAACCAGCGTTAAACAGTCAGTTCCAGATCCACCGATCACAGAACTGGCGACTCTGCTGGGGACTTAAACTTAAAGTAAGGTGTACCTTAGGGTTAGTTCATAACTGTGTTTTCAATTGTATTGACTTGTCTGCTTTAAATTTGTGGGTTGCATGGGAGTTACATAGATCCTAACCCGGATCTGGGGATACCCTGTTTAGGTAGCATAAGCTGTGAGGGACCTGTCCGGCGTAGACCGACACGGGTGAAACAGTGGCTACGTTGGTGTGGCACCTTGGTCTGTACCGATATCCCTTGTGTTGCAACGAGGAGAATATGGGTCTTCTGAGGAGTCATTAAGCACCAACAACCTTAGAACCTTAAATGACACAACTTGGCCATTAGAACAGTAGCAGTATGCTACGCCCATTGAGGCTAAACTCTCGTGATGGTTCTGGCCGCAAGAAAAGATTGCGATGCTGGAGTTATGACCGATTGAGGGTAGTCAATGATATTGGGATCCTCTAAGAACCCGGTTACTTTAATAGGACAGGTATAAACCAACAAACTGAAAGAGGGTAGTACCTAGACCTCATGCTGGCCTAAACTTTAGGGGTTTGCTTTGTGTGACTTGTGTGCCTTACCATGTTTGCCTTTGTATCTATTTGTGGTGTGCTTTATCATAACATCATAACATCATGAGCATTGCATGCATCCTGCACAAGGACTGACCATTTCAAAGACAAGAGGGTTTCACCTTTGCTCTATTTTGTAGGACATCATGATGCCTGTGCGAAGGAATACTATCCGGTTCAACTTTGTTCGCTCACCTGAGTTGCTTGAAGAGTTGGTTAGCAGAATTCCAAATACCACTTCCTTCATTCAGAGGCATGGTTCTCTTCTCAGTTTAGTCACTGCAAAGCGGGATCAACAGTTGATGAGTGTTCTGACCCAGTTCTATGACCCTCTGTATCAGTGCTTCACCTTTCAAGACTTCCAGCTGGTCCCTACCCTGGAAGAGTTCTCTGATTTGCTTGGTATCCCTATCTTGGATCAGACTCCCTTTACTGGTTGGGAAAAGACCCCCAGGCTTGAGGATGTTGCTGCAGCTCTTCCCTTGACACATCAAGAGGTAATGGACAACTAGGTAACTAGAAGCGGAGTTAAGGGTTTCTTGGCCAAGTTTCTGATTGGTAAAGCTAACAGTTTCTGGAATGACCTGGATTTTAGGGCATATGAAGACATTTTGGCTCTCCTAATCTATGGGTTAGTCTTGTTTCCTAATCCTGATAACTTCATTAATGTCACTGCCATAAGGATCTTTATGTCTCAGAATCCTGTGCCCACTCTCTTGGGTGACATCTTGCAACAACTTCATGCTCGTACTACCCGAAGATGAGGAACCCTATGGTGTTGTATCCCTTTGTTGGTGAGGTGGTTTATTTCGCACCTCCCTAAGTTCGTACTGAAGAACCAAGAAGGAAGAGGTTGGGCTCATAGATTAATGTCTCTCACTGACAAAGACATCATTTGGACTTGCAGAGGTTTGGATGAGATAGCTATTATTGATCGATGCGGGGAATACCCTAATGTTCCTCTGATTGGTACCCAAGGAGGAATCTCGTACAATCCGTGTCTAGCGCTCCGTCAGTTTGGAAGAGCCAGAAGAGCAGGCCCCCATGAGATGTTGGTGCCTCACATCAGTTTTGAGTTTCAGGTGGATAGTGACGAGCTGCGTCATAGGTTCATCAAGGCTTGGGACAAAGTTCATAAAGCTGACCCACAGGAGTTAGGGCCAAAGACTTCTTTACCTATGGAAGCCTACTATAAATGGGTTCGCATCCGTGCTCAGAAGTTAGGTATGCCGTATGAAGCTGTCAGACCCGTCATTCTTGAGTCTCCTGACAAAGATGGTGTTCCTCCAACTGTCCTTCCTCCTCAGATACCTACTGATTATGAGACATTGAAGAGATCTTAGTCGCAACTGCGAGAAGAACGGGATTCTTACCGGGAAAAGTTCAACGAGCAGGAATTAAAGATCCAGAAGCTGACAAAGCAGTTGGAGAATGAGCGAGCTGTGAATGCCTACATCCGCACTGAGAAGAGGAGACCATGGGATCAATAAGGAGCTCCGGGGTTTCTTTTACAGTTTTACTTCCCTTTTCAGTATTTCCTTTCATGTAACGCCTAAGGGCAACCTGTTGAATAATTTAAGTTTCAAAGTTGAATCTAATGAAGTGTGTTCCTTTTTTGTTTACAAAGTTGATTCCCGATTGTCTTTGAAAACATAAATCATACACATATCATTCATCATGTGCATAGCAGGTTTTCTTCTTTTCAGGTTGCTTACCGTTCTTCGCTGTTTATTTCAGAATTATGAATCCTGACTCATCATCAACTGAGATGTCCATCAAGGCTCTTCAGACGCAGAATGCGCAATTTCAGGAATTAATCATGGGTTTGGCTCAGGGCCAAGAAGAGCTGAAGGCTCTGCTCCTGAAAAAGGAAAAGAAGAAGAAGAGAAGAACTGTTCTGTTCAACTCGGGCCGAAGGTTTGGCAACACTCTGCAGAATGAAGAGGCTGGTTCTTCCATTGGCAAGGGTACTCCTCAAGCGAAAAAAGGTCCTAGTCCGGTAGTCTCCGACAACGAGACTGATTTTGATGAAGAGCAATATCCTCCGGCAGAAGACCGTTACAAGCAGTTGGAGGACAGGTTGAATGCTATGGAGATACAACAGGTACTTGGGCTGGATTTTGGAGATCTGGGTTTGTCTACTGGTGTGATCATTCCTCGTAAATTCAAAGCACCATCCTTCACCAAATATGACGGGGCGTCTTGTCCCAAGCTACACCTCAGGTCCTATGTTCGGAAGATTCAACCGTACTCAGTGGATGAGAATTTGTGGATCCACTTCTTCCAGGAGAGTCTTTCAGGGACTCATCTCGAATGGTTCTATCAGCTGGATGGGACCAAGGTTCGTAACTGGGAGGAGTTGGCTACTGCTTTCTATAAGCAGTATCAATATAATGCCGACCTTGCCCCTACACGTACCCAACTCCAGGGTATGTCGTTAGGTTCAAGTGAAGGTTTTAAAGAGTACGCTCAGAAGTGGAGGGATCTGGCTGGCAGAGTGCAGCCTCCGATGACTGACCGGGAGCTAGCAGACATGTTCTTGGGGACCCTGTCTGGGCCATTTTTCAACCATCTTATTGGGAATTCTTCTGCTGGATTCACTGATCTTATTCTGACTGGAGAGAGAATTGAGGCTGGGTTGAAGTCTGGTAAGATTTCGAAGGGTGCATCGTCTAGTTCTGAGAAAAAACCCTTCAAGAAGGAGGTCAGTGCTGTATATGGCTCCAGGAGACATGAGAAATCTGAGCACCGCCAATCTGTCAGTACGATAATGATTGCTCAGCCTGCTGCTGCTCCTCGGCCAGCCAATCCTCAAAGGGCTGAAAGACCCCAGAGAGAGTTCACCCGTTTGAGTATGACTTTGTCGCAGATCTTGCCACAGTTGCTATCCACCAATCTAGTGGTTGTCAGAGAGGCGCCAAAAAGTGTGAACACTGCCTCCCCCAAATACAACCCAAATGCTCGTTGTGCTTATCATTCTGATAGCCCGGGGCATTCCACTGACGACTGTTGGGCATTAAGGAATAAGGTGCAAGACCTTATTGACGCGAAAGAGATACAGTTCGAAGCGCCTGAGAGGCCGAATGTGGTGACTGCTCCTATGCCTCAGCATGGGGTAAACGCTGTTGATGAAGAGGTGTACGTTATTTCTATGGATGATCTAGCCACTCCCTTAATGACTGTCAAGAAGAACCTACTGCTGGCCGGTTTATTTCCGGGTTGCAGTGAGGGTTGCCTGTTCTGTGCTGTTTCCCTATCCGGTTGTCCTTTGCTGAAGTTAGGCGTCCAAAGCCTAATGGATAGCAAGGAGATTTTGTTTAAGAAGTCTGCTGTTCAGTTGGTTCCAGTGGAAGAGGTTTCTGTGGTTACAATCTATAATAATCCAATCAAGGCTCTCCCGAAGAAGCCTGTCCAAATCATGACTGTCGCGCCTGTTGTTATCACTGTTCCGGGGCCTCTTCCCTACGTATCTGATAAAGCCATCCCCTGGCACTATGGGGCAGATGTGTATGTGAACGGAATCAAACAAGAATTCAACACTAGCGCCAGTATCTGTGATATCACTGGCCCAACCAAGGTTACCCGCAAGGGCAGGCTCTTCTCGCCTGACATTGCACCGCCCGCTGCTCGAAGACCCCTTACAATAACACCTACAAGTGTACCTGTTCCTGTTTCTGACCAAGTTGTTTCCCCTGCTGCCGAGTCATCCAATGCTCGGGGCAAAGGAATTGAAGATGAGCCTGCCCGGATGGAGGCAGCGATACCTATAAATGCTGAGGCCTCCCAACAAGAGATGGAGGAAATACTGAAAATAATAAAGAAGAGTGACTTCAATGTTGTGGAACAGCTGGGGCATACGCCCTCCAAGATCTCCATGCTCTCCTTGTTACTATGCTCAGAGGCCCATGCTAAGGCCTTAATCTCATTTCTCAAGACGGCCCATGTGCCACAGGAGACATCTGCAGTCCAGTTCACTGATTGCGTAGCAAATCTGACAGCGGACAATGGCTTGGGTTTCTCAGATGCTGACCTGACTACGAAAGGAAGAGACCACAATGATGCCCTGCATGTCTCTATCGAATGCAGGGGCACTACTCTGGCACATGTATTAGTGGATACTGGTTCTTCCTTGAATGTTCTACCAAAGAAGGCTTTAGACCGTTTGGATTGTGAAGGCCTGGAATTAAAACCCAGCAATATCATCGTCAGGGCCTTTGACGGTTCAAAAAGGATGGTTCATGGAGAGGTTGACATTCCTATTCGTGTGGGCTCTCAGGTGTTTGACTCTACTTTTTATGTGATGGATATCCGTCCATCATACTCTTGTCTACTGGGTTGACCTTGGATCCATAAAGCGGGGGCAGTGACCTCTACCTTGCACCAGAAGCTGAAATACCCCGTCAGAGGGAAGATCGTCACTGTGCAGGGAGAGGAGGAGTATATGGTGAGCCATGTGAATTCTTTCAGATACATTGAGATGGACGGGGAGTTCATTGAGACCCCTTTTCAGCACTTCGAAGAAGTACTTCCAATTTCAGCAGCAGCAGAAACAGCGGTCGAAGAGAATGTTCCTTTGAAGATGGCTTCCCTGAAGGATGCCCGGGCTGTGGTTCAAAAAGGTGAATGTGCTAACTGGGGCAGGCTTCCCGACTTTACACAGAAAACTGACAAATTTGGACTGCGTTTTACTGCAGAGGGTCAGAAAGCTATGCGGAAGGCGAAGACCAGAAGACCTCCTGTGCTCATTACAAATCCAGGAGTGAATGCTGTTGGGGAAGACAATGGAGTGGATGAAGCTGAATTCAATAGCTGGATCTACCCGACGACCGAAGGCGAATTGACCAATTGGATTGTCAAAGACCATACTCCTGTTACTTTTGTTACGCAGTAATAAACTTCCTTGTTTTGTTATTTGTAATAAACAATAAATAAACTCTATGGCCCGGTGTCTTACCCGAGGCACCGTGGTTTCATTTGTGAGGGCATATAAATTGTCATTTCATATATCATAAATGAAAATCTTGGACGTTTTCTCGCATTTCAAATCTTATGCTCCTTTTCTGTCTTTTCTTCCTTTATACATATTTCAGAACAGCTGTATTTACACACACACTCACTCCTACAGGTTTCAATCCACTCTGGATCTCACTGGTAGCGACTCTGCTACTGCCAGTTATGACTTCGAAAATCCGATCAACTTAGCCGAAGACGAAGGTGAAGATGATTGCGAAGTGCCTGGCGAGCTTGCAAGACTGTTACTTCAGGAAGAGAGGGCAATTCAACCACACGAAGAGCCAGTGGAAACAATAAACTTGGGTACTAAGGCAGACAGGAAAGAGGTAAAGATTGGTGCCAACCTAGAGCTCAGCGTGAAGCAACGGTTGACTAAGATGCTACATGATTATATGGAGATCTTTGCCTGGTCCTACAAAGACATGCCTGGGTTGGATACCGATATTGTGGTCCATCACTTGCCAACTAAGGAAGACTGCCCTCCGGTTAAGCAAAAGGTACGCCGTATGCGTCCAGAGATGTATGAGAAGATCAAAGCCGAGGTTATGAAACAGTTTGATGTTGGGTTCCTTGCAGTGACTTCTTACCCTTAGTGGGTTGCTAATGTGGTGTCGGTACCAAAGAAAGACGGTAAGGTCAGAATGTGTGTCGATTATAGGGATCTGAACAGGGCCAGCCCCAAAGATGACTTCCCCCTACCTCACATTGACGTCCTTATTGACAATACAGCTCAGCACAAGGTATTCTCTTTCATGGATGGCTTTTCAGGTTACAATCAGATCAAGATGGCACCTGAAGACATGGAAAAGACTACATTTGTTACTCAGTGGGGCACCTTCTGTTACAAGGTCATGCCTTTTGGACTAAAGAATGCTGGGGCAACCTACCAACGTGCCATGGTTGCTTTATTTCATGACATGATCCATCATGAGATAGAAGTATATGTGGACGACATGATCGCAAGGTCCTAGACTGAGGAAGAGCACCTAGATCATCTGCAGAAATTGTTTGACCGGTTGAAACTGTACAAGCTGAGGCTGAATCCGAACAAGTGCACCTTCGGGGTGAGATCTGGAAAGTTGCTAGGCTTCGTTGTAAGTGATAAGGGTATTCAAGTGGACCCTGCCAAGGTTAAAGCTATTCAAGAGATGCCAGTTCCTAAGACAGAGAAGGAAGTCAGAGGCTTTTTAGGACGCCTGAATTACATTGCTCGATTCATCTCGCACCTGACTGCTACATGTGAGCCAATCTTCAAGCTGCTGAAGAAAGATCAGGTAGTACGTTGGAATAATGAATGCCATACTGCTTTTGACAGAATCAAGGAGTACCTCCAAGAACCACCCATCCTTATGCCACCGGTTGAGGGGAGACCTCTGATACTATATCTGACAGTGCTTGACAATTCAATGGGGTGTGTGCTGGGGCAGCATGACGAGTTTGGCCGAAAAGAGCATGCCATTTATTACCTTAGCAAAAAGTTTACCGACTGTGAGACCCGATACTCACTGCTTGAGAAAACTTGCTGCGCTTTGGTATGGGCTGCTCGCCGGATGAGACAGTATATGCTGACTCATACCACCTTGTTGATCTCAAAGATGGATCCTATAAAGTACATATTCGAAAAGCCTGCTCTGTCTGGGAGAATAGCAAGATGGCAAATGATCTTGACGGAATATGACATTCAGTACACGACCCAGAAAGCCATCAAGGGAAGTGTATTGGCAGACCACTTGGCACATCAGGCAGTAGACGACTATCAATCAATGAACTTCGAGTTTCCGGATGAAAGCATCATGATAGTAACTGATTGTGAAGTACCTGGACCGGATGAAGGACCTGAGGAAGGATCCCGATGGTCTATGCACTTTGACGGAGCCTCCAATGCTTTGGGAAACGGTATCGGCGCTGTAATCATATCACCACAAGGCACTCATACTCCGCTCACTGCCCGACTATGTTTCAACTGTACCAACAACATGGCAGAGTATGAGGCGTGCATCATGGGTCTTCAAGCTGCGATCAACTTAAGGATCAAGTTTCTGAGTGTCTTCGGAGATTCCTCTCTTGTGATCAATCAGATCAAAGGAGAGTGGGATACGAAACATCCAAATCTTATTCCTTACAGAAAATGTGTGTTGACCTTGATCCCCCACTTCACGAAAATAACCTTTGAACACTTTCCAAGAGAAGAGAATCAGTTGGCGGACGCGTTAGCTACAATGTCTTCTATGTTCAAGGTCAAATGGGATAATGAGGCTCCCCGGATCATCATCTGGAAACTGGACGAACCTGCATACTGTTGTGATCTCGAGACTGAGTTGGTGACTGAGAAGCCTTGGTACCATGAGGTGAAGAGATATTTGGAAGCTCAGGAATACCCTGAAGGTGCCTCTGTCAATGATAAGAAGTTCTTGAGAAGGTTCGCAGCAAAGTTCTTCCTTAGCAACGACATCTTGTACAAACGAAACCATGATTCAACCTTACTGCGTTGTGTGGATAAGACTGAAGCGGAAAGGATCATGGAAGAGCTACATGAAGGGACCTTTGGTACACATTCCAGTGGACATACAATGGCAAAAAAGATCCTTCGGGCAGGGTATTACTGGTCCACCATGGAAGCTGACTGCTACCAACATTCCAGGACATGCCATAAGTGCCAGATTTATGCAGACAAGGTGCATGTTCCTCCAGTTCCTCTGAATGTCCTGACTGCGCCTTGGCCATTTGCAATGTGGGGCATAGACATGATCGGTGAGATTAAACCTACGGCATCTAATGGGCATCGCTTCATCCTAGTGGCGATTGATTATTTTACAAAGTGGGTTGAAGCAGCTTCCTACGCTACAGTAACCAAGACTGTTGTGGCACGGTTCATTCGGCATAATCTGATCTGTCGATACAGCGTCCCAGAAAGAATTATTACAGACAACGGTACCAATCTCAATAACAAGATGATCACTGAGCTCTGCGAGCAGTTTAAGATACAGCACCACAATTCTTCTCCTTACAGACCGAAGATGAATGGGGCTGTAGAAGCAGCAAATAAAAATATCAAGAAGATCGTGCAGAAGATGACAGTGACTTATAAAGATTGGCACGAGATGTTACCGTTCGCTCTACATGGGTACCGTACCTCAGCCAGGACATCAACTGGGGCAACTCCTTTCTCCTTGGTCTACGGCATGGAGGCAGTCTTACAGATCGAAGTGCAAATACCCTCTCTCCGGATAATGAAGGATGCAGATCTGAATGAAGATGATTGGATCCAGACACGACTTGATCAGTTAAACCTCATTGATGAAAAGAGACTTGCTGCTATCTGTCATGGTCAGACGTATCAGAAGCGGATGATCAGGGCATTTAACAAAAAGGTCAGACCACAGGAATATCAAGTTGGGGATCTGGTAATCAAGCGAATCATCCTTCCTCAAAGTGATCCAAGGGGCAAATGGACCCCTACGTACGAAGGGCCATTTGTGGTTAAGCATGTGTTCTCAGGAGGAGCCATGATTCTAACCAACATGGATGGTGACGACCTTCCTCACCCCGCCAATGCAGACATAGTAAAAAGATACTACGCATAAAAAAGACCCGCTAGGCTGACATGCCTAGGCAAAAATTAGGGCTTCCCGGCGAACCAAAAGGGTTCGGGCAAAATGAAGGAATGAAATGAAAAAAATCTGTACACCCGGCAAGTCGAAAACCTGAAAAGGCGGCTTGGGCAAAAATGGGTATCCCGGTGGATTGAAAACCCGAAAGGGCGGTCCAGGAAAAAGTTAGGGATAAAAGCGTAATACTATGTCTCATTGGATCACCTTGCATCCGGAATCCGGTATCTACATCAAGTTCAGACGGCATCGATTAGTCAGCTTCACCTTCAACCAAGGTCATCAAGTGATGAGACGCTCGGAGTTATAAAGGCAATAGCAGAATTGAAACCCAGTGGGATCATTCATTTCACACAGCTGTTTTATTTTCTCTTGTACAAAATTTGTATAAACTCGTTTGTTCGGCGGCGTTCTCTTACTAGGACGTCAGCCTCTTGTACATAAACGCCTATTTTCAGGCCATTCAAAAATCAATACAAAATATACTTTTCAGTTAAAAGTGCCAATTGTTTTTCCTTTTCTGTTTTGTTTTGCGAAGAACGTCCAAGGTTCAATTTGTGATATATGCATCGATAATAATTTGCTCACTCATGAATATTTGCATACGAAACAAATGGTCAATTGCAGGTAACAGTAGAAACAGGGGCAATAAAGAGTTGTCTAAGTAATCTAATTGTTCTGTCCTCCAAGGTATCAAGGTAGGTTCAGCTAAAGAATACAACCAGATATCCTAATTCCCCAGAGAGTAAGTCAGCAAGTCAGTACACTCTCTTCAAGCAAAGCTACTATCAAACCTTAAGGAAGTTGAGTATCCCCCACAGATCTCAACATTCCCCAGCAGCAGTATACATATATTCTTAACAAGCATCCCCGACAGTCTTAGTCTAAAGATTGTTCCCCGGCGGTATATCAAACATTCAGTGGAGTTACTTCCCCAATACAGTTCAAAACCTCCCCAGGAGAGTCCAATCCAGTTCCCTCAGGAAAGTTGGGATCCATCTCCCCAAGCAGTAAGCTTATCCCCAGTAGATTCTGGAAGCTTATCCCTCGCAGAACACGAACGCGTCTCCCGGCTTTATTCAAAGAGTTATTTCCTTACCAGGATATAACTGGGTTATCCTCAGCCAAAAGCAACGGAAAGAGCATCCTCGACGAAGTCTTCTTATCCCCAGCGAAGTCTATCAACACTTCCAATACAACAAGGGTATCCCTAGCAAATTATTATCAACAATTCAATAGAGTATTTCTCTCTCCACAGAGTATTACTTCCCAGCAAGATCGTTAGAGTGCTTTTCTCCCCGCAGAGTTATCCATTCGCCAAGTTTATTCCCCAACGGAGCTATCTTCTCCTACCGGTATTCTTGCAACTATCATCCCCAGCGGAAGCAAAGATCTAATTCTCCAACATCAGCCCAGGAGTGACTTCCCGGCACCCGTCAAGGATTTATTTTCCTAAGACGAAAAAAATACATACATAAACATCGCACTTCCATACATCATAGCATGCATATACACATCATATCTTACAAATCTCATTTATATTGAGAACATCATTGCCTGGCCCATATCATGCATTGCATATGACTGACCTTTACCTTTCAGGAAAGATTCAGTTAAATTCTCAATCATATTCCAAGACCTAGACCGGTTCAGTTAAATCGACTCCAAAGATTTCTTATCCAGTCAAAGGCCTTCTCTGGTCCAGTTAAATCGACCCCAAACAGATTTTTCTGATAAAAACCCAGTTGAAGACATTCCAAGACCTAGACCGGTTCAGTTAAATCGACTCCAAAGATTTCTTATCCAGTCAAAGGCCTTCTCTGGTCCAGTTAAATCGACCCCAAACAGATTTTTCTGATAAAAACCCAGTTGAAGACATTCCAAGACCTAGACCGGTTCAGTTAATCGACCCTAAGATTCTCTGTTTCTTATCCAGTCCAAGGCCTTCTCTAGTCTAGTTAAATCGACCCCAAACAGATTTTTCTGATAAAGACTCAGTAGAAGTTATCTATGGTTCTCTCCCCGATCCTGCGGAGGTGGTAATCCCAGATTTCGCTCAACGATTGCTGTTGAAGTTGAAGTTATCCAAGATTCTCTCAATGTTTGCTGTTGAGGTTGTAGTCGCCTATGGTTCTCTCCCCGATCCCGCGGAGGTGGTAATCCCAGATTTCGCTCAATGATTGCTGTTGAAGTGAAGTTATCCAAGATTCTCTCAATGTTTGCTGTTGAGGTTGTAGTCGCCTATGGTTCTCTCCCCGATCCTGCGGAGGTGGTAATCCCAGATTTCGCTCAATGATTGCTGTTGAAGTGAAGTTATCCAAGATTCTCTCAATGTTTGCTGTTGAGGTTGTAGTCGCCTATGGTTCTCTCCTCGATCCTGCGGAGGTGGTAATCCCAGATTTCGCTCAACGATTGCTGTTGAAGTTGAAGTTATCCAAGATTCTCTCAATATTTTCTATTGAGGTTGTAGTCGCCTATGGTTCTCTCCCCGATCCTGCGGAGGTGGTAATCCCAGATTTCGCTCAACGATTGCTGTTGAAGTTGAAATCATCCCAAGATTTTCTCAATGATTGCTGTTGAGGTTAAAGTCATCCAAGGTTCTCTCACCGTTCCTGTTGAGGTAGTAACCATCCCTGGTTCATTCATCACCGTTTGAAGCTCCAGATTCAGCTCCTGTAACCAGTCAGGACACATCTACACAAAGAATTTGAAGACCAGCTCCCGTAACAGGTAAGGTAATCATTTTTCTTTTTTGCAGGTATGCAAGTTCTCGCTAAGGAAGCTCTTACGCGATCAACATCCAGATGGCATCCGTAAGCCCATCCACCTATCCATCATCCCTTAGCATGGCATCTATAAGCCCATTATCCTATCCATCAATCTCCAAATGGCATCTATAAGCCCATTCCAACATCACACTACTATGTGAGCGCAAATTTCTGGGCACTTTAGTGTTCAATCATCTTCCACCTTCGGATTACGAAAGGCACGTCAGCCAATCTGCATCCTCAGGTTTAAGAAGATTGAACAGGGGCAACTGTTGTACCCCAAAATTTGCCCTCCCATATTCTTCAAGAAATTGCCAAGTCAAGCTTCAAAATTCCCCAAGGGTTGCACAGTTCAAGGGCCTCCTAAATAGTCAAAATTAGGGTTTTGGTTCTGACAAAGTAAATGAAGTTTCCAAGGGTCCAATCAAGTCCCACATGCCTATAAACATGGTCAAGCATCCTCATATCAAGTTTCAAGACTTTCAGCACAAAATTGCACAGTCAAAAACCCTAATTGCACTACAGTCAACTGTAGGGGCAAAATGGTCATTTGACAGTCAAAAGTTCAAATTTTTGGTCAACATCTCATTTTGAAGCCACAAACATCATTTGATCAATGCTTGATCATGATTCTCAAAGCTTGGCTAAAAAATCATCAAGATGCAAAAGTTTCCATATTTGGACAGTTGAAAAAGTCAACTGTAAATTGACCAGGGCATAACTTTCACATGGATTATCAGAAAAATTCCATCCAAAGCTCATTTTGAAGATAAAGACATTTACTACAACTCATATTCACACTTCAAGTCCAAGAAATGCTCTCACAAAAAGTTATCAATTTCAACATTATAGGTCATTTTCAAAAGTCAACAAAGAAGGACTTTAAGTCAAAGGCCATAACTTGAGATTGGTAAATCAAAATGACATGGGACCAAAGGCATTGGTTAGAGAACTCAAATACCTTTCCAAAATGTCCAAGAACATGAGCAAAGCTTAAAAATTGAGCAAGTTATGCCTTGTGGAAGTTGGGAAATTTTTGGATATTTTGAAAAGTCAACATTGCTTCAAATGACCTAAAATTGCTAATGGGCCTCTTTTTCTTCCACAATTCATTATCCAAGGCATGTGCACGACCATTTGGCCCAAAGGGAAGTTTTTATCATTTTTATTTATTTATTTGGATTTTTTATTATTAATAATTCATTTAATTAAATAAAATACATGAAAAATACTAAACCTAATTTTCTAAATCTTTTTGTGCATAAAATAATCTCAATATTTCGTGTACAATCAAATATGGAAGGAATTATGATGATTGGATATGATTGAGACCAAATATGCTTGAAAAAGATTTGAAAATAATGGCTTAAAAATCAAATATTTTTTTCATCAATTCATGGATTTTTGATCAGTTTCTCAACCCTAGAACCTTCACACATATATACATAGTGAAACCCTAATGCCCAAGAGGTCCAAGCTGCGCCAGAAAAGCATAGAGAAACTTGAATTTTTGTCAAAAAAAGTGGAAACTGAAAACTAGGTTACAAGGCTTTTCAAGACCAAACACCTATTCCATTAGCTTGCCAAGGTTGCCAGGAGACTTTTCCAATCAAGAACATCAACCCTAACGCCTTGAATCGGTATCCAGAAGTCAAATTTTTTTCATATAAATGCATATTCGTATCTTGATTTTCAGGCATTCTCATGGCATTTTGTTTATAAATTCATACTAAGTGATGTGTTCTGAAGCTAACCCTATATTTTAATTGCGTTTTTATGCACTATTGGAGAATCTGCCATTGTTGTCTTTTAGGTTTTTGCAAGCTTTGAATTGGGCGTTTCCAGTTATTATAAAATTAGGACAGGCCAATACCATGAACGAATTCAGCGTGTTCAGACGAAAACAAATTAACCCTCGCGCCTAATTTATATGGCCGGACGGCCTAATCGCTATTTTTTGGAAGGGCCTATTCTGGAACGGTTCAAAACCGTTGCTGATTCTTTATGTTTCAGGGAAAAAACAAAAGCGAGGAAGAAGATGACTATGTGGCTAGCAGCGATTGGTTTGTTTGAAATCTCGCGCGAAAGACAAGCACTAACTTTTGTTTT
Organism: Vicia faba; assembly: GCA_948472305.1. Classification (NCBI taxonomy): domain Eukaryota; kingdom Viridiplantae; phylum Streptophyta; class Magnoliopsida; order Fabales; family Fabaceae; genus Vicia; species Vicia faba. The sequence continues at coordinate 73,466 of CATIWC010001890.1, forward strand.
GTTTTATTATGTTTATTGTTTATATCATATACAAAGAGACAAAGCAGCAGGGTTGGCAAGCATACGCGTTGGTAATCTCCAGGACCTGGGTTCGAGCCCCAGGTCCCTCACCCTTTCCATAACATTTTTATTAACATTATCCTATGCAGCGTTCCCCCTGAAAGGCCATCATACACTCCTTGATCCAACTTGCCACGTACGTGCTAAGATCAATCAGAGGGCCATGCTTTGGTGATCATCATGGATGTGAGTCAAAGAAGGTGCACGTTGGTACAAAAGTCAACCAGGCCTTAAACAAATGGGCCCAAATTGCTAAGCAAAACCTCCTATTTGGGGACAGACCCCCATGGTTTGCATTCCTAATTCCTTTTTATATTTTTCTATTTTTTTGTTTTAATTAGTTTTTTTGATTTAATTCTTTAATTAATTATTTTCACAATAATATAAAAAACACAAAAAAATCAGAAAGGACAAAATTAAAATATATTTATTTAATTAATATTTTTTGTAAATAAAATTCATTAATTAACTTAGTTTTTAATTTAGGGTTTAATCTTAACATTTTTCAATAAAAATCTAAAATCGGTAGAATTAGGGTTTCAAGCATTTTTCATCCTCTTTTTATTTTTACTATATTAATTATTAATTCTTAATTAGTTATTTTTATAAATCAAGTTGCAATTAATTAATTAGGTTTAAGTTTAGATAATTGTCATATTTTCTTAATAAATTAAAAAAATGTAGAATTAGGTTTTAATTTCATTAAATTCTCATAAATACAAAAAACTAAAAAATAATTTCTTTTTCTTTTTAATTTTAATTAATTTAATAATTTAATTTAGTTTCATTAAAAAGGGTCCAACGCCCTCGTTTCCAGTTTAATTCAGTTCGCGTATTTATTTCTTTTTTCTTGTAAATATTCATGTACTTCTCCCAAAGCCGTGTAATTTCATACTTTCTCGCACTTTTACTTTAATTCTTTATTTTTCTGTCAAATCGGGTTCTGGAAATTTTGGCGATGTGGACCCGCGCCTTTTATAATAGCTTTAGAATTTTATCTTTCTCGCAATTTTTAACTGCTAATAAATGCATGCAAGAATGAATGGACAAAAAAATAAGAACAAAACGCGTAGATCACCTATACCATGACAAGACAAAAATAAATGAACATGACACACAATTCACACACCACCCCTAGGGTACGCCTCACTGTTGCCTTGCTTAGAAAGGTGATCGTCGAGTAGAGGATGTCTTAGTAAGTCCTCATGATCCGGGAACCTGGCATGAGGGTAGCTTCTAAGGTGTCTTCCTATTGCTCCGGTGATCACCATGTCCCGAACCTCGAATTGACCCGAACACCTCCAATGGTGGTGCTACCTACCTCTCAATGGTGGGATGGCACTACTTTAAAGGACATCTACACAGACGAATTCCTTAGGGTAGGTAGGTTCTCGTAGATACTTGCTCTAAATTTCAAACAAATTCAAAAAATACTTTTCACACCGACACCTTTTCAAAAAGCTTTCGAAAGCAATTTTTTAAACACTCTTGAGGACCGATACAAGAGTCGAACTGGAATTTTCAAAGAAACTTTTTTAAAACCCACAATTGAAAAGCAAACAAACCATTTTTGAAAACACAAATGAGCAAGTATCTAAGAGCCCATGGATAACCATGGATAGAAAGGGTGCTAACACCTTCCCTTTCTATAATCTACCTCCCGAACCGAGAGCAATCTCTTTAAGGAATTTTTCTGTGCTTTTGTCCTTTCCATTTGGAGAAAATAAAAGACGGTGGCGACTCTTGCTTCCGCGACATTTCGCGAACCAGCGTTAAACAGTCAGTTCCAGATCCACCGATCACACCTTCGAAAAAACAATCATGTCCCTCGAGACAGGGACGCTTTAGCAAAGACCCGTAAATCAAAGGATCATAGTCCCTCGATGACCCTACGGTTGCCTCTCGGGAAATGATCTAGTCCCTAAACAAAATTTCTAAAGCGTCTCCATATGTTGCCTTTTTAACTGTACGTCCCTTCGATTGTCCCTCAACATCCAATGATAGGGCTACCTACTCACTAATAGTAGGATAGCACTGTCTAAAGGATATGAGAAAAAGAATGGACTTTTTCGAGTACAAGTAGATAGTTCTTAGATGCTATGCTCAAAACAAACTTTTTACACTTACATATTTCAAAAATAACTTTCAAAAACATTTGCTTTGTCAACACTCTTGAGGACTAATACAAGAGTTAACACAAAGAAAATTGCTGCACTAAAGAATTTCAAAACATTTTTTCAAAACACACAAAGCACAAGGTACTTTTAAAATGAGCTAAGCGTCTAAGAGACCATAGAAAACTACAGATGGAAAGGGTGCTAACACCTTCCCTTTCCATAATCTACCCCCCTTACTCAGAAAATTCTCGAAAAGGTCTTTTTCTATTCTTTTCACCCTTTCCTTAATTTGGATAAAAGAAAAGTCAGTGGCGACTCTTGCTTACCGCAACATTTGCAAATACAAACGCAAAACCAGTATAACAGTCAGTTCTTCCACCATATCGCAGCTACGTTGTATTGTTGATTGATTATTGTGAATTGTGTGATTAATTATCCATGTGTGGTATTGTATGATGTAGATTGACAATCAGGTGAATGTTTAATAGTTATGCACTTATACGACATTGTGCAGATACTTAATAATAATTCATAATCAAAGTGTGTGGAGACATAGTCTTCCTTTAATTTTATTAGAGCCGGCGTCTGCTCTGATGTGTAACACTAGGTAATCGAATGTTATGTTTTTGGTTATGTTTGTGTGAGGTTATGTATAATCTCTAGAAATGTTATAACTATGATTATTTGGTTTGAAAACATGATTATGTTTTGATGTTAACAATTGTTAAATGTCGAATTGTTTCTGCTGTTTGAATGAGAAGTTGAATTTTAAGACTTACATGGTTGTCATAATTATAGTTTTTATAATTTCCAAAAAATATGTGTTACATGTCAACTGTATGAGCAGGTTTTTTATAGAACGTAATATCCTAAATACTTGTATTTTGTTTTACTTCGATAATTATAAGATAATACACTGGAATTATTTAGGGTGTTACATTAGTGGTATCAGAGTCTGGTTGCTCCGTCCGGCCAAGTTATTGAGTCTATAGTGTATGATAGTGGAATATTATTAATATGTTTCTTCTAACAGTTGTTTGCTTTTATTGGTATGAAACAGAGAATAGATGGAAGAAACGATGATGCATTTGCAGCTGCTTTGCAGGTTGTTGCTCAGGCTGTGCAACATCACCCTAATACCGTTGGGAATGGTGAATCCCATAACTTGGAAACGTTTTACAGGAACCAACCACCTATGTTCAAGAATAGATATGATCCTGATGGAGTGCATGCTTGGCTCAAGGAGATTGAAAGAATCTTTCGGGTCATGGACTGTTCAGCAACACAGAAGGTGCAATTTGGTACACATATGTTGGTTGAAGAGGCTGATGACTGGTGGGTTAGCACCTGTCAGAGGCTGGAAGGTGTAGGTGAGGTTATTACTTGGGTTGTGTTCAATAGAGAATTTATGAGGAAGTATTTTCCGAAAGATGTTCGCAGAAAGAAAGAGATTGAGTTTCTGGAATTGAAGCAAGGAAACTTATCTGTGACTGAGTATGCTGCTAAGTTCGTGGAACTGACAAAGTTTTATCCTTATTATAGTGGGGCACATATTTAAATCTCCAAGTGTATACAATTTGAGAATGGGTTGCGTCAGGAGATCAAGTGGGTTATAGGGTGTCAGCAGATTCGTGGGATTCCAGAGTTGGTAAATAGCTGTAGAATCTTTGAGGAAGATAGCAAAGCTCATTCGGCTCACTAGAATAGTCTGAGTGAGAGGAGAGGGAAACAACATTAGAACTGTGGAAATCCTTACAACACTCCAGCTGAAAAAGGTAAACAGAGAGCTCCTGAAGGCAAGAGGACAAGTGGGAGAGGTGTTTCTATTTCTTTCAAATGTTATAGCTGTGGAGAAATGGGTCACTGCGCTAGTGAATGTACTGGTGAAGATAATAAGTATTTCCAATGTGGTAAGACAGGGCACCTAACTGGTGATTATAGAAATAAGGTAGTGACTTGTTACAATTGTGGCGAGACATGACATATCAGTACTAATTATCAGAAACCAAATGAGGCTTGAGGAAAGGTGTTTACTCTGACAGGGACTCAGACTTCCAGTGCTGACCGATTGATTAGAGGTACATGTTTCTTTAATAGTATTCCCTTAATTACTATTATTGATACTGGTGCTACACATTATTTTATTGATGTTGATTGTGTGAAAATATTGGGTCTTGTATTGTCGTCTATGAGCAGAGGAATGGTTATCGATGTTCTGGTGAAGGGATCGATGACTACTTCTACGGTTCATTTGAATTATTCTCTATCAATTTACGATAGGGATTTCTGTATTAACCTTATTTTTTTGCTACTGAAGGACCTGAATGTTATTTTCAGATGGACTTTTTGGAGACCAACCATGTTCATATCAATTGTTACAATAAATTTGTGCAGTTTCTTACTCCTAGTGATGAGGGAGAGATTGAATTCTTGCCTGCTAGATAAGTGAAAGAATTTGCGAAGGATGAAGCTCGGTTGCTTGCTTTATGTGCATATTTTTCTATTTAAATCCAAGTGGTAATTGATGAGTTATAGGTGGTGTGTGAGTTTCTAGACATGTTTCCCGATAAGATTACAAATGTGCTCCCAAAAAGGGAAGTCGAGTTCTCCATTGATCTTGTATCGGGTACCAGACTTGTTTCTATAGCACCGTACAAGATGTCGGTGTTGGAATTAACAGAATTGAAAAAGAAACTAGAAGACCCGGTTGAAAAGAAGTTTGTGAAAGCAAATGTGTCTCCTTGGGGAGCTCCAATACTATTAGTAAAGAAGAAAGATGGTAGCATGATCCTGTGCGTGGATTACTGACATTAGAATAAAGTGACTATCAAGAACAAGTATCCATTGCCAAGAATAGATGATTTGATAGGTCAATTTATATTTACATGTGTTTTAGCAAAATTGACTTGAGGTCGGGTTACCATCAAATTCGGGTGAAAGAAGAAGATATTCAGAAGACGGTGTTTAGAACTCGGTATGTACACTATGTATATTTGGTGATGCCATCCGGGGTTTCTAACGCATCTGAAGTGTTTATGGAATATATGAATTGCATATTTTATCATTATCTAGACAGGTTTGTGGTGGTTTTTATTGACTACATACTAATATACTCCAAGTCGGAGGAAGAACATGTTAGCATTTGTGAGTTGTGTTGCAAGTTGTAATACGGTGGGAGAACTGACTTGGGTGTTTTGTGTTTTATCGCAATTGTTACGGATAACAAGAGTCGCCATCGACTTTTCTTTTATCCAATAAAGGAAAGGGTGAAAATAACAGGAAAGACCTTTCGAGATATTTTCTTGAGTTCGGGGGGTAGGTTATGAAAAGTGAAGGTGTTAGCACCCTTTTCATCGGTAGTTATCTACGGGCACTTAGTTGCTTGATCACTTTAAAAAATGCTTTGTTTGAAATGTGTTTATGTTTGGCGCAAGTTTGAAAATATTTTGAAAACGCCTTTGTTTTGGCAAACTTTGTAATGATTCACATCTCTATAAGAATGTATACAAAGCATTGGTTTTAAAAATAGTTCAAAGAGATGTTTGTTTTTGAAGATGTTTTAAATGTGTAAGTGTGAAAATGGTTTTAGTTTGTGAGCAAGCAACTACGAGCGTCCTACCTACTCAAAAGATCTTTGTTCTTTTCCTCCTCCTTTAGATGTTGCTATCTTACCATTGATTGGTAAGAAGCCCCATCATTGGATGTGAAGGGACAGGCACAGGTCAATCGTATAGTCATAGAAGGCAACTTATGTGACGCTTTAGCAATTATCGTAAGGGACTAGATCGTTTACCGAAGGCAACATCGAGGGACATCGAGGGACTATGATCTTTTTTATCGAGGGTCTTTGCTAAAGCGTCCATATTCGAGGGACATGACTATATTTTTCAAAGGCAACAAGCAATGTTACCCTAAAGGTGCGCGTGTGAAAAGTGTGTTTGATTCAAGTTAATTTGTCTTTGATTAGGGTTGTCTAGCGGTTGATTTTATGTCTTATCATATACGCCTAATTAGTATACAGTATAAAGAAAAATAATAAATTGCAGAAATTAAATTCTACGCTATTACAAAGCTTCGGGAATGGGGGTACAAATTTATGAATGGGGATGGAGTAAAAATCTAATTAAACTATTTGCAAACCATAAACAATTACAATAATCAAAAGAATGCTAAAATAGTAAACTACGAGTAAAAGTCTAAATAAACAATCAATACAACCCAATCAAATTAAAAATAAATAATTAATTAAACTAAGCAGTCTATTTAATAAAATTAATAAGAATAATATTTTTGGTATTTTTTTTGTTTGTGAGAAAATTTGAAAAGAAAATAAAAATCTATTCTATTATTTTTGGTGATTAAATCAAAGTCAAATAAAAGCTATAAATGAAAATTCAAGAATAAAAAATCAAAATACTATCTTTGGAATTTTTTTTATATGAAAAGGAAATTATAACCTAAATTCTAAAGTTGTTTAAAGAAATAATGAGCTTAAAAGAAAATAAAAGTCCTAAATCTAATTTTTAGTCATTTTTATGTTAATATTGTAAAGAAAATATTTATGAGAAAAGAAAATTAACATGTCTAAAATTAAACATTATTGAATTTTATTTAAAATATAAAAAATAGAAAATAGAAAATAATGGGCCCGAGGGTGTGGTCAAATTCGGATTGGGTGAGACCCATGATAAAAAAAAGCAGCTAAATAAATAGCTAAATTGCTATTGGGCCGGAGACAATAGAATAAGGGGCGCTTGGTGTAATTTTTGAATGGGTTTAATGGGTAAGACACAAATTATAAAAATAAAGCAGATTAAATAAAAAAACTCTGAGTTTAAAAATAAACTTTAAAAAAAAGAGTTGGGCTGGACCGGGTCAGGGAGGCCCAGACCAACGAATTAAAACAGAAGCGGGTTAAAAATTAAAAAAAACCGATCACCATTCATCCCCAACAAAACACTCGTTCTCTCTCCCAACATAATCCACATTCTCTCTGTTCAAAAATTAGAACTCTCAGAAATCAAATTTCTTCTCAGACTCGATGCCTCTCGCGGATTCCCTTCTTTTTTCTTTACTCGATTCTTCTTTGTTCTACTATCTCTATCCTCACCACCACAACCACACGTAATTAATAATTACTTAAACAAATCCGAAAAACAAAAACCTAGCTGATGGAATCGAATGATGAAGCCCGGTCTTGAGCCTAAACATTGGGGGAACTACTCAAGGATGCTCGAGAATTCATGTGGTATGAGGAATCAGTTGAAATTAGAGAGAAAATTTTGCCTACGAGATAGAGGTTCGTCCCGGTTTTGATGGTGGAGCAAAAATGAAGAGAAAATCAAAAGTTGCAATGTCCAGGTAAGAGAATATTTGATCCTCTGAGCAATACTCTTCTATTTTTTTGTCTTTGATTCTCTGAAGTCGTTGTGTATTGCTCTGAAGATGAATTACGGTTTGTTATGAATCGAGGGAATATGTGTGTGAGTGGGTTTATTGTGAATCTGTGTGTAAAATTTGGGAATGAACGTTGGTAAGAGTAAGGTTTGGGTATTGAGTTTCTTTGTGGTCTGCGTATGCTGTCAATCTATTGTGCTATTTGGCTCTGCTTTGGTTTTTAGCTATGCTGCCTTGTTTGTTTTTGTTTGCTATGTTGTTGCTCTCTTTTTCCCTGATGTTTGGCAGCTTTGTCATTTTTGTGTTGTCTTGGGCTGTGCATTGCTGTTTTGCTACCTTGGGCAGTTTTGCTTGTTTTGCCTTTGTTGTTATTCGCTTGCTTTTGTTTTTTGGGGTTGTTTGTTGCACTGCAGCGTGCCTTACATATATTTGTTGTTTTGGCTTGTTTTTGCAGTAAGAAAACATTTGCAAACATCTTTTCCTTTTGTGAACCGAAATCCAAGTTTTGTGATTTGCAAAATAGGAGGAGATAGCCTATAATTGAAACAAAACCCTTTTTCAGTTTCTGATTCCAAGTGCAAATCCTAATGATGAGATACAAATTTCTTTTAACCATTAATTCTTGCTTGGAATTTTCACATGTTGGTTATTTTCTAACTTTTTCCTTCTTCCTATTTCATGAACATAAGGATTGGACGGTCAAAGCGAGGTTGAAAGAGGAAGAAAATTCATGGCGGGAAAGGAGGACGAGTTACTTGGAGACGAAGCAAAGAGACTTGATGAAGAAGCATTTCTTTCTTTTTTGTAAACAAACAATTGTAACTTGCGATTCAACTTATATTTCACATTGTAATCCCTTTTGTAAATTGTCCAAAAATGTAACTTGAACACAAAATTTGAGTGAATTTTATGAATGATGAATTTATCGTATGGTAATCAAACAAACTCTTGAATTTTGATTGAAAAGTGGAAATTTCCACTTGAATTTGGAAAAGAATTGATTGATACTTGAATGTATCTGTTGAATGAAGAATGAACAATAATGCAAGCCTTAAGACTTCAATCTTGCATTTGTATAGAGATCCAAATAAGTTTCATGAATTGATCTTAAAAATTGAGAAAATTTGCATCATGATAAATTATTTCTTTTGTATATCTTGAATCCAAGAGAAAATTCATATGAATGAATTGCGCCTCGCATACTTGAGCCGATTTGAAATAAAAAAGAATTATTCGAATTGTTTCTCAAATCTTCTTCTTTAAAACCCACATCGTCAATTCATGGTAACTTGCAATATGAGCCAATAATATAAATCGCTCCTTTAAGACATTTGATCAACAATCCACCTTAATCCAATGATCTCTAATGTTCACTTGCAAATTACTTGAAGTAAGCGACAAGAAATCAATGAATCATTGAACTACAACTCTAGTTTCATGAATTATCTCAACATAAGAATCAAGCGTCCTTTCAGAAACATATGTGACATAAATTGAACCAAGCATAATTTAACCTCGACCTCTGAAGTAATATCATAGACAATGCTATTCGAGATACTTCTAAAAAGAATCGCCTTAGGACGTTGAGAATTGAAGAAGTTATGAACCTCGAAAATTGGATAAGAGTTTCTTGTAATTAGGTCAAATTTGCAAAATGACCTCTGAAGTATTTGAATTTTCTGATGATCTTCCGCACATAATCAGCTCTTGACTTGTAAATATAAATTGGAGATGACGTCAAGGAGAGTCATATGTTATAAAAGAACCGCTCAAAAATATCGAATAATAAAGAAGTTACAATCGTTTGAACTTGATCTTGTAAAAGTCAATTTTTGGGTCAATGCAGTTCATTTTCAGTCATATGAACCATTGACTGAGCAATTTTACGATGCAAAGCTTGAAAACTGACACGAACATCCTTGAGAATACATGAAGAACCATGAAGACCATTTGAATATTTGGAAACTCATTTTTTCTTGAGAAATACCAAACCCTAGTTGCTGACTCAATGCTTAGGAGGAGAATCTGTCTGATCAACTTCTGGGCCAATTTGAGTATTTGGGAAAACCTTAGGATAACATCTTGAATGAAAAATGGGAGGGGGGGGGGGGGGGATTTTGCGGTACAACAGCTGCCCCTGTTCAATCTTCTTAAACTTTAAAAGTGAGATTGGCATGTTTTCCGTTCGTAGCTTGAAAGTGGAAGATGATTGAACACTAGAGTGCCCATAAATTTGAACTTGCTGATTCACAAAGTAATGCCTTAGATTTATTGTATTGGGAATAGGCTTTTAGATGCCATTTGGAGAGGTGAAAAGTTTGTCGGAGATGGGCTTACAGATGCCACCTAAAGGTGATAGGGAGTCATTGGAAATGGGCTTATAGATGCCATTCAAAGGTGATAGGGAGTCGTTGGAGATGGGCTTATAGATGCCATCCAAAGGTGATAGGGAGTCGTTAGAGATGGGCTTACAGATTCCATCTAAAGTGACTGTAGGTAGAGATTGGAAGGAATATCAGGATAAATATTTAATCGACTTATACTGAAACAACAGATGTCTGTATTTGTTTTTGTCTGGATAAGAATCAGAAAAAGCTTAGGGTCGATTTGACTCAACCAGAGAAAATGTTTACCGGAATAGAATCAGGATAAATTGTTGGTCGATTTAAAGTGAACCAGCAGAAGTATTGAAGGAAGCGTTTGTCATGTAGATAGTTGACATGTCTTGTTTCAAGTATTAATCTACAATCCGTTGTTAACAGATAGTTGTCCTGTCTTGTTTCAGGTATTAATCCAGAACCCGCTTTTTGTTGGTCGTAGAGATAGTTACCCTGGCTTATTTTAGGAATTAATCTTTATCTGACCAAAGAGAAAGAAAGATAGTTTCCCCGTCTTGTTTCAAGAGTTAATCTTCAATCTTCTCATGTAGATGGTTGTCCTGCCTTGTTTCAGGTATTAATCTATAGTCAGTGGTTCACAGATAGTTGTCCTGTCTTATTTCAGGTATTATTTTGGAACCCGTTTTTTGTTGGTCGTAGAGATAGTTGCTCTGGTTTATTTCATGAATTAATCTTTACCTGACCAAAGAGAAAGAAAGATAGTTTCCCTGTCTTGTTTCGGGAGTTAATCTTCAATTTTCTCATGTAGATAGTTGTCATGTCTTGTTTCAGGTGTTAATCTACAATCAGTTGTTCACGAATAGTTGTCCTGTCTCGTTTCAGGTATTAATCTGGAATCCGCTTTTTGTTGGTCATAGAGATAGTTTCCCTGGCTTGTTTCAGGAATTAATATTTATCTGACCAAAGAGAAAGAAAGATAGTTTCCTCGTCTTGTTTCGGGAGTTAATCTTCAATTTTCTCATGTAGATAGTTGTCCTGTCTTGTTTCAGGTATTAATCTATAATCAGTTGTTCACAGATAGTTGTCCTGTCTTGTTTCATGTATTAATTCGGAACCCGATTTTTATTGGTCGTAGAGATAGTTGCCCTAGACTGTTTCAGGAATTAATCTTTATCTGACAAAGAGAAAGAAAGATTGTTTCCCCATCTTGTTTCGGGAGTTAATCTTCTATTTTCTCATGTAGATAGTTGCCCTGTCTTGTTTCAGGTATTAATATACAATTAGTTGTTCACGAATAATTGTCTTGTCTTGTTTCAAGTATTAATCCGGAACCCGCTTTTTGTTGGTCGTAGAGATAGTTACCCTGGCTTGTTTCAGGAATTAATCTCTAACCTATTTGAGAAATGTTGGTGGTATTTGCCTGTTGTGATACGGTGGGAGAACTGACTAGTGTTTTGCGTTCGTATTCGCACTTGTGCGGTTAGCAAGAGTCGCCACCGACTTTTTACTTTATCCTAAAGGAAAGGTTAAAAAAGCACAGCAAAAACCTTTTTGAGATATTTCGTGGGTTCGGGGGGTAGATTATGAAAAGGGAAGGTATTAGCACCCTTTTCATCCATGGTTATCCATGGGCTCTTAGGTACTTGCTTAGATCAATCTTGCCTTGGTTTTCAATTGTGTGAAATGGTGCTTTGTGGATTGTTTTGAAAATGTTTTGAAAAGATGCCTTGTGTTAGGCTAACCTTGTAACAATTCTTTACTCGAATGTTTTACAAAAGGTGTTTTATCTTTAAAAAGATGTTTCAAGGTTTTGAAAAGTTTGATTTTTGAAAAGTGTTTGTGGAGTGGGTTTTGAAATTAGGCAAATGTTTTCTTTGCAATTTGACAAGTACTTAAGAGTTTATCTACCCTAAAGCTTTCTCAAAAGATTTTCGTCGTGTTTTAACCCCTTTGACAATTTTGTTCTACCATTGAAATTGGTAGGCAATCTTGTATTTAGGAAGTTTATTCGGGACAGGCGCGGGTCATCGCATAGACCATGAATGCAATGGTGCCAAGTGTCTTTGGCAATTTGCTTGAAGGGACTTGATCATTTTGGTAGGCGACTTTCGAAAGCGTCATCGAGGGACTTATGATCATTTGATTTCGTTTTGCCAAAGACATTCGACGTGCAAGCATGGCCCATTTGGAAGGCAACATGCGGGATTACCTTAGAGGGTGCAAGTGTGATTGTGTATTGATTACATGCATTTGTCTTGTATTAGGTTATCTAACGTTTGATTTTATGTACATACAAACCCTAGGTCTAATCATGGTATAATTGGAAAACTGTAAATTGCGGAATGTAAATCTATGCTATTACAAAATGGTATCAGGGAGTGGGGATATAAATGTACAAGGGGATGAGACTTATAGTATTTACAACCAAATCGAATGTCACAATCAAAATATAAATGTCGAATGTACAAATATAAGATAAAATGTGTGTAGAGCAATATATTGTGTAAGTGCAAATGTATATGTATTGTGTAAGTGTAAATATGTACAAGTGCGAAATGTGAAATTGAGTCGTATTAGGGTTTTGACCTAGATAAATGTATTTTAACGAATCTTTGATTTTTTGTATGTTAATTATGTACAAAAGAAAAAATGAAGTGTTTTGATTAGAATGTTAAATTTTTTTTAAAAAAAAGTATTTTAGTCAAAATGTTTTATGAATTAAAAGATGTATCGAATTATTATGTACAAAAATGTATATTAACTAAAAAAAGAGTTTAATTTTAATTATGTATGAAAAATGTATAATATGTACAAATGTGTTTTTAAAAAATGTTTTTTAAGTTTATTATGTATAAAAAATATTTTGTTGTTATTATATATAAAAGTGTATTAATTAAACGAAAATGCTTTCAAATTTAATTTCATGATAAAAGTATTTTATTATTTAGGTTAGTATTTTTACAAAAAATAAAAACATTGTTTATAGAATGAAGTTAGTAAAAGAAATATTGTTTATGAAAAGAAATAAAAAAAGTTAATGTTAAGAAAAGAAGTAAATATACAGTAAAGAAAGAAAGGGTTAGTGTTTGTTAATAATACTATTGGGCTTAGAGGAATTAGGAATGGGTTAGGCCCGTGTCAAACAAAGGCGAAATTAGGGTTAGGCATTGTTTCAGTGTGGAGCGAAGAGCTAGGGCTTGTGAGATGACGACGGCGCGTTCGTTGCATTCATCTTCTCCGATTAAACTTCACTTCCCTGAACGCTCGATTCCGGCCACCAGCTCCCATCCTGAAGCTTTTCTTCCCCCCATTGACGTGATCCCAGCGTCATCGATTTAAGGTTCGCTTTAGTGTTTATGTTCTGTTCTTTACGAATTTATGTTTTAGTGCGAGTCTTGATTCCTGAATTCGTATTATTATGAGCTAGTGAAAGGGAAATGGGAAGAATATGGACTACCTGACTTTGGGGATGGAGGAGAGGTGGAGGGAGCTATGGCGCTTAGGAGGCCGGAACGTCGTTTCTGTGACGAAGCTTGATGCTTGCTTTTGATGCCTTCCTGGTAACTTCGTTCTTTGCTTATGATTAAGGTTCTGATGATGATATGTGCTGAGGAATCCTTCTTAAGATTCACTTTCCTTTTCCTCTTCTTCTTCCACTGTGTGTTGATTGTCTTTGAGCATGAGTATGTCTGAATATTTGCTTGAGATTTGCTTGTCTTGAACGTTTTTCTTGGACAGCTGTTGCCTATGGAAATATTGTTTTCTTCTTCGTCCCTGACTTGCTTCTTTTTTCTTCTTCTCTTGAGCACTGTATATTTTCTCGTATCACCCTGTGATGACCTCAAAGGTCTGAGGGTCTAGGTTGCCTACGTTGCCCTGACTATGCTTCTTGTTATTGCCTTGGGAATTCTGTATGTTGCTTTTGCCTATGTTGATATCGCTTCTGAGGCTTGGTGTTTGAATGTTTTAGATATTGGTTTCATAAGATGGTGAGGCTTGAGTTTGGATATCAGGTTTGTTGGTTTAGCATGAAGATTGAGTTCTGAGATGTGTGTTTAATGCAGGGTATTCTGAGTTTTGGTTATCAGTTTTTGTGGGTGTTTGAAGGTTTTGGGACAGTTTGAGGGTTATGACATTGGTTGGAGCTTTTGACTTTCACAGGTTCAGTAGCCTTTGAGTTTTGGGTTTGAGGATGTTGGTATGGTGAGGTTATTGGTGGTTTTTGGTTATGGTACTGGTGCTTATGCTGGTTCAGTTTTGTATATCAGGTTTTTAGGCTTTGGTTTTAGATGTGCTATGTGTTTTTTTTTTCACTCTGGACAGTAGGTTTTGGCTGGGGTTTTGTATATTTTCTTTCTTTTCTTCTTACCCCTTTAACCGCTATGCTGAGTTTGTATTATATTTTTCTATCTTTTTTCTTTTGGCGCCCGATCTTTTTTTCAAAGCTTTGGTCTTCTCTTTGACCCAAGTCTGCTGGATATTTTCACAAGGTTTCATGGCATTTTTCCCATTTCGGTAATTGGCTATGCTGTGTAATTTTTGAACAATGCTGAATTATCCTCTTTGTTGTATATCTTTTCTGCCTCTACTGTCTATGCCTGCTGCCTATGTTACTGAACTGAGTTGGCTCTTTTCTGATTTTGTATATCTTCATTTCCTGCTGTCCATTCTGACTGCTGAACCTGAACTATGCCTAAACCCTGCTTGCTTTATCTCTCTTTACTTCTCTCTTTACAGTACAATTTAAGAATTTTATATGATTATAGTTGTACTTTTCTGAAGGGGCTATGATGGGAAATGATGATTAGCTTGCATAATATGTTTTCTGCATTTCTTCTTCAGCTTTTGCGCCTTGCTCTTTTCCTTGATATCTTGGAAAAGGTCCCTTTGACAGCTTGTAGGCTTTGATAGCAACTTGTACCATTTTGACTTCTTTGATATCTTTTGGCATTCTGACAGTAGCCTTTGCTTTTGGATAGAAAGTTTGGATTGGATTTTTCAGTTTGGATTTGAACTATATGGTTTGAATTGGACATTGAGATTCTATGCAGCTTGCAAACTTTTTAGAAACTATGCATTTGCATTTGCATTCATGAAATAAAATAATCTTCCCTCTCTGTGAACCGGGAGAAATCCCGTGATTTGCAGAGAGGGTCAACTGATCCCAGTCAGTGGCCCCTAATGATGAGCAATTTTTAACTGTCTTTTTCCAATTTTAATGCTTTCTGACTTTTCTTATTTCTTTTTGCAGATGAAAAAAATGGAATACCGGAGCGGAGTGAAGAACGAAGAATATTTAGAAAATATGATAGTTTTTCATTCTATGTAATATTTTAATTAAATGTAAATTATTGTTTGTAACAACAATTTGTACAAATAATTCGAATATTAATAAAAATCAAATTATCCAATTGGTTCTAACTTTCTTTATTGCTTATTTATTTATTTAAAATTCTTAGAATTAAAACAATTGAAAAATAAATTCAATCATTTAATTTCAGAATAATAAATAACTAAAATAAAACAACATTGATCCAATAAACCTGTCTTATCCAAAATCCAAAGCAAAGCAGCAATTAACCCAGATAGACTGATCAAACACATGAACACTGTGAATCCAATACTGCATCTTGTATCTGACTGGCCCAATCAAAACGTACTGAATTCAAACCACTGTCTCTTTTACTGATTAAACCAAGATAACGCTACTTTTAATCCGAATCTTGAAATAAACCGCAAAGTGCGGTGGAATTCAAATTCTTCTGAGAATATGCCCATAAAACCCTAATTCCCGATTAAATGCCAAATCACGCTCGCTTGATCAAAATTGAACCAACAATCAATCAAACCCTAGGCCCACTGTATGAAACAAATCAGAGCTCTGAAAATCAGTAAAAACCCTAATTTTGCTTGACTGTCAAGAAAAGTCCGTTTGTCCGATTCTTGAGCCAGTTTGAGAAGTCAGGAAATGCTTGAAGCTGAGATTTCTTGGGGAAAAATGCGAGGGCAAATTTTGGGGTACCACAGTTTCCCCTGTTCAATCTTCTTTGACTTGAAGAGTTAGATTGGCAAGTTTGCCTTTCGCGACTTGAAGGTAAAAGGAGATTGGACACTAGAGTGCCCGAAAATTTGCACTTATCAAAGTACTGGATGCGGGAATGGGCTTAGAGATGCCATTTGGAGATGGGCTTAACGATGCCATCTAGGGGAGTGACAGAAACTTGTCGGGGATGGGCTTAAAGATGCCATCTGGAAGGGAACATTAGGAAAGCGTCCGAGCTTTAGACCATTTCTGAACTGGGGGTCTGAACAGGCAATAGGTTGACATCCGTGGTTGGGGGAACCTACAAGCCATTTTCAAGAAGCCGCATCTAAATAAGTTGATAGATTAACATCCGTTACTTGGGAAGAATCCATGAACTGTTTTCAGAAATCTTGAGGTTGAATCTGAACAAGTGATAGGTTAACATCCGTTTACTTGGAGAACCTGTGAACTGTTTTCAGAAATCCTGAAGTTAAATTAGCAATAGGGCAGCATCCGTTGTTGGGAAGCGTCCGTAAACTAAATTCGAAGGTGCATCTGAACAAGCTGATAGATTAACATCCGTTACTTGGGAAGAATCCATGAACTGTTTTCAGAAATCTTGAGGTTGAATCTGAACAAGTGATAGGTTAACATCCGTTTACTTGGAGAACCTGTGAACTGTTTTCAGAAATCCTGAAGTTAAATTAGCAATAGAGCAGCATCCGTTGTTGGGAAGCTTCCGTAAACTGAATTCGAAGGTTGCATCTGAACAAGCTGATAGATTAACATCCGTTACTTGGGAAGAATCCATGAACTGTTTTCAGAAATCTTGGGGTTGAATCTGAACAAGTGATAGGTTAACATCCGTTTACTTGGAGAACCCGTGAACTGTTTTCAGAAGTCTTGAAGTTGAATTAGCAATAGAGCATCATCCGTTGTTGGGAAGTGTCCGTAAACTAAATTCGAAGGTGCATCTGAACAAGCTGATAGATTAACATCCGTTACTTGGGAAGAATCCATGAACTGTTTTCAGAAGTCTTGAGAAGAATCTGAACAAGTGATAGGTTAACATCCGTTTACTTGGAGAACCCGTGAACTGTTTTCAGAAGTCTTGAGGTCGAATTAGCAAAAGAGCAGCATCCGTTGTTGGGAAGCGTCCGTGAACTAAATTCGAAGGTTGCATCTGAACAAGCTGATAGATTAACATCCGTTACTTGGGAAGAATCCATGAACTGTTTTCAGAAATCTTGGGGTTGAATCTGAACAAGTGATAGGTTAACATCCGTTTACTTGGAGAACCCGTGAACTATTTTCAGAAGTCTTGAAATTGAATTATTTTACTCTGTCGACTGATCTTGCCTGAAAAAGGCAAAAACTTAGTTGGATGCAATGCTATGATGCATGATACAATATACATCATGGTTTTATGAATGTAAATGGATGTGCATGTAAGCTGGAGATAGAGGTATCTTGACTGCTGCTGGGGAAAATAAATCCTGGGTCATTGCTGGGGAGCTTGGAGCTTGGATTGTATACCAATCTTCTGGGGGATTTCTGAAGTCTTCTACTGGGGAGTGTTAAACTAGTAGATTTAATGTTGGGGAGGCCAGATTGAGAATCTTCAACTGGGAGAGATGTATCTCTGAAGACTGACTCTACTGGGGAATGCTAGATTTTCTTCTAAACAACCTGTGGGGAGAAGATTAAAAGTCTGACTTCGCTGGGGATTGACCCTTTGAAGCTTTTGATCTGCTGGGGATACCGAATCTTGAACTCTGAGGAAAAATGATCTCCGGAAGGTTCTTTGGCTGGGGATAAACTTCTCCGGGGATGGTACTGATAGGTTATTGTTGGGGGAATTCTGAGGAACTCCGCTGGGGATGGGAAGAATTCTGGCGAGTGTGACCTCTCCTGTCGGTTAGTCGAGGATAAACCAGTTATACGCCTTTGTGAGAATAACTTTGAATAAAACTTGGAAGGGACGTCCGTACTCTGCGGGGATTACCTTTCGGAATCTTACGGGGATAAGCTCCGAGGGTCTGCTGGAGATAGACCTCAAGGTTTGTTAGGGATGCGGATTACAGATCTCGAGGGATTTCCTTTGGAAGGGTGTCGAAATATTCGTCTGTACTTTCATCCTATCAGTAATCCTTTTCTTAGGTTCAATCAGGAAGTGATCATGTTTCAAATGCATATGCCTATTTAACAAAACATTGGACGTTTCTCAAAGTAAAACAAATAGTGCAAGAGAAAAAGGAAAAGGGAAATGACACAAATTTTGGGAAGAGTATTTGTATTGATTTTCTTTGGGTATATTTATACAAAGGAGACAATCATCCTAGTAAGAGGATCTTGTCGTAATATTTGAAAAAATTTATACAAAACAAAGATGGCTATGTGAAATAATTCCATGGGATTCCACTCTGCTGTAGCTTTCACAACTCCGAACATCTGTCCATTCAATGCTTCGTTTGACGATGGCTGGATTGATCAGAAACCTGGGACCGGTTGATGAAGAGACTTTCTTTGAAGTGATCTGGCGAGACATAGTCATACGCTTAAATTCCCTAACTTTTGCCTGAATCGCCCTTTCGGGTTTTCGATCCACCGGGAAACCCCTTTTTGCCCAAGTCGCCCTTTCGGGTTTTCGACTTGCCGGGTGTACAGATTTTTTTTTGCTTTTATCCCTAATTTTTGCCTGAACCGCCCTTTCGGGTTTTCGGTTCACCGGGATGCCCATTTTTGCCCAAGCCGCCCTTTCGGGTTTTCGACTTGTCGGGTTATTTTATGCGTAGTATCTTTTGACCATGTCTGCGTTCGCAGGGTGCGGCAAATCGTCGCCGTCCATGGTGGTCAGAATCATCGCACCACCAGAAAATACGCTCTTGATTACAAACGGCCCTTCGTATGTAGGAGTCCATTTGCCCCTGGGATCACTTTGCGGTAAGATAATCCGCTTGACTACTAGATCTCCGACTTGATACACTTGACGTCTGACTTTCTTATTGAAGGCCTTGATCATCCGTTTTTGATACGCTTGACCATGGCATATAGCAGCGAGTCGCTTTTCGTCGATCAGATTGAGTTGATCAAGTCGGGTCTGCATCCACTCATCTTCATTCAAACCTGCGTCTTTCATAATTCTTAGAGACGGGATCTGAACTTCCATAGGCAAAACGGCTTCCATGCCATAAACCAAAGAAAACGGGGTTGCCCCAGTTGAGGTACGTATCGTCGTACGGTATCCATGCAGCGCAAACGGTAACATCTCATGCCAGTCTTTGTAAGTGACTGTCATTTTCTGAATAATCTTCTTGATATTTTTGTTCGCAGCTTCAACAGCACCGTTCATCTTCGGTCTATAGGGAGATGAATTGTGATGATAAATCTTGAACTGTTCGCATAATGCAGTGATCATTGTATTATTCAGATTGGTACCGTTGTCTGTGATGATTCTGTCTGGAACACCATACCGACATATGAGATTTTGCTTGATAAAGCGGGCAACCACATTTTTGGTGACGGAGGCGAAGGAAGCTGCTTCGACCCATTTAGTGAAGTAGTCAATGGCAACCAGGATGAAGCGATGTCCGTTGGAAGCCGTGGGTTTGATCTCTCCAATCATATCAATGCCCCACATTGCAAAGGGCCATGGAGCAGTTAGAACGTTGAGAGGAACCGGAGGGACATGAACTTTGTCGGCATAGACTTGACATTTATGACAAGTACGGGAATGTTGATGGCAATCAGCCTCCATGGTAGACCAATAATAGCCTGCCCTTAGGATCTTCTTAGCCATTGTATGCCCGCTTAGGTGAGTGCCAAATGTGCCGCTGTGTATATCAGTCATGATTAACTCTGCTTCAGCCTTATCAACACATCGGAGTAATACACAATCATGGCTTCGTTTGTAGAGGATGCCGTTGCTCAGGAAGAACTTAGCGGCGAATTTCCTTAAGAACTTCTTGTCATTCACGGAAGCTCCTGCAGGATAATCTTGGGTCTCGAGATACCTTTTGATCTCATGGAACCAAGGTTGTTCCACTACTTCTTCGGTGTTAATCTCGTGACAATGCGCCGATTCATCCATTCGCTCGATGGTGATTTGGGGAGCTTCGTTATCCCAGTTGAGTTTAAACATGGAGGACATTGTGGCTAGAGCATCTGCTAGCTGATTCTCTTCTCGCGGAAAGTGCTCGAAGGTAATTTGCTCGAAATGAGGCAACAACGTCAGAACATGTTCTCTGTATGGAATAAGATTGGGATGCTTGGTATCCCAGTCTCCTTTGATTTGGCTAACGACCAAAGCCGAGTCCCCGAATACAATCAGAGATTTGATCCCCAAGTCTATGGCAGCTTTGAGACCAAAGATGCAGGCTTCATACTCCGCCATATTGTTTGTGCAGCTGAAACAAAGTCGGGCCGTGAAAGGAGTGTGGCATCCTTCCGGAGAAATAAGTACCGCGCCAATGCCGTTTCCAAGTGCATTTGAGGCACCATCAAAGTACAGAGTCCATCGGGATCCCTTTTCGGGTCCGTCATACGGTCCGTCACCTTTAATGTTGTCCAAACTCATGATGTCCTCGTTTGGGAAATCAAATTTCATGGGTTGATAGTCTTCGATAGCCTGATGAGCCAGATGGTCCGCTAGCACACTCCCTTTTATAGCCTTTTGGGTGGTGTATTGGATGTCATACTCGGTCAAGATCATTTGCCATCTGGCTATCCTTCCTGATAAAGCGGGCTTTTCGAAGATATACTTGATAGGGTCCATTTTGGATATCAACAAGGTAGTATGAGTCAACATATACTGTCTTAGTCGGCGAGCAGCCCATACCAAAGCGCAACAAGTTTTCTCGAGCAGTGAGTAGCGAGTCTCACAGTCGGTAAACTTTTTGCTAAGGTAATAAATAGCATGCTCTTTTCGACCAGACTCGTCATGCTGGCCCAAAACACACCCCATTGAATTGTCCAAAACGGTTAAATACATGATCAATGGTCTTCCCTCGACGGGTGGCATCAGAATAGGAGGTTCTAGCAAATATTCCTTGATTCTATCGAAAGCAGCTTGGCAGTCGTCGTTCCATTCAATTATCTGATCTTTCTTCAAGAGTTTGAAAATTGGCTCACAGGTATAAGTCAGATGTGAAATGAATCTGGCAATATAGTTTATGCGCCCCAAGAAACCTCTAACTTCCTTTTCAGTACGAGGGGTAGGCATCTCTTGTATTGCTTTTACTTTTGCCGGGTCAACTTCAATGCCTTTGTTGCTTACGATGAATCCCAGGAGTTTACCGGACCTAACTCCAAAAGTGCATTTACTTGGATTTAGCCTGAGTTTGTATTCTTTTAATCTGGCAAACAGCTTTTCCAGATGTTCAAGGTGCTCCTCCTCTGTTTGTGACCGGGCTATCATATCGTCTACGTAAACTTCAATCTCATGATGTATCATGTCATGAAATAGAGCTACCATGGCGCGTTGATAAGTTGCTCCTGCGTTCTTCAGCCCGAACGGCATCACTTTGTAACAGAAAGTGCCCCATTGCGTGACAAAAGTTGTTTTCTCCATGTCCTCGGGGGCCATTTTGATTTGATTGTAGCCTGAGAATCCATCCATGAAAGAAAACACCTTATGCTGAGCTGTATTGTCAATTAGGATGTCAATATGAGGTAGCGGAAAATCATCCTTAGGGCTGGCCCTATTCAAATCCCTGTAGTCCACACACATTCTGACTTTGCCGTCCTTCTTAGGTACTGGCACAATATTAGCGACCCATTGGGGATAGGACGTGACAGCCAGAAAGCCAGCATTGAACTGCTTCATCACTTCTGCTTTGATTTTTTCGGACATGTCAGGCCTCATTCGGCGAACTTTTTGTTTGATCGGTGGACAGTCTTCTCTTGTGGGGAGACGGTGAACCACGATGTCGGTGTCTAGGCCCGGCATGTCTTCATAGGACCAAGCGAAGATTTCAACATACTCATTCAATAACTGTACCAAGCGTTTCTTGACTTCTGGTTCCAAATTGGCACCCATTTGTACCTCCTTCCGATTTTCCTCGGTTCCCAAGTTGATAGTTTCCAACGGCTCTTTATGCGGTAAGATGGCCCTCTCCTCTTGTTGCAGGAGCCTGGCTAGTTCCCCTGGTACTTCACAACCCTCGTCGTCCTCATACTCGGCTAGATTGACCAGGTCTTCAGAGTTATTGAAAGATACAGCAGAATAGTCACCCATGGAATCCGGAGTGGACGGGTACCTGCATTGGTGAGTGTGGGTGTGTGTAAGGGGTAGCCATCCTTAAACAAAAATGCAGAAGGAAAGAAAATGAACACAAGCAGTTTATCAAATGAAAAACGTCCAATGAATCATTAAACATGGCATATGAATATGAAAAATAGTCAAAACCCTTACAAGTGGACCTACATGCCCCGGGTAAGGCAGGAGGCGGAAAGATAGTGTACTGATTGTTTGAAAGTAAAAATATTACAGACCAAAATAGAAAATGTTTGATAGATAAATTACTGAGGAATAAAAGTGACAGGGACAAAGTCTTTAGCTTCCCAATTGTTCAGCCCTCCTCTGACCGTCGGATGAATCCACTCTTCAAAGTTGCTTTCCTTGTCTTCATCTCCCAGGGTGTTGACTTGGTAAGGAGAAATCTTGACTGACGCTCTCTCAATCTTTGACCGGCGCATGGCCTTCTGACCAGCGGTGGTGAAACCTAAACCAAGCTTATCAACCTTATGCGGAAAATCGAGTAACTGCCCCCACGCTGAATTCTTTCCTTCTTTAACTGCAGCCCTTGCATCCTCCAGAGATGCCATCCTGTCCATCTGCCTTGGTGTCTCAGTTGCCAACTTCGCCACTGCTATTTGAGGGAGCACTTCTTCGAAATGTTGAAATGGTGTCTCGATGAACTCCCCTTCGACTTCCACGTACCGGAAAGAATTTAAATGGCTAATCATGTACTCTTCCTCGCCATGGACAGTAATGATTTTACCCTTTACAGGATATTTCAGCATTTGGTGCAAGGAGGAGGTGACTGCCCCAGCATGGTGTATCCAAGGTCTACCCAGCAGGCAGGAGTATGATGGACGGATGTCCATTACATAGAAAGTGGATTTGAACACCTCGGTACCTATCTTGACAGGAATTTCGACTTCTCCATGGACCATTCTTTTCGACCCATCGAAGGCTCTGACGACGATATCACTCGGCTTCAATTCCAACCCTTCACAATCTAGCCGGTCCAAGGCCTTCTTAGGTAAAACATTCAGCGATGAGCCGGTATCAACCAAAACATGCGCAAGGGTGGTTCCGCGACACTCAATTGAAATATGCAACGCATCATTGTGATTTCGGCCTTTAGGGGTCAGGTCGGCATCAGAAAAACCTAGTCCATTATCTGCAGTCAGGCTAGCCACGCAATGTTGAAATTGATCTGCAGAGGTTTCTTGGGGCACATGAGCTGCCTTTAGAAACTTAATCAAAGCTTGAGCGTGCGCTTCTGAGCAAAGCAACAGTGCCAACATGGAGATCTTGGAGGGGGTTTGCCCCAACTGTTCCACCACATCATAATCACTTTTCTTGATTATCCTCAAAATTTCGTCCATCTCTTTCTTGGAAGCTTCCGGAATCACCAAGGGCTGAGCCCTCGTCCCGACGGGCTCATCTTGTATTCCTTTTCCTTTATCGGCGATGGTAGGAGAGACAGCACTAGGAACGAAAATTTCTTTGATCAAAGGAGTTCTGGCAGAGAGTCTTGCTGGTGCAGGGATGATTTCTTTTACTGATGAGGGTCCAAAGACTGCTTTTGGAGGAGCAATCTCTGGAGAAAATATCCTCCCACTCCTGGTGATTTTGCTGGTGCCCGCAATGTTACTAATGCTGGCTTCATCGTCATCTGAATCTTCTTCAATTATTTCAACTTGCTTGATACCATGGTAGTAGATGTCACCACCATAGTTCCAAGGTATCGACTTCTCGGAGACATAGGGAACCGGCCCCGGCCTCGTTATCTTCAACGGTATGGACTTTGCAGCTGGCGTAATCTTAACTGGCTTTTTGACGGCCTCGGAAAGATTGGCGTGGATGGTTATGATTGAGATACTTTCAACGTGAACTGGAACAACAGGAACTTTCTCGAACAAAATTTGTCGGCTATCTATGAGGCCTTGGATGCCTTCCTTTAGTAGCGGACAACCCAACGGCAGAGAGTGACAACAGTAACAGTCTCTATTACATCCCGGGAAGATCCCGGCCCTTAACAAATTTAGCTTAACGGTTAACAGTGGAGTAGTTAGATCACTAACGTCAGTAACATACCGATCCTCCTCAATGGCGTTGACGTTCCGACCGTGCTTCGGCATAGGTGCAGAGATCACATTGGGTTTTTCTGGAGCGTCAAACTCTACCTCCTTGGCGTCTATTAAGTCCTGGATCTTATGCTTGAGGGCCCAGCAATCGTTGGTGTCATGCCCAACACTGTCTGAATGATAGGCGCACTTAGCATTGGCATGGTAGTGTGGAGAGGATGTATTGACATTCTTTGGCGCTTCTTTGATAGAGGCCAGATTCAATTTCAACAGATGGGGAAGCACCTGCGCTGGGGTCATATTGATACGAGTGAACTGCCGTTGTGGCCTTTCCACCCGTTGCTGGTTCGGTCTAGATTGGTTGTAGCGAGGCTGCTCGCTTGGAGCATTTTGAATCATTACGGCCCCCACAGTCGGCCGACGCTCCGTCTTCCCTGCTCTCCTTTGAGAATATACCATAGCTGTCTCCTTCTTAAATGGCTTCTTCCCCATACTTGCGGCGACACCCTTCTGAATTTTTCCTGACTTGATGCCAGCCTCGATTCTCTCGCCCGTTAAGATCAAATCAGTAAATCCCGCGGAAGAGTTACCGATTAAATGATTGAAAAATGGCCCAGATAGGGTCCCAAGAAACATGTCAACGAGCTCACGATCGGTTAAAGGAGGCTGCACCCTGCCAGCCAAATCCCTCCACTTTTGTGCGTATTCCTTGAATCCCTCACTTGTTCCTAGCGACATACCCTGAAGTTAGGTACGGGTAGGAGCAAGATCGGAATTATACTGGTATTGTTTATAGAAAGCGGTGGCCAAATCTTCCCAATTCCTGACACTGGTTCCTTCTAACTGATAAAACCATTCCAACTGGGCTCCCGACAGACTGTCTTGAAAGAAATGAATCCAGAGATTTTTATCAGCTGTATAGGGCTGAATCTTTCTCACATAGGACCTGAGGTGCATTTTGGAGCAGGACAGCCCGTCATACCTTACAAACGCCGGCACCTTGAATTTTGGAGGAATCACGATTCCGGCGACCAAGCCCATGCCTTCAAAATCCAGACCCGGCACCCTCTACAATTCCATTGCAGCCAATCTGTCCTCTAAACCCTTGTACTTGTCATCAGCGGGAGGATACTGCTGGTCCGAATAATCCTCGTCCTCTTCCACGTCTTCCTCTTCTGCATCAGACTCGGAAGGCACTGCAACCCGATCTCTTTTACTAGTCCCTTCATCAGAAGTAGGAGGAAATTCGAGCACCCTCCGAGCTTCTCTGTCAAATCTCCTCCCCAAAGTAGCCACTCCGATCCTCTTTTTCTTCTTCACTGGGTCCTTGCTCTCCAGATGAGCCTTGATATCCTCTTGACTCTTGACCAAGGTCATCAAGAGTTGCTGGAATTGTGCATTCTGGGCTTGTAGGTCTTTGACCGTTTGCTCGAGATCCATCCTACTGAAATAAACAGCAGATAGATAAGGAAACCTGGAGTGAGACCTGCTTATGCACATGATGAATGGTATGCTGATGTATGCAATGCATTCAAGGATTTAGGACATTCAAAGTTGTTTCAGACAAGGAAGAACGCACGTCATATTAATAAGAAGAAATTTGTTAGTACATAAATGCCCCATGGGCCAAATATTACAACATAAACTTCTCAAGGCAGAAAGACATTGCGCATCCTCTTCGGTGCGATGTAGGCATTGAGGGCCTCTTGCTCATGGAGTCGGCGGGTAAGCTCCAGAACCTTCTTTTCACTGGCGTAGTAACTAGCTTCAAAAGTGTTCCGTTCCTCCTTGAGCTGAATCCAACTCTTCTGCATTTCCTCCCACGATGTAGGCATGTCTGGATGTAGGATGGTGTAGGGGACCTCTCCTTCATTGACGGGCTCCTTGATCACTGGGAGTACATGGGGATAAGGCATCATCAGACTTTGAGCACGGGCTCGTACCCACTTGAGGTAGGGCTCAAGAGGGATGGAGTTCTTGTGTCCCAGGGTCTTGCTATCAATCTTGTTGAGTTTTCCCCAAGCTCTGATGAACCTTTGGCGAAGTCCTTGCACATCGTCGTCGAAGTCAAAAACTAGGCTAGGAATCAGCATGTCATGAGGGCCGTCCCTCCGTGCGTACCCAAATTTCCTCAACGCTAGGCAAGGGTTGTAGGTGATACCTCCCCTAATTCCAAGTAAGGGGACATTGGGAAATTCTCCGCAACGATCGACGATGATGATATTTTCTCTAGACCGAGAACACCAATGTATATCAGCATGAGTGAGAGTCATCAATCGCTGGGACCACCTTATACCTTGATCATTCTTCAAGACAGATTGTGGAAGGTGCGAAATAAACCACCTTGCGAGGATAGGAGTGCAGCACATGAGAACACCCCTCCTTCTCATTGTTCGTGTGTAAAATGAGTGAAGGATGTCTCCAAGCAATGTTGGTATTGGATTTCTGGACAAGAAGATTTTGACGGCGTTGACGTCTACCAATTGGTCAGGATTTGGGAATAGGACCAACCCATAGATAAGGAGTGCCACAATTTCTTCAAATGCTTGCAGGTCCAATGAGTTCCAACATTCTTGCGCCTTCTCAAACAGGAATTTTGCTAAGAATCCTTTGACACCGCTTCTGGTTTCCCAATGCCCCTTGATTTCAGACGGTTGTAGATGTAATGCTCGAGCAACATCTTCAGGCTTTGGTTCCTTCTCCGTACCGTTGAAGGGTAGTTGATTAAGGATAGGGATTCTTAGGAGTTGAGAAAACTCCTCCAAAGTGGGCACCAACTGATAATCTGGGAAAGTGAAGCAATGGTGAAGGGGGTCAAAGAATTGAAATAGCACTTTCATCATGTCTTCTTCGATGTTGGTGTTGACTAGGTTGAGCAGTCTACCATGTCTTTCACTGAAGGATGAATTTTCCGGAATTCTTGAAGTGATCTCCTTGAGTTGAGGAGAGACTCTCACAAGGTTGACTTGAATAGTGTTTCGGCGAGGTATTTCCATGACCTACAAAACAAGAACAATGATGAAGGTCCAAACCCTTGAAATGGTTAGTAAATGCATATGATGCTTCATGATGTTTATGATGTATGCATAAAACATGTGTACAAGCAAATCACACCAAACCCTAGTTTCAGGCTTGCATGGGGTTTCATAGGTAAGTACCCTCTTGAGTGTAGTTGGCTTAAAAACCTGTCCTATAAATAGTAACCGGGTTCTAAGGAGCTCAATATCACTGGATTGCTTTCATTGTTCATTGTTTTGGTTTAGCCACTTAACTGGCGACCAAAATATTCCAAGAAAACAACCCTCAATGAGTGTAGTATCGAGTATCTACCAACTTCGGACTGCACCAAAGCCGGTCATCTCACTACTCCTAATAAAAGGCCAAGATGGTCAAGTAAGGTTCTAGGTCATTAGTGCTTAGTGACATCGCTCAGCGGCCCCGTACTCTCCTTGATTGAACTCAAGGGTTACCGGTACCCACAAATATGTCGCACTAATATAGCTATTGCTTAGACCGTGTCGGTATACCCCGCACAGTTTCCACAACGTATTGCTATCTATGAATGTTTCCCAAAATCCGGGCGGAGGATTATAAACCCAAACAATAGAACCAAGGTATAAAGCAAGCAAACCAACCAATTAGTCATGCAAGAAGGTGATCTAAGCCCTAAGGTAACCCCACTTAAAAGTCTCCCCAGCAGAGTCGCCAGTTCTGTGATACGGTGGGAGAACTGACTAGTGTTTTGCGTTCGTATTCGCACTTGTGCGGTTAGCAAGAGTCGCCACCGACTTTTTACTTTATCCTAAAGGAAAGGTTAAAAAAGCACAGCAAAAACCTTTTTGAGATATTTCGTGGGTTCGGGGGGTAGATTATGAAAAGGGAAGGTATTAGCACCCTTTTCATCCATGGTTATCCATGGGCTCTTAGGTACTTGCTTAGATCAATCTTGCCTTGGTTTTCAATTGTGTGAAATGGTGCTTTGTGGATTGTTTTGAAAATGTTTTGAAAAGATGCCTTGTGTTAGGCTAACCTTGTAACAATTCTTTACTCGAATGTTTTACAAAAGGTGTTTTATCTTTAAAAAGATGTTTCAAGGTTTTGAAAAGTTTGATTTTTGAAAAGTGTTTGTGGAGTGGGTTTTGAAATTAGGCAAATGTTTTCTTTGCAATTTGACAAGTACTTAAGAGTTTATCTACCCTAAAGCTTTCTCAAAAGATTTTCGTCGTGTTTTAACCCCTTTGACAATTTTGTTCTACCATTGAAATTGGTAGGCAATCTTGTATTTAGGAAGTTTATTCGGGACAGGCGCGGGTCATCGCATAGACCATGAATGCAATGGTGCCAAGTGTCTTTGGCAATTTGCTTGAAGGGACTTGATCATTTTGGTAGGCGACTTTCGAAAGCGTCATCGAGGGACTTATGATCATTTGATTTCGTTTTGCCAAAGACATTCGACGTGCAAGCATGGCCCATTTGGAAGGCAACATGCGGGATTACCTTAGAGGGTGCAAGTGTGATTGTGTATTGATTACATGCATTTGTCTTGTATTAGGTTATCTAACGTTTGATTTTATGTACATACAAACCCTAGGTCTAATCATGGTATAATTGGAAAACTGTAAATTGCGGAATGTAAATCTATGCTATTACAAAATGGTATCAGGGAGTGGGGATATAAATGTACAAGGGGATGAGACTTATAGTATTTACAACCAAATCGAATGTCACAATCAAAATATAAATGTCGAATGTACAAATATAAGATAAAATGTGTGTAGAGCAATATATTGTGTAAGTGCAAATGTATATGTATTGTGTAAGTGTAAATATGTACAAGTGCGAAATGTGAAATTGAGTCGTATTAGGGTTTTGACCTAGATAAATGTATTTTAACGAATCTTTGATTTTTTGTATGTTAATTATGTACAAAAGAAAAAATGAAGTGTTTTGATTAGAATGTTAAATTTTTTTAAAAAAAAAGTATTTTAGTCAAAATGTTTTATGAATTAAAAGATGTATCGAATTATTATGTACAAAAATGTATATTAACTAAAAAAAGAGTTTAATTTTAATTATGTATGAAAAATGTATAATATGTACAAATGTGTTTTTAAAAAATGTTTTTTAAGTTTATTATGTATAAAAAATATTTTGTTGTTATTATATATAAAAGTGTATTAATTAAACGAAAATGCTTTCAAATTTAATTTCATGATAAAAGTATTTTATTATTTAGGTTAGTATTTTTACAAAAAATAAAAACAGTGTTTATAGAATGAAGTTAGTAAAAGAAATATTGTTTATGAAAAGAAATAAAAAAAGTTAATGTTAAGAAAAGAAGTAAATATACAGTAAAGAAAGAAAGGGTTAGTGTTTGTTAATAATACTATTGGGCTTAGAGGAATTAGGAATGGGTTAGGCCCGTGTCAAACAAAGGCGAAATTAGGGTTAGGCATTGTTTCAGTGTGGAGCGAAGAGCTAGGGCTTGTGAGATGACGACGGCGCGTTCGTTGCATTCATCTTCTCCGATTAAACTTCACTTCCCTGAACGCTCGATTCCGGCCACCAGCTCCCATCCTGAAGCTTTTCTTCCCCCCATTGACGTGATCCCAGCGTCATCGATTTAAGGTTCGCTTTAGTGTTTATGTTCTGTTCTTTACGAATTTATGTTTTAGTGCGAGTCTTGATTCCTGAATTCGTATTATTATGAGCTAGTGAAAGGGAAATGGGAAGAATATGGACTACCTGACTTTGGGGATGGAGGAGAGGTGGAGGGAGCTATGGCGCTTAGGAGGCCGGAACGTCGTTTCTGTGACGAAGCTTGATGCTTGCTTTTGATGCCTTCCTGGTAACTTCGTTCTTTGCTTATGATTAAGGTTCTGATGATGATATGTGCTGAGGAATCCTTCTTAAGATTCACTTTCCTTTTCCTCTTCTTCTTCCACTTTGTGTTGATTGTCTTTGAGCATGAGTATGTCTGAATATTTGCTTGAGATTTGCTTGTCTTGAACGTTTTTCTTGGACAGCTGTTGCCTATGGAAATATTGTTTTCTTCTTCGTCCCTGACTTGCTTCTTTTTTCTTCTTCTCTTGAGCACTGTATATTTTCTCGTATCACCCTGTGATGACCTCAAAGGTCTGAGGGTCTAGGTTGCCTACGTTGCCCTGACTATGCTTCTTGTTATTGCCTTGGGAATTCTGTATGTTGCTTTTGCCTATGTTGATATCGCTTCTGAGGCTTGGTGTTTGAATGTTTTAGATATTGGTTTCATAAGATGGTGAGGCTTGAGTTTGGATATCAGGTTTGTTGGTTTAGCATGAAGATTGAGTTCTGAGATGTGTGTTTAATGCAGGGTATTCTGAGTTTTGGTTATCAGTTTTTGTGGGTGTTTGAAGGTTTTGGGACAGTTTGAGGGTTATGACATTGGTTGGAGCTTTTGACTTTCACAGGTTCAGTAGCCTTTGAGTTTTGGGTTTGAGGATGTTGGTATGGTGAGGTTATTGGTGGTTTTTGGTTATGGTACTGGTGCTTATGCTGGTTCAGTTTTGTATATCAGGTTTTTAGGCTTTGGTTTTAGATGTGCTATGTGTTTTTTTTTCACTCTGGACAGTAGGTTTTGGCTGGGGTTTTGTATATTTTCTTTCTTTTCTTCTTACCCCTTTAACCGCTATGCTGAGTTTGTATTATATTTTTCTATCTTTTTTCTTTTGGCGCCCGATCTTTTTTTCAAAGCTTTGGTCTTCTCTTTGACCCAAGTCTGCTGGATATTTTCACAAGGTTTCATGGCATTTTTCCCATTTCGGTAATTGGCTATGCTGTGTAATTTTTGAACAATGCTGAATTATCCTCTTTGTTGTATATCTTTTCTGCCTCTACTGTCTATGCCTGCTGCCTATGTTACTGAACTGAGTTGGCTCTTTTCTGATTTTGTATATCTTCATTTCCTGCTGTCCATTCTGACTGCTGAACCTGAACTATGCCTAAACCCTGCTTGCTTTATCTCTCTTTACTTCTCTCTTTACAGTACAATTTAAGAATTTTATATGATTATAGTTGTACTTTTCTGAAGGGGCTATGATGGGAAATGATGATTAGCTTGCATAATATGTTTTCTGCATTTCTTCTTCAGCTTTTGCGCCTTGCTCTTTTCCTTGATATCTTGGCAAAGGTCCCTTTGACAGCTTGTAGGCTTTGATAGCAACTTGTACCATTTTGACTTCTTTGATATCTTTTGGCATTCTGACAGTAGCCTTTGCTTTTGGATAGAAAGTTTGGATTGGATTTTTCAGTTTGGATTTGAACTATATGGTTTGAATTGGACATTGAGATTCTATGCAGCTTGCAAACTTTTTAGAAACTATGCATTTGCATTTGCATTCATGAAATAAAATAATCTTCCCTCTCTGTGAACCGGGAGAAATCCCGTGATTTGCAGAGAGGGTCAACTGATCCCAGTCAGTGGCCCCTAATGATGAGCAATTTTTAACTGTCTTTTTCCAATTTTAATGCTTTCTGACTTTTCTTATTTCTTTTTGCAGATGAAAAAAATGGAATACCGGAGCGGAGTGAAGAACGAAGAATATTTAGAAAATATGATAGTTTTTCATTCTATGTAATATTTTAATTAAATGTAAATTATTGTTTGTAACAACAATTTGTACAAATAATTCGAATATTAATAAAAATCAAATTATCCAATTGGTTCTAACTTTCTTTATTGCTTATTTATTTATTTAAAATTCTTAGAATTAAAACAATTGAAAAATAAATTCAATCATTTAATTTCAGAATAATAAATAACTAAAATAAAACAACATTGATCCAATAAACCTGTCTTATCCAAAATCCAAAGCAAAGCAGCAATTAACCCAGATAGACTGATCAAACACATGAACACTGTGAATCCAATACTGCATCTTGTATCTGACTGGCCCAATCAAAACGTACTGAATTCAAACCACTGTCTCTTTTACTGATTAAACCAAGATAACGCTACTTTTAATCCGAATCTTGAAATAAACCGCAAAGTGCGGTGGAATTCAAATTCTTCTGAGAATATGCCCATAAAACCCTAATTCCCGATTAAATGCCAAATCACGCTCGCTTGATCAAAATTGAACCAACAATCAATCAAACCCTAGGCCCACTGTATGAAACAAATCAGAGCTCTGAAAATCAGTAAAAACCCTAATTTTGCTTGACTGTCAAGAAAAGTCCGTTTGTCCGATTCTTGAGCCAGTTTGAGAAGTCAGGAAATGCTTGAAGCTGAGATTTCTTGGGGAAAAATGCGAGGGCAAATTTTGGGGTACCACACCTGTTGATAACAAAATAGGTCTTTTCTTTGCCTGTCTTTAACTGGAAGAAGTAAATATAACCAGAAGAGATCTTTGATTCGCATATCCTTAATTTGAAGAAGTGAATCTATCTAGAAGAGGACTGTTGATTGCCTATTATTAACTGGAAGAGGTGAATCTATCCAGAAGAGGACTTTTGTTTTGTTGATTGACTTTTCTTGCAAGGAAGAGGGTTAGTTGCGTGCAAATGTGTGCATGGCTTGATGATGTTCTCAAAATAAATGAGATTATGCTGTATGCATTTATCATGTATGTAATATGATGTATGAATGTGGAAAATTGTTGAAATGTATCTTTGTTTTGGAAAATAAATCCTTGATAAATGTTGGGGAGCCTTTAAATCCCAGATTGCTGTTGAAGAGTATGTGTGTCTCTTCAGACTTTGTTTAGGATGTTTTTGCCGAGGATTCCTGTTTTTTTAGGAGAACTCCGTTGGGGAACATTGCCTTTGCTTTGAGGGAAACTCTATGGAAAGTGTTGATTTCTGCTTGGGGAAAAAGTTCAGGATTTTAGTTGTCCATTACTCTACTGGTGGTTTGAAATTTAGTTGTTATCTGGTTGAAATCCAGGCTTGGCAGCAACTTGCTGGGGATAATAAAGTTAACGGTTATCTGGTCAGAATCCAGGCTTTGCAGCAACTCACTGGGGATAGTGGCGAACTCTACTAGGGAAGAGGAGTTTTGTTAGTGATTTGAAGAAGTTAAAATATTATATGGTTGGGTCCAGGTTTCGTAGTAACTCGAACGGTTATTTGGTCGGGTCCAGGTTTTGGCAATTTGATCTTAAGGTTAACTGATATCTGGCTGGGTCCAAGTTTCAGCAACTCGAACTGTCATCTGGTCGGGTCCAGGTTTCAGTAAATTGAAGAAGTTAACCTATTATCTGGTTGGGTCTGGGCTTTAGTAACTTGAAATTGAGATTAACTATTATCTGGTCGGGTCCAAGTTTCAGCAACTCAAACTGTTATCTGGTCGGGTCCAGTCTTCACAGTAATTCATTCTTAGAGAGATGAATTTGAACTAGCATCTGGTCGGGTCCAGGCTTCATAGTAGCTTGCTTTAAAAAGATGAAGTTGAACTAGTATCCGATCGGGCCCAGACTTTGTAGTAACTTGCTTTGAAGAGAAAAGGGAGTCAACTGCTATCTCGTCGGATTCCAGGCTTCACAACAACTTCGGGGATAGTAACGATTCCTTTGGGGATTGAAATGGCTTTACCGGGGGTTAAGGGGTTTTGTCCATTGATTCGTAATAGTTTGAGAAGCAAACTCAAGCTGTGGAATTTGCAGTTTGTTGGGGAAATAAACCCTATTGAAGAGAATATTTGACGATCTGCAGGGGAGATAAATTCTTTATACAGAAACTCCACAAGGTTTCCAACTTAGTTAAGACCAACTCAGTTGGGGAATGTCAGAATAATTCGAAGCCTTGATTGTATTTGAGGAGATATTGAACAAGTATCAGAATGACATCCATATCTAGATCGTATCTGAACTGTATCTAAGAAGATGGTAAATTGTTGACAATGTCCCTTTGTTTGGGAACTAGTGTAATGTGTGCATTCGTTGGGAGAAGATCAAACTCCTCTATTCACTGGTGGGTTTGACTATGTCAGCAGCTGAATGATGCCCCGCTTTTGTTTAAAGATGCTTCTGCACTTGTCGGGGATATCCTTGTGACTTTGGCGACTTCATCGGGGATCACCTTACGAAGGGGGATTTGTGGGGATTTGTCACTACCCATAGTAGTAAGTGTTGTAGTACTACCAGAAAATGTTTGCTTGGTCGTACATGACCCTTTATATGTGAGAGCTTGTTTTCCCCTAGAGTTAATCTGGTGCACTTCGATGTTTGAGATTTTGATCACATTTTCGGTAGCCTTGAACTTCCTAGGGATCTTTTCTAAGACTATTGTGGAAGAAACCGAAGACATGATACTGACACCATCTGATACTACTGGCACAAACAAGAAATTTGGTGGTGCCCAAGATCTTTGGTCAAGTCCCAAAATTTCCTAAGGACTGTCATGGAAGGATCCTGAAAGACATGTGTGATCGGTGGATTTAGAACTGACTGTTTAATGCTGGTTCGCGAAATGTCGCGGAAGCAAGAGTCGCCACTGTCTTTTATTTTCTCCAACATGGACAGGACAAAAGCACAGCAAAATTCCTTATGAGAATGTTTCTCGGTTCGGGAGGTAGATTTATAGAAAGGGAAGGTGTTAGCACCCTTTCTATCCATGGTTATCCATGGGATCTTAGATACTTGCTCTTATGTTTTCAAAATGTTTGCTTTTCAAATGTGAGTGGGTTTGAAAAAGTTTCATTGAAAGATTTCTGAATAACTCTTGTATCTGTCCTCAAGAGTGTTTGGAAAATTGTTTTGAAAGCTTTTTGAAAGTGCCGGTGTG
Source organism: Vicia faba (assembly GCA_948472305.1). Lineage (NCBI taxonomy): Eukaryota > Viridiplantae > Streptophyta > Magnoliopsida > Fabales > Fabaceae > Vicia > Vicia faba. The sequence goes on from CATIWC010001890.1 coordinate 108,481, forward strand.
AAAAGATTTTTGATTTGTTTTTGAATAGAGCAAGTATCCATGAGTCATCTACCTACCCTAAGGAATTAGGCTGTGTAGAAGTCCTTAAGGTAGTGCCATCCCACCATTGAGAGGTAGGTAGCACCACCGTTGGAGGTGTTCGGGTCAATTCGAGTTTAGGGACAGTGTGGTCACCGAAGCAACAGTAGGACACCTTAGAAGCTACCCTTATGTCCTTGATCCTTTTTTAATCCGAGGCAACCGTTTCGAGGCAACTATTTCGAGGCAACTGTTTCGAGGCAACTGGATCATGGACATAAGGACCGCTAAAACGTCCTATATTTGACGACCACGTTTCGAAGGCAACGGGTGAGGCGTACCCTAGAAGTGGTGTGTGTATTTGTGTGTTATTTTCAGTTTAACAGTTATCTTTGATCATGGCATTGTGAGCTACGCTTGTTTTTAATTAGCATACATTCTTTCATACAAAGTTAGAATTTAAGAGTGCGGAAAGTAAAATACAGAAAGATAAAAGCTACGCTATTACAAGGCGCGGGTCTATACATCGCCAAAATACAAAGACCCATTTTTGATAAAAGATGCGGAAAGTAAATAAATACCTAATTACTATTACATTCCTTGAACAGTTACATAATAATCAATAAGAAAAAAGAATAACGCGCGAAAAGAAATAAAATCAGGACGGCCGAGGGTTTTGACCCTTTGCTTGAAATTAAATGAAATTAAAGCTTCATTATTATTTAATTAAAGAAAAGAAATTGTTTCTTATGTTTTTGGTATTTATGAAAATAAAGAAAATTAAAATCAAGAGAAACCCTAATTCTAAGTTTATTTTAATTATTTAAGAAAATATTAAAGTTAACCTAATTTACTAGTTAATTAATTTATATATTTATGTACAAAAATAATGATGGAAATAATTAATTAAGAAAAAAAGATAAAAATGTCAAAAAACCTAATTCTATATATTTTATTTATTAAGAAAAAAGATTAAAATTAAAACCTAAATTAACTAAATTAATTGTTAGCCATTTATTTACAAAAAATGTTAGTGGTGAAATTAATAATAATTAAATATATTTTACAATTTTGACTTTCTGTTTTTATTATGGAAAAAATTATTTTAGTGAATTAATAAACATAATTAAAGCAATTAAAAGAATTAAAAAGAAAAGAAAATGAAATTAAATATACAAACAAGGGGGGGGGGGGGGGGGGGTGTCTGGCCCAAATGGAGGTAAAACTGCAGCAATTCAGGCCCATTGACAAAGCAAGCCTCGTTGACTTTCTGATTATATGCATGATGGTTGACTGGGGTACACCCTGGATTTCCTTCTGAAGCCATTGGATTGGACCTTGAAGCCACTTGGCAGGCTAGCGCATGAGCATGTATGGTGGAACGTTTGATGGAAGCTGCATTGGAATACAATAGAACAAAAAATATCAATTATATGGGGGGACCTGGGAATCGAACCCAGGTCCCAATGCTTGCAACACATGTCTTCCACCATCTGAGTTAGGCAACGCGTTTGTATACATAATAAACAATAACTGTAATATATGAAAAAAGTCAATTATGCTGCAAACGTTAAAAAACGCGCTAAAGTTCAAATCTTCCAGTAGTGTCATGCCACATCCATCTTCTTCCTTGTTCTTCCTGCAAACATGAAACAAGTAGCGGGGGTTTTAAACCTCCACTAAGTGGAATAGTGAAAAATAGCGAATAGAAGAGGAATCAACATAAATTGAGCGCGAGAGGTTGGTTGAATTCGTCTGGCCTTGACGAATTCAACCATGGTCATGGCTTAGTCCAATTTTTCCTGATACCCAAAGCCCTAATTTGAAGCTTCTGAAAACCTAATTTTCGTCCATGGTAGATTTGGATTCAGGCAGCGTTAGGTCAATTAACTTATACCAATCGCTTCAGAAGGTACCTATTAGTGTAAATCAAACAAGAAAACCAATTAAAAGCACATGAATCATGATATGTCAAATTGGAAAACAAAGCAAACCGTATGGCTCGTGTTCTTCAATTCTTCGCGTGCTAGGATTGATTCTTGATTGCAAACGCTTCCTGGAGACTCAGGCAACGTATTGGAATCCTTTTTTGGCTTTGAATTGTCCTGCAACTATGAAATCAGTTTCAAGCTTTTCTTGGAATATTTGCAAATTGGTTATGGAGCATGAGCAGCTTTTTCGTGTCTGTCTGAGTAGGGTTCACTCTTGCATAAGTATGTGAAGCAAATTAGGTCAAAATAAAGCCCATGAATCCATGAACTGATGACGTGAATCTTTGATTGCTAATCATATCTTTTTTCAATCTTTTTCCATGGAAACTTTGCCAATTATGGAAGATCTTGTCTTGTTGATTGATGCACGAAATCCTTAGCATGTGTGGAGTATATTTGCTGCATAAAAAGATTTGACAACCATTATTTGATATTTTTCTACAATTAAAACTAATTAAATGAATTAATAAAAATAAAAATTCAATTAGTTAATTAAAAATAAGAAAATAAATCCTTTTAAGCTCAATGGGTCGTGCATAGGCTTTGGGTAATGATTCAAGGAAGAATTTGAGGCCCATTAGCAAATTTGAAGCTTTTTATGCAAAGTTGACTTTTGAAAGTTCCCAAAAATTTCCCAACTTCTCCAATGCATATCTTGCTCAATTTTGAAGCTATGAACATGTTCTTGGACATTTTGGAAAGTTCTTGAATTCCTCTAACCAATTCCTTTGGTCCCATGTCATTTTGATTTACCAATATCAAGTTATGGTCTTTGACTTAAAGTGCCTTTTTGTTGACTTTTGAAAATGACCTATAATGTTGAAATTGATAACTTTTTGTGAGAGCATTTCTTGGACTTGGAGTGTGAAGATGAATTGTAGGAAATGTCATCCTATTCAAAATGAGCTTTGGATGGGATTTTTCTGATAAACCATGAAGAAGTTATGCCTTGGTCAATTTGCAGTTGACTTTTCAACTGTCCAAAAATAGAAACTTTTGCATCTTGAGACTTTTTGAGCCATGCTTGTGGAATCATGATCAAGAATTGATCAAATGATGATTGTGGCTTCAAAATAAGATGTTGACCAAAAATTTTGACTTTTGACTGTCAAATGACCATTTTGCCCCTGTAGTTGACTGTGAAGCAATTAGGGTTTTTTGACTGTGCAATTTGATGTTGTGAGTCTTGAACCTTGACATATGGATGCTTGACAATGTATATGGGCATGTGGGACTTGATTGGACCCTTGAAAACCTCATTTTCTTTGCAGGAACCAAAACCCTAATTTTTGACTGTGTTAGGAGGCAATTGGACTGTGCAACCCTTGAGAGATTTTGAAGCTTGATCTTGCCAAATCTTGAAGAATATGGGAGGGAAAATTTTGGGGTACAACAGTTGCCCCTGTTCAATCTTCTTAGACCTGAGGATGTAGATTGGCTGGCGTGCCTTTCGTAATCCAAAGGTGGAAGATGATTGAACACTAGAGTGCCCAGAAATTGGCACTTGCATAGTAGAATATCAGCAATGTGATGGCGGGAATGGGCTTACAAATGCCATTTGGAGACTGATGGATAGGAGGATGGGCTTATAGATTCCATTTGGAAGTGTGACAGAACTTTATCGGGAATGGGCTTATAGACGCCATTTGGAGATAATGCCTCTATAAAGGCGCAGATCGAGGAGATGGAGGCCAAGTTAAATGCTAACACCAAGCGCAAAGAGGAGCTCCTCTCGACTGTTTCGGACACAGATAGCCAAGCTGAAGTTACACGAGGCCTAGAGTTCGCTGAGAAGGCCCAAGCCTTCGATGACCAGATTGCCAAACTTTCTCAGGCGACTGCCTTGTGTAGCAAAAGGCTGGAGTTGCAGCAGGCCAAGTATCTTTGACTTAAAGCTTCTATCCCTTTCTAATTTGCTCAGCCATTTATTAACCATGTACTGTAATATTTGTAAGACAATGCAACCATTTTGGCTAATCATTATATAATTTTCCATTTTGGCTCTTTATGGTTAATTTGGTCATTAATTGCTATTTATTTTGATCTCTTGGAGCATAGGTTTATATTTTTTCAAATATTTGCCGTTTACTCTCAAGAGTCTTTTATCTTCACTTAACTCTTCAACCTCATAAGCTCCACCAGAAAAAATTTGGATAATTCTGAACGGTCCTTCCCATTTGGGTGACCATTTCCCCATGCTTCGATCCCTTCGATCCATGGGGAGAATCACCTTCCAAACTAATTCTCCAGGCGAGAATGCCTTAGGTTTTACTTTTTTATTGTAAGAGTCTTCCACTCTTTTCTTCTGAATTCTTAGTAGGTCGAGAGCGCGTAGTCTTTCTTCGTCTAAATCTACTAGTTCGTCTAACATCATATCCCAATAAACCTCAGAGGGGATATCATGATGTCTCTGAACCCTTGCTGATTGAGGACAAATTTCCGCTGGCAGCACTGCGTCATGACCGAAAGTTAGCCGATATGGTGTTGTACCTATGGCTTCTTTTGGGGACGTTCGACAGGCCCACAAGATCTGGTCTAACGTCTTATGCCAATTTTTTGGCTTCTTTCCTACATGCTTTTTTATCAGGCCGATCACTATTTTATTCGCTGCTTCAACTTGACCATTTGCCTGTGCATAATAAGGTGTTGATGTTAGGAGTCTAAAGCCTGTTTCTTGAGCGAATTCCTGCATCTTTCGACCAGTGAACACTGATCCTTGATCAGTTGTTATAGTTTCAGGGATTCCAAATCTAAAGACAATGTTCTTTTGAATAAATTCAATGACATTTTCTTGGTCTGCATTGACTAAAGGAATAGCTTCGATCCATTTAGTGAAATAATCAATGCCTACCAGTATATACTTCTGGCTCTTTGATGATGCCGGTCGAATCTCTCCAATAAGATCCAACGCCCATCCTCTAAAGGGCCAAGGTTTCACTATTGAGTGAAGTTCGCTTGCTGGTACATGTTGGATGCCCGTATGGACTTGACATTCCTGGCAACCCTTCGTGAACTCAACACAATCTTTCAAGATGGTGGGCCAGTATAGTCCTTGTCGAAACAACAACCATTTCATCTTATGGCCTACTTGGTGAGCCCCACATGCTCCAGCGTGCATAGTCGAAAGGGCTATGTATGCTTCAGTTTCACTTAAGTACTTTAGCAATACCCCTTCAGGCGTCTTTTTAAATAACTCATTTCCCATGAGTACGTAACTCAACGCCCTATATTTTATTTTCTGTTCTGTCAAAGTTGATGGATTTTGTAGATAATCTACAATGGGTTTCCTCCAATCTTGCTCTGACAAATTGTCTATGAACGATATTTCAAAGTTCCTTTGATCAGCATACCCTAGTCTTGTCGATTTAAAATCTGTTGGTGACAGGCTAGTTGCTTTTATTTTTTCTCGGACTTCGATTGCTCTTTGTAATCTCGTTTTTGAAATTTTGTACCCAGATGCAATTTGTGCCAAATCATTGGCTATTTGATTTTCCAATCTGGGTATGTGTCGAATGTTGACCATTTCAAATTTTTTCAATAAACGATTTGCTATCACAAAGTACATAATAAGATTTTCTCTTATGCACTTATATTCTTTTGTGACTTGCTTAATGACTAACTCTGAGTCTCCTATTATTTCGACTCGAGTTGCCCCCAATTCCAACAATATCTCAAGGCCAGTAATTAGAGCTTCGTACTCAGCCTCATTGTTCGAACAAGTACCTGATATCTTGTACTTGAATGTTGTTGGAATTTTGTCTGGAGAAATAATCAAGACCCCTACTCCTGTTCCATCTTTATGGCTGGAACCATCGAAGTAGAATTTCCAAGGCTCTATCTCCACATAATTTATATTCTCAACCTGAATTGAGTGGTCGACTATAAAGTCTGCTACCACTTGCCCTTTCACTGCCCTAAGAGGCATAAAGGTCAATGAGTACTCAGTTAACGCTAGCGCCCATTTGCCAATTCGGCTGCGCAGGATGGGTTTCGACAACATGTACTTGAAAACATCAAAATGAGACGAAACGTACACATCAACTGGTTTTATATATTGTTTGAGCTTTGTACACGAGAAATAAAGACATAGACATAATTTTTCAACTTTGCTATATCTAGTTTCTGCATCGTTCAAAACTCTACTAAGATAGTAAATGGGTCTTTCGACTCCATTTTCATCTTCCTGGGCTAACATGCTTCCCAAAGTTTTGTCGGATGCAGCTATGTACAATCTCATACTCCTGTTGCTGCAAGGAGGCACCAAAATAGGTGGCTTGGTGAGATACCCTTTGATTTTGTCGAAGGCTTCTTGTTGCTCTTGCCCCCATTCGAATCTTTCCTTATTCAATCGAAGTAAGGGTGAGAAGGCTTGAGCTTTTCCACTTAGGTTAGATATGAATCTCCTTAAGAAATTTATCTTGCCCAGCAGAGATTGCAGTTCCTTTTTGTTCGCTGGCGCTTTCGCTTCCAAGATTGCCTTCATCTTGTTCTGGTTGATTTCGATTCCTTTCTTGTGGACAACGAAGCCCAAGAAATCTCCAGCTTTTACACAGAACACACACTTCAACGGGTTCATTTTCAGACCATGTTCTCTCATTCTTTCAAATGATTGTCGAAGGTGGTCTATATGGTTCTTCCTAGAAACAGATTTTACAATAATATCATCAATATACACTTGCATAAAAGTGTTAATAAAATCATGGAAGATAGAGTTCATCGCCCGCTGATATGTTGCCCCAGCGTTCTTTAGGCCAAAAGGCATCACTACCCACTCGTAAGTGCCTAAAGCCCCGGGGCATCGAAAAGCTGTTTTCGACACATCTTCTTCGACAATGAATATTTGATTATATCCTGAATAACCATCGAGCATGCTTAGGTACTCATGGCCAGCGGCAGAATCGACTAGCATTTCCGCCACAGGCATAGGATATTCATCTTTGGGTGTGGCAGCATTCAAGTCTCTGAAATCTATGCATACCCTCAACGTGCCATTTTTCTTAATCACTGGCACAATGTTTGCAATCCATTCGACATACCTCGTAGCTCGTATGAATTTGCACTTCAGCAGTCTTTCGACTTCTGTTTTGATCTTCGACAGTATTTCTGGAGCGAAGCGTCTTGGACTTTGCTTGACTGGCTTCTTCCCAGGTTTGATTGGCAACTGAAGTTCTACCAATCCTCTGTCGAGACCAGGCATCTCGTCGTAATCCCATGCAAAGCAGTCCTTGAACTCCTTTAACAAATGGATCACTTCCAACCTGAGCTCTGGGTCTATTTTTGCGCTAATGTAAGTTGGCTTTTTCTCTAACCCTTCGCCCAAGTTGATTTCTTCTAAAGGATCCTGCGCTAACATTTTGATGTTGCTCGCTAGGGGGTCCTTTTCGAATCCCAAAGGCTCATCGTCGTAGATGGCGTCGAGCCTTTGTTCCTGCGTTTCTTCTGGCATGATATCAGGAGGTTCTGGGTCGAAATCCTTTCCAGGACCTGCAGGAGGTAGCTCTTGATCGTTGGCCTGTGTGGCCATATATTTTACTTCGGCTTCGAGAGCCGTTATCATCCTTGTTTCGGCTATATAATCCGAAATTCGCTGCAGTGATTGTGACTCAGTCATTGTCACTGAATTCACTTCCCCAACCAGTTGGCTGGATGTCAGTTAGCCCACTGAAATCAATGTGGGACAAGTCTTCTCTGTCCCATTGAAAACCATGCTCAGGGTGCAGGTACAAGGAACAAAAAGCATTTGGCGCTGGCGCCAAGTCGAAGTCAGGTGCTGGGAATGGCCCAATGTGAGCCAAATTTTTGTCGAAGTCAGCTCTCCCTAGGTGATTTACTTCGCCCAAGTAATAGCTCTGATCCGCTTCTATATTTTCAACCATTCCATCAGGACGCCATAATATCAACCTTTGGTGCATTGATGATGGTACTGCTCCAACACCATGTATCCATTCTCGGCCCAACAAAAGATTATAATTTGGTTTGGCCGATATGACCATAAACATAGTTGGTCGAAGGATGGATCCCACTTTGAGGTCTAGTTGGATCACACCCATAGTGGTCCCTATTCCGCCTTCATAATTCGACAGGACCATGTTGTGAGGCTTGATGTTTTCATCGCTCTTGCCTATTTTTCTCAGCATAAAGTGAGGGATGATGTTGATGGTTGCCCCACAGTCCACCAAGATCTTATTTACGGTGGTTTCTTCGAGTTTTGCCCTTATGAATAAAGGCTTGAGGTTATTTTTCATCGCCTCTGTAGGAGGTTCGAAGAAACCATTTTGCTCTTCAGTAGCGCCATTATCCATGACGAAGTAGCATACTGGCCTATGCTTGGCCATTTCTTGTTCGACTTCCCAATCGTTCGATTCGACCTCCACCTGGCGGTTGAACTCTCTTGGCAAAACTGAGACTATGTTCACCATGATATCTAGGGTGTCATCGGACTCAGAGCCATCTTCGTCATCAACTTCGCCCTGGTTAGGCCAGACTAGTCTATTGGTCACTGGTTGTCTTTCCAGAGGCTTTCTCTGCTTTCTCTGAGGGACATTTGAACTTGATTCTGGATTTGGTTCATTGGTAGCTTCCCTCTCAGCCTTTCGCCGCCTCTGGTATCTTCTCCATTGGGACCGAGACATGGGATTCTTTCCCTTGTAGTTACTTGATACCTGGGTCACTTTAGAGGCGAAAACCTGAGGTTCTTTTTTGTGTGTCAAAGATGAACCTCTTGGCACTTTGAAGGAGTGCCACCTTTCCTCGCTTGGTCTCTTTCGACCTGATGTTTTATACCACGTATCAACTGGCACATTGGTTGGAGGCCTGAAAGTCAGTGGCCTCTTCTCTTGATTTGAACCCTTTTGGTAGGTTCTTCTGGGGTCATGTCGAATACCAACACTTTCCCTTCTTCTATTTGCTGCTCTTACACCTTGGATGTGTTCAGCAGCTTTTTTGTCGAAAATCGAGCTACATCGAGGACACAGCATCACTTCAGACCTTTTCTTCTGGCATCTTTGCAGGAAATCTGCCAGATTTTCGTTTTCCTGAGGGAAAGCCGTTTTGTTGGCTTGCTCTTGCCTAATGGCCTCCTCTGATGCTTTTGATTCAGATATTTCGACCATGTTGACATTCATGGTGTCTTTAGTGGCAAGAGTCATTTGCTTCATCTGAGCCTCCAGGTCCTCTATCTGGCCTTGGACTACAGCCAAGTAGGAACTGGGTTTTGCTCCATATTTTGGGGCTCCAACTGTCTCCAGTTTTGGGCTTTCAACAGATTTTTGGACTGCTTCAATTGTTTTTCTAGAAAGACTCCCAGAAAAACTGCCAAAGATTGGCATGTTGACATGATCCTTGGTGACTTCGACCATAGTTATTCCTGGAATTTTCACCTGGCTTCTAGACGCCTCGATCACATTCACCTCTGAAGGTTCAGCATAATGGGCTTCAGCCTGCAAAGGGTTAGAGTCCACAGTCATGGGGGTCTTATCGGCAAATTTCAGCCTCCCTTCTTCGATAGCATCTTGCACGAGATTCCTGAAAAGAAAACATTGAGATGTTTTATGGCCCAGAAAATTATGATATTTACAAAAGCCTCTTTTCTTTCTTTGATCAAGAGGAGGCACTTTTACCCCTGGGGGAACTATCATCTGGCCATCTTTTACAAGTAAGTCAAAAATTTCATCACATTTTGTAATATCAAAATTGTAAGTCTTTTTGGGGAACCTATCGTTGGCCCTTTCAGGACCAGTGGGGTTTTTTCCACTTGAGGGGACTAGCAGTTTGCAAGAATATGGTGGCCCTTATTTTAGCTCCACTAGATCGACCTCGCTTTCTTCGACGGTTATAGTTTCGTCGAAGGTTTCTGGATCTTCATCGTCCATTTCGACATATGCTATCCTTTCTCTTTTATGAGTTTTTGTCGCTTTGGCTTTTTCAGCTTTAAGGCGTTCTACCTGTCGAACCCTATCGGCCAATTGGGCCATGTCTCTTAGGTATTGAGTGTCTAATTTCTTCCTAATGGAATAATCTAAGCCTCCTGCGGCTATTTCGACTAACTCATGTTCTGGCACTTGCGTAGAGCATCTTGCTTTGAGCAGCCTAAACCTATTCAGATATTCGTCTATAGGTTCAGTGAATCGCCTCTTTACACTGGCCAATTCTTTCAGGCTTATCTTGGTTTGTCCCATGTAGAATTGCTCATGGAACAATCTCTCCAACTGGGTCCAATGGTGGATCGAATTGGGGGGAAGAGTTGTGAACCAAGTAAACGCGTTCTTTGTTAGGGAACTTGGGAAATACTTAATCCTCAGGTTTTCGTTGTTTGAAATATCTCCTGCTTCAATCAAGTATCTCGCCACATGTTCGACAGTAGATTCTGTCGTGTCCCCTGAAAATTTAGTGAACTTAGGGACTTTACATCTAGGAGGTAAGTTTGTTTGTAACATATATTCTGACAGTGGGGATGTAAAGTTGGGCCTACGGAAGCCCGTATTCATCCCATTTTGTGTCATGATTCTTTCGATCATGGCTGTCAGGTTATTTTCCAAACCCATATTCTGGTATTGGATGTGCTGAACTATTTCGTCAGCATTTTGGTTTCTGTTGACTATCCTTACTTCCGGGGCTATGACCCTAGGTTCTTCGATCCCGGGTTGTTCCAATCGCGTCCTAAGGTTTTCTTCGACAGGCTGCTGGACTTGGTTAATAGTGGTTTCTTCCTCTAGAAGTATACCTTGGTTTCCCCTTATTTGCGCCCTTTGGGGCTGTCGAATAGGTTGGGGTACTCCAAAGAAATCAGCCAGACGCGCCATTTGCGCTGTCATCTGCTGATTCGACTGGGTGGTATTTTGTATTAGAGGATTCAGCACTGTACTTAAAGTTTATGCCAACATTTGAACCATATCGTGGTTGCTTTCGTCCATTTGCTGCCTCAAGACTGCTGTCAAGGCATTCGTAAGGCCATGCGCTACTTGGGACGTTCCTCCTAAGAGTTGGGTCCTACCCCTGTTTGCCATACCAACTCCGGAACCTTGGAGTGGCGAAGAGGCGCTCACTAAGGGGTCTGAGAAAGTGGACGCAGCGTTCGTCAGGCTAGCCAATTCAGAAGTTGGCATGCCATAGAGTGGTTCTCGATTTAGACCGCCTGTCGAAAATCCTGGGGGAACATAAGGCCTAGTTCCTGGGTTTCCCCTTGGTGGGGGAGTTCCCAAAGGCATTCTGGGGCCAGTGAATGGAGGTAATGGCCCCGTTTGTGTGACCGTTACTGCTGGTGTTGAACCAGCGGTTAGCGTTTCACTTACGGTTGGGATAACCGTTGTTCCCACATTTGTTTGTGGGATTTCGCTATTGTTTGGCGGATTCGCCATCGCTTCTCCTCTTCTCGTAGTATTGGTATCGTTAGTGTATATTCTACCACTTCTCAATAACATGCAATACTTCTCGAAAAAGATGATATTCTATATAAATACGGTTAACCTTAAAAATCAACACAAGGTCCCATCGGGTGTGCCAATTTGTTTACCGTGGAAATTGGTAAACAACCGCTGATCCTCCAAAAGCTTACTTATTTGGTGACTCGCAGGATCGATCAAATTGATCCTAAGACATGGTTGATTTTTTGGGGTTTGACTAAATCTAATGATGGTTAATGCCAGTAAAGTAAAGACACTTTATGTAAATTGCATGAAGAAAAGCTTGAAAGAATAAATGAAAGCGTTGAATAAAGGCTTCGACGGAGAAGGGTAAATGAAAGGCAATAACGTGCTGGAATATAAAAGACTTTGATTAATTTAAATGGTGTTTCACACATACATTCTCAACAATTCTTTCGCTCACACTGGGTACTTGAATCTAGATGAGTGACTTGTATATAATGATGAACACACGCGAAAACTACGTGAACAACTAGTATTTATACTAAACACATCTCAAGTAACCGTTGGGCAGTTACACTGCTTCGAGATGACACCACTTGGCATGCTCACAGCATTCGACGCTCCTGATCTTGGCACGTTGCGCTTAGTAACTGCTGGGAACCGTTTTCCCTCCAAACATTCGAATCTCAAACCGTTCCACCCTGGGGCATCAAATACCTTTGTCGAGAAGTTCCTTCGATGTCGAAGGCAACAAGATTCCTACTTAAAAGAAATTCTCTAAGTACCTTGCCACTTTCTGATGAGCATTCGACAGGATCAGCTGGTCGAAACCATTCCTCATAATTAATGGTCTATATTAATAACAAACAAGGGTGTCGAATTTAGGAACCAACAACACCCTGGCAAGATACAGGAATCGGATCTTCAAACTCTTCAGACGTGCCCTGACAAGATACAGGAATCGAGTCTGGAATTAGTCGTCAACAGATACACCCTGGCAAGATACAGTGTGATACGGTGGGAGAACTGACTATGAGTTTTGCGTTTGTTTTCGCAAATGTGCGGTTGAGCAAGAGTCGCCACCGACTTTTTATTTTATCCTAAGGAAAGGTTTAAAAAGCACAGCAAAAACCTTTGAGATGTTTTCTTGGGTTCGGGGAGTAGATTATAGAAAGGGAAGGTATTAGCACCCTTTCTATCCATGGTTATCCATGGGCTCTTAGTTACTTGCTTAGATCACTTGCCTTTTGTTTTCAATTGTTTGAAATGGTGCTTTGTGTGTGGGTTTGAAAATGTTTTGAAAAGAGGCCAATGTGGTGGCAACCTTTGTAATGATCCATGTTGGGATGTATACAAAGGTGTATGTCTTTTGAAAAGGTTTTCATTTGTTTTTGTTTTTGAAAGTGTTGTGAGGTGTGAAAAAAACAGGCAAGTGTTTTCATTTTGCAAGTTTGACAAGTACTTAAGAGCGATCTACCCTAAAGTTCTCAAAGGTTTTGTTATGTTTTTAACCCTTTTAACAATTTTGTTCCACCATTGTATTTGGTGGACAATCTTGTGTTAGGATGTGAAAGGGACGGGCGCGGGTCATCGTTTAGACCATAGTTGCAATGGTGCCAAGTATCTTTGGGCATTTTCCTTAAGGGACTTGATCATTTTTTAGGCAACTTTTGAAAGCGTCATCGAGGGACTATGATCATTTGAATTGTGTTTGTTTTGCCCAAAGAGACCTAACATGCAATATGGCCCAATTTTGAAAGGCAACAAGTGGATATAACCCTAGGGGTGTTAGTGTGCAAGTGTGTTTTATTGCATACAAGAGTTTTTCTTTGAATTAGGTTTTTCTATTTCATTGATTTTTATCTTGTCATACACGTCCTAATTACTAGCAATAAGAAGCGGAAATGTAAAATTCTACGCTATTACAACAATTAGGGGAGGGGGATACATATTTGTACATGGGGGTTTCAACGAGAAAAATAGACAAAAAAGAAAATAGCGAAAAACAAGATATATAGAGAGAGAGAGGGAGCCCGCGCGCTGTTGGGAGGCCATCAGAAGTTCTGACCCAGATCCGCTGTCAGATGATCAACCTGTTGGTGAAACTGGATGAGTCAGAACTTCTGACTCTAGAACCTGCAAAACAGAACCTTGTTAGTGGGGAAATCAGAAGTTCTGATTTCCCTGCGCTGCAAGACAGAAGTTTGTTAGTGGAGAAACCAGAAGTTCTGATTCTGCTGAAAAGGCAATAACTCTCAGAGGTTCTGATGTCATTGACAGCAAAACAGGCTTCAGATGTGCTAACGTCAAAGTCAGCACTTGGCTTTTTCCTGTACTAATCAGAACATCTGCAATCCTGTTGTTACTCCACAAAACAGGAAACATATTTGGAACAGATCCAGCAAAAATAGCAAAAAATGTTTCAGAGGTCAGAATCACCAAGGTCACAGGTAAGTCCTATACTGGCTCAGAACGTTCTGAGGTATGAGAGTCCTCAGAACATAAACAGCAATAACATGAATATTTACATTATGTTACTTGAATATGCACAGCTGATGATGCTTAACAGTGTGGTGAGGGTCAGCAGGTGCTTACCTGACTGTCTGGAAGATGGTGGGTGAAAGTTAGCTTTTGGTTCTGGTGGTGTTCTGGACAGATTTGGAAAAGGGGAAGTGAAGGTGTATACGTATAGGGTCAGAAGTTTGGAAAGAGCGTTTTTGGTTTACAGAAAAGAGCTGGATGTTTGATGAAGTTGAAGGTAAGAAACTTAAAGTTGTGAAACAAAGCTGGAGATTTTGGCAGAGTTTCAGAATGTTATGTTGCTAGGAGTTTCGTTTCTCTCTTAGCAATTTTTCTGTTTCTTTTCTTGAACCTCTTTTGCAGTGGTGAAAGCTCTCTATTTATAGGCAAAGTTCTTGTGGATGTCTTGAACATTTAAGGCGCCAACAGAGTTTGAATTTGTTCTTTGACAGAAATTCCTGGGAAGTTGTGATAACAGCTATCTTTCAGCCTAGGTAGCAGCAGCAGGCGTAGATTGGGGGAAGTGACCTCTGAAGTGGGCGGTGGCGTGAAGACCCATGCCAGAATCTGTGCAAAAGCATTTTCCAAGCCACACGTGAATGCTCAGGAGTGGTTGGAAGCATTAATGGGCATTAAATGGTGACAAGACCTGTCAATACCAACATTCTGGTAAGGGAAACCAGCGTTGAATCAGCAGCGTAAACCATGCTCTGGCCTTGGCTACCTGTTGTCTTAGCAAACTCTGGAGATTCTCCTGGTTTTCTGGTACGTTCCTTGGATCTACTTCTGGACAATCTGGACTTAGAGATTCTGTATCAATGTGACACCTATCCTTCTGACCTTTCATCTTCTGATTTCAACCTGTTCTGAAGGAGCCTTCATACTTTCCTGTTTCTCTTGCATTCCTTTAGCAAGTTCTGACTGAGCTTGTGTAACTGCTGAAGGGGTATGTTCTGTTTGAGGCTTACACTCTGAACCACGTTTACAACTTCTGATTGAACTGATGCAGCTGCTGAAGAGCCAACTTCTGACCACGCTGAGCCAAGCTTGCAACTTCTGACCGTCTTCATCTGGAATGGGTCCAGAAGTTCTGAAGCGCTGATTTTCTAAAAACACTTATTTTTAAAGAAGCACTTAGAATTTGATTTTCCTCAAGATGAAAGCGTTGTTTCCGGAGTTTGTGAGACCATCTTGCTCTTGTAAGTGGCTTGCTTGGGCAAAAGGATAACCCAGGACTTGGATTTGTTTCGGGGACTTTGAAAAATCTAAGATGGTTTCCTGAAGAAAGGGAGGGCAAATTTTGGGGTACAACAGTTGCCCCTGTTCAATCTTCTTGGACCTGAAGAGTTAGATTGGCAAGTTTGCCTTTCACGACTTGAAGGTAAAAGGAGATTGGACACTAATGTGCCCAGAAAATTTGCGCTCGTCGATGTGATGGTGGAGGTGAATGGGCTTAAAGATGCCATCTGGTGCGGTAGAGTTTTGTCGGGGGATGGGCTTAGAGATGCCATCTGAGAATGGGCTTAAAGATGCCATTCGGCGACTGCTGGTAGGAGGATGGGCTTATAGATGCCATCTGGAAATGTTGAAATGTATGTCAATGGTGAGTGGACAAGTATCAGAGGGGCCTCCATGTTTTGGGACATCTCTGAATTGGGGTCTGAACAAGCAACAGATTGACATCCATATCTGGAGAATCTGTAAACTATCTGAGATTGAATAAGCAATAGAGCAGCATCCGTTGTTGGGACATGTCCGTAAACTATTTTCAGAAATTGAGAAGAGTCTGAACAAGTCGGTAGATTGACATCCGTTGTTTGGGAAGAATCCGTAAACCGTTTTCAAAAGTTGAGAAGAGTCTGAATCAGTTGGTAGATTGGCATCCGTTGTAGGGAAGAATCCGTAAACTGTTTTCAAAAGTTGAGAAGAGTCTGAATAAGTCGGTAGATTGGCATCCGTTGTAGGGAAGCGTCCGTAAACTTGTTTCAGAAGTTGAGAAGTTGAAGAGGAACCGGTGTAAGGTTTCTTGATGATGCATCTGAATGAATCTGGAATAAGTATCAAAAAGTCACTGTGTCTGAGTCACATCTGAACTATTTCTGGATGAATCTCGGGAGATGATCTGTGTCCGTCGACTGATCTTACCTGAAAAGGTGAGGGGTTAGTTGTATGCAATGTTATGATGCATGATGCAATGTACGTGACATTAATGTTTATGACATGAATGTAATGAATGCGCTTGTGAGCTGATGAGCTAATCTTGCCGAGGATACATGAATCCGAGATGGCTGAAGATAAAAGCGTCTCGATTGCTGCCGGGGAAAATAAATCCTTGGCTGTCGCTGGGGAAGAGAATTCCTGATGACCTCTACTGGGGAGTTCCAAACTAGTAGACTCATGCCGGGGAGACCAGATTGAGAGTCTTCGGCTTGATGGGAAGTAACTCTGGCGACTTCACTGGGGAACTCAAGATTTGTCCTCCCAAAACTCTGTGGGGCGAAGGTTCAATGGTCTGGCTCCGCTGGGGATACTGAAGCTTAAACTCTGAGGGGAATTGAACTCCGGAGGATTCTTTGGCTGGGGATTTTGATGAACTCCGCTGGGGATAGGGAAAATTTTGGCGAGCGCGATCTTCCGTGGTTGTTAGCTTGAGAAGAATCTGAACAAGCGATAGGTTAACATCCGTTACTTGGAGAACCCGTGAACTATTTTCAGAAATCTTGAAGTTGAATCAGCAATAGAGCCGCATCCGTTGTTGGGAAGCGTCCGTAAACTAATTTCAAAAATTGCATCTGAACAAGCTGATAGATTAACATCCGTTGTTGGGATGAATCCATGAACTGTTTTCAGAAGTCTTGAAGAGGAACCGGTGTAGGGCTTCCTGATGATGAGCTTGTGTAAAACTGCATCGGTTTTGAACACTTTTGACATTCGAATGCCCCAAGTGGTGATGTAGATAAATTCCTGGCTTATTACAGGTGTTGGTCTACAATTGGTCGTTCACAGATGTTTCCTGGGTTGTTGCAGGTGTTGATCTGGAATTCTTCAGACATGCCCTGGCTGGATACAGGAATCGAATCTGGAAAGGTGATAGTTGATAGATATGCCCTGGCTGGATACAGGAATCGAATCTTCAAACTCTTCAGACGTGCCCTGGCTAGATACAGGAATCGAGTCTGGAAATAGTCAACAGATATGCCCTGGCTGGATACAGGAGTCGAATCTGGAAATAGTCGTTAACAGATATGCCCTGGCTGGATACAGGAATCGAATCTTCGAACTCTTCAGACGTGCCCTGGCTAGATACAGGAATCGAGTCTGGAAATGTGGTCAACAGATATGCCCTGGCTGGATACAGGAGTCGAATATGGAAATAGTCGTTAACAGATATGCCCTGGCTGGATACAGGAATCGAATCTTCGAACTCTTCAGACGTGCCCTGGCTAGATACAGGAATCGAGTCTGGAAATATGGTCAACAGATATGCCCTGGCTGGATACAGGAGTCGAATCTGGGAATAGTCGTTAACAGATATGCCCTGGCTGGATACAGGAATCGAATCTGGAGAGGTGATAGTTGATAGATATGCCCTGGCAGGATACAGGAGTCGAATCTTCAAACTCTTCAAACATGCCCTGGCTAGATACAGGAATCGAGTCTGGAAATGTGGTCAACAGATATGCCCTGGCTGGATACAGGAATCGAATCTTCGAACTCTTCAGACGTGCCCTGGCTAGATACAGGAATCGAGTCTGGAAATGTGGTCAACAGATATGCCCTGGCTGGATACAGGAATCGAATCTGGAAATAGTCGTCAACAGATATGCCCTGGCTGGATACAGGAATCGAATCTTCGAACTCTTCAGACGTGCCCTGGCTAGATACAGGAATCGAGTCTGGAAATGTGGTCAACAGATATGCCCTGGCTGGATACAGGAGTCGAATCTGGAAATAGTCGTTAACAGATATGCCCTGGCTGGATACAGGAATCGAATCTTCGAACTCTTCAGACGTGCCCTGGCTAGATACAGGAATCGAGTCTGGAAATGTGGTCAACAGATATGCCCTGGCTGGATACAGGAGTCGAATCTGGAAATAGTCGTTAACAGATATGCCCTGGCTGGATACAGGAATCGAATCTTCGAACTCTTCAGACGTGCCCTGGCTAGATACAGGAATCGAGTCTGGAAATGTGGTCAACAGATATGCCCTGGCTGGATACAGGAGTCGAATCTGGGAATAGTCGTTAACAGATATGCCCTGGCTGGATACAGGAATCGAATCTTCGAACTCTTCAGACGTGCCCTGGCTAGATACAGGAATCGAGTCTGGAAATGTGGTCAACAGATATGCCCTGGCTGGATACAGGAGTCGAATCTGGGAATAGTGTAGTTGATTTGTTGAACACTTTTGACATTCGAATGCCCCAAGCGGTGATGAAGGAATCTTGAATCAGATTACTTCCGCATATTGAGAGATTTCTTGAAATCTTGACTGGACTGCCCTAGGTTAACTGAACTTTGAAAGATCTGTTGGACCTTGACTGGACTGCCCCAGGTTAATTGTACTCGAAAGATCTGTTGGACCTTGACTGGACTGCCCCAGGTTAATTGTACTCGAAAGATCTGTTGGACCTTGACTGGACTGCCCCAGGTTAATTAGATTGTGACATGTCATGCCCCTTTGTTGATAAGGGATTTGATGGAAGTGTTATCCTCTTGAAGTGATTTTGACTTGCTGAGAGAGTTTTCGTTCCTCCGAACATTCGCTGTATGAATTTCTTCGCTGTCAAACAAAAGGGTCAAATGCAGACAGTGATGTTCGAATAATGCAAAGTTTATGTTTGTCTCGAAGTTTTAAAAAATGCGTTTTTAGCAGAAAACTTTTCATAAGACGAGTTAACACAAGATTTAGAGCAAAGCCCTACAGGAGTCAGGATACCTTTTGTAACAGTATGCTTTCGAACTAACCCATGCTTTAATTAGGACTTTTGGAGGGTTGTAACGTGGCCTGGTTCACAGTTTAAGAAACAAAGGATAAAGGCTCAAAGTATATTTGTACCCACCCGCTCTTCGTGATGTTCTTCAACCTAAGCTCAGTTAACTGTGCGTCACACTCTGTTTTGAGTTCGGAACGACTTTTGGGCGATGGTTCACCAATTTGAATTTTGGGAGACAGTCATCATCTCCTTTTTTTCTTTTTCAACACTTTTCATGTTGTTGAGGGTTTTGTAATGACCTCACTATTTTGATTTTGATTTGTTATCCCTAACTTTTGCCTGACTGTTACCGTTTTCGGGATTACTGTCAGCGGGATGCCCCAACTTTCTTAAGCCTCCTTTATAGGTTTTGGCTTGGTGGGCTTTTCTCTTTTGAGAGATTGACTGTCTACATGATAGGGAACCACCCTTGTCTTTTGATTCCAAAGGAACGCTTTCTCTCTCGATGTTGTTCATTGTGTTACGAACTGAGAGTTTGCGACTTCAATGCGCGTTTTCTCTTGAATTAACTAAGATACTACCCTGCCCCAGGTTTATATCAAAGGTTTTGATTGTATCAGAACAGAGAACTCCTACTTCTTTGGCTCGAAGGGGTTGACTAGGGATTAACTTCCTTATAACTCCAGTGTTTGGGAATTGAAAGAAATGCCTGTACATCATCAGCAAGGTCTGTTCAAAAGCATACTGTATAAGATTATGGTATTGTTTCGTCATCCTCCCTCTAAAGGCTTGCAGCTTCTTATCAAGAGTCAAGTATCATAAAGAAAAGCATAAGAGTAGTGAAACGAATGGATGAATTCAAGACAAACATATGCAATGCATTAATGAAAACAGAGTTTAACATCAACAGATAATTGTTTTGACTGCAAAAGAAATTACAACTTTGAAAAGTTCAAAAAGAAGCAAAAGTCTTTCAGCTCGAGCTTCGTCACTTCAAGCGGAGAACCCTTTAATGGAATATCTTCATCTCGCCGTCCGGCATGAATTCCAGCACCCCAATGTCGATCAGATCTTGAATCTTGTTCTTCAAGGCCCAACAGTCGTTGGTGCTGTGTCCCGGGCTGCAGGAGTGGTAAACGCAGAATGCGTCGGGGTTAAAGTGAGGAGAGGAGATGTTGAGCTTCTGAGGAGGGTCCTTTACGGTGAGCAAATTGACCTCCAACAGGCGCTTCAGTATGAAGAATGATGGTATTTCAGTCTCCGTAAACTGTCTTCCCGACTTTTCTTGTTTACGCCGATTCCCCCGTTGACGCTGGCGAGGTTGTTGATGGGATTGTGACCCTGAAGCAAGCAAAGGAGCTTTCCATTTGTCTTCTTGAGTGGAGGGAGGCTGAGCGGTGACTTGCTCTTCGACCTCAGATGTTTGCCCCAGTTGGTTGTTTGGAAGCAGTTGACGGACAAGAACTCTGAGTTCCTCTTGTCTTTGAGATAGGTCTTGGATGAGAGCCATCTGGCCCACCAACTGTCCCATCATTTGAGTCCTTAGTGTTGTCAGATCAAACTGCAGCTCCGCAATCTGATCACTCCTGGAATTGTTGGAATTCCCCAGGCCTTTGGTGAGGAGAGCTTTCATCTCTTCTTGCCCCAGAGACAAGTTCAGGAACATCTCCTGCAGCTGAGCAGTCTGGTCTTGGATGTCTTTGACAGACCTTTCTAGAGCCATCTCTTGCTGAAATAAACAGCAGGAGAGTAAGGAAACCTGAAAAAGAAAAGATTGTTAAAATGAAATGCGTGATATGCGGATGCATGCTTTCAAGGATCTCTTAGGGTAAACACAAGAAAATGTTAGAGGTTAAACTCTGCTCTTGGATTGGAGATCTCTGTACCGGTGGACGTCCTTCCACGAGAATCAAGCTCACCATGTCAAGTGGGTCATAGCCACTGATTCAAGTTGTTGCACTTGATCTTTGACGGGATTGGTTAGAGGAGAAACCTCTTGCCTCTTGATAGTCGTCTGGCTCAACGTAATCCTGCATCAACAGAACCCTCGAGATCCTTGAAATGGTTATTGAAAATGCTAAAATGCTATGGTATGATGTCATGATGTTATGTACATGTATGCACAAGCAAGTAAGTGTATGTACAGGCAAACAATATTCACACAAAGCACACAAGGCCTTAGGTTTAGGCTTGCATGAGGTTCAGGTACTACCCTCTTTCAGTTCGTTGGTTAAAACCTGTCCTATCAAAAGTAACCGGGTTCTAAGGATCCCAATATCACTGGATTGCTTTCATTGTTCATCGTTTCGATTTAGCTACTGAATTGGCGACCGAAATATTCCAGGAAAGCAACCCTCAATTGGGTGTAGTATCGAGTATCAACCAACCTCGGACTGCACCAAAGTTAGTTATCTCACTACCCTAAAAAGGCCAAGATGGTTCGATTAAGGTTCCTAAGGTCAGCTGATGCTTCGCGACACCACGCGGCGGCCCCGTACTCTCCTTGACTGAACTCAAGGGTTACCGGTACACACCAAAGTGCCACATCAACGTAGCAGACTGCTTCAACCATGTCGGTATACCCCGCACAGTTCCCTCACAGCCTTGTTGCTACCTAAAAGGGTTTCCCCAGATCCGGGTTAGGATCTATAAAACTCCGATACAAAGCCCACAAATGTAAAGCAAACAAAGCAATCAATTGAAAGTAAAGGTGATCTAAACCCTAAGGTTACTCCATTTTTATTATACTCCCCAGCAGAGTCGCCAGTTCTGTGATACGGTGGGAGAACTGACTATGAGTTTTGCGTTTGTTTTCGCAAATGTGCGGTTGAGCAAGAGTCGCCACCGACTTTTTATTTTATCCTAAGGAAAGGTTTAAAAAGCACAGCAAAAACCTTTGAGATGTTTTCTTGGGTTCGGGGAGTAGATTATAGAAAGGGAAGGTATTATCACCCTTTCTATCCATGGTTATCCATGGGCTCTTAGTTACTTGCTTAGATCACTTGCCTTTTGTTTTCAATTGTTTGAAATGGTGCTTTGTGTGTGGGTTTGAAAATGTTTTGAAAAGAGGCCAATGTGGTGGCAACCTTTGTAATGATCCATGTTGGGATGTATACAAAGGTGTATGTCTTTTGAAAAGGTTTTCATTTGTTTTTGTTTTTGAAAGTGTTGTGAGGTGTGAAAAAAACAGGCAAGTGTTTTCATTTTGCAAGTTTGACAAGTACTTAAGAGCGATCTACCCTAAAGTTCTCAAAGGTTTTGTTATGTTTTTAACCCTTTTAACAATTTTGTTCCACCATTGTATTTGGTGGACAATCTTGTGTTAGGATGTGAAAGGGACGGGCGCGGGTCATCGTTTAGACCATAGTTGCAATGGTGCCAAGTATCTTTGGGCATTTTCCTTAAGGGACTTGATCATTTTTTAGGCAACTTTCAAAAGCGTCATCGAGGGACTATGATCATTTGAATTGTGTTTGTTTTGCCCAAAGAGACCTAACATGCAATATGGCCCAATTTTGAAAGGCAACAAGTGGATATAACCCTAGGGGTGTTAGTGTGCAAGTGTGTTTTATTGCATACAAGAGTTTTTCTTTGAATTAGGTTTTTCTATTTCATTGATTTTTATCTTGTCATACACGTCCTAATTACTAGCAATAAGAAGCGGAAATGTAAAATTCTACGCTATTACAACAATTAGGGGAGGGGGATACATATTTGTACATGGGGGTTTCAACGAGAAAAATAGACAAAAAAGAAAATAGCGAAAAACAAGATATATAGAGAGAGAGAGGGAGCCCGCGCGCTGTTGGGAGGCCATCATAAGTTCTGACCCAGATCCGCTGTCAGATGATCAACCTGTTGGTGAAACTGGATGAGTCAGAACTTCTGACTCTAGAACCTGCAAAACAGAACCTTGTTAGTGGGGAAATCAGAAGTTCTGATTTCCCTGCGCTGCAAGACAGAAGTTTGTTAGTGGAGAAACCAGAAGTTCTGATTCTGCTGAAAAGGCAATAACTCTCAGAGGTTCTGATGTCATTGACAGCAAAACAGGCTTCAGATGTGCTAACGTCAAAGTCAGCACTTGGCTTTTTCCTGTACTAATCAGAACATCTGCAATCCTGTTGTTACTCCACAAAACAGGAAACATATTTGGAACAGATCCAGCAAAAATAGCAAAAAATGTTTCAGAGGTCAGAATCACCAAGGTCACAGGTAAGTCCTATACTGGCTCAGAACGTTCTGAGGTATGAGAGTCCTCAGAACATAAACAGCAATAACATGAATATTTACATTATGTTACTTGAATATGCACAGCTGATGATGCTTAACAGTGTGGTGAGGGTCAGCAGGTGCTTACCTGACTGTCTGGAAGATGGTGGGTGAAAGTTAGCTTTTGGTTCTGGTGGTGTTCTGGACAGATTTGGAAAAGGGGAAGTGAAGGTGTATACGTATAGGGTCAGAAGTTTGGAAAGAGCGTTTTTGGTTTACAGAAAAGAGCTGGATGTTTGATGAAGTTGAAGGTAAGAAACTTAAAGTTGTGAAACAAAGCTGGAGATTTTGGCAGAGTTTCAGAATGTTATGTTGCTAGGAGTTTCGTTTCTCTCTTAGCAATTTTTCTGTTTCTTTTCTTGAACCTCTTTTGCAGTGGTGAAAGCTCTCTATTTATAGGCAAAGTTCTTGTGGATGTCTTGAACATTTAAGGCGCCAACAGAGTTTGAATTTGTTCTTTGACAGAAATTCCTGGGAAGTTGTGATAACAGCTATCTTTCAGCCTAGGTAGCAGCAGCAGGCGTAGATTGGGGGAAGTGACCTCTGAAGTGGGCGGTGGCGTGAAGACCCATGCCAGAATCTGTGCAAAAGCATTTTCCAAGCCACACGTGAATGCTCAGGAGTGGTTGGAAGCATTAATGGGCATTAAATGGTGACAAGACCTGTCAATACCAACATTCTGGTAAGGGAAACCAGCGTTGAATCAGCAGCGTAAACCATGCTCTGGCCTTGGCTACCTGTTGTCTTAGCAAACTCTGGAGATTCTCCTGGTTTTCTGGTACGTTCCTTGGATCTACTTCTGGACAATCTGGACTTAGAGATTCTGTATCAATGTGACACCTATCCTTCTGACCTTTCATCTTCTGATTTCAACCTGTTCTGAAGGAGCCTTCATACTTTCCTGTTTCTCTTGCATTCCTTTAGCAAGTTCTGACTGAGCTTGTGTAACTGCTGAAGGGGTATGTTCTGTTTGAGGCTTACACTCTGAACCACGTTTACAACTTCTGATTGAACTGATGCAGCTGCTGAAGAGCCAACTTCTGACCACGCTGAGCCAAGCTTGCAACTTCTGACCGTCTTCATCTGGAATGGGTCCAGAAGTTCTGAAGCGCTGATTTTCTAAAAACACTTATTTTTAAAGAAGCACTTAGAATTTGATTTTCCTCAAGATGAAAGCGTTGTTTCCGGAGTTTGTGAGACCATCTTGCTCTTGTAAGTGGCTTGCTTGGGCAAAAGGATAACCCAGGACTTGGATTTGTTTCGGGGACTTTGAAAAATCTAAGATGGTTTCCTGAAGAAAGGGAGGGCAAATTTTGGGGTACAACAGTTGCCCCTGTTCAATCTTCTTGGACCTGAAGAGTTAGATTGGCAAGTTTGCCTTTCACGACTTGAAGGTAAAAGGAGATTGGACACTAATGTGCCCAGAAAATTTGCGCTCGTCGATGTGATGGTGGAGGTGAATGGGCTTAAAGATGCCATCTGGTGCGGTAGAGTTTTGTCGGGGGATGGGCTTAGAGATGCCATCTGAGAATGGGCTTAAAGATGCCATTCGGCGACTGCTGGTAGGAGGATGGGCTTATAGATGCCATCTGGAAATGTTGAAATGTATGTCAATGGTGAGTGGACAAGTATCAGAGGGGCCTCCATGTTTTGGGACATCTCTGAATTGGGGTCTGAACAAGCAACAGATTGACATCCATATCTGGAGAATCTGTAAACTATCTGAGATTGAATAAGCAATAGAGCAGCATCCGTTGTTGGGACATGTCCGTAAACTATTTTCAGAAATTGAGAAGAGTCTGAACAAGTCGGTAGATTGACATCCGTTGTTTGGGAAGAATCCGTAAACCGTTTTCAAAAGTTGAGAAGAGTCTGAATCAGTTGGTAGATTGGCATCCGTTGTAGGGAAGAATCCGTAAACTGTTTTCAAAAGTTGAGAAGAGTCTGAATAAGTCGGTAGATTGGCATCCGTTGTAGGGAAGCGTCCGTAAACTTGTTTCAGAAGTTGAGAAGTTGAAGAGGAACCGGTGTAAGGTTTCTTGATGATGCATCTGAATGAATCTGGAATAAGTATCAAAAAGTCACTGTGTCTGAGTCACATCTGAACTATTTCTGGATGAATCTCGGGAGATGATCTGTGTCCGTCGACTGATCTTACCTGAAAAGGTGAGGGGTTAGTTGTATGCAATGTTATGATGCATGATGCAATGTACGTGACATTAATGTTTATGACATGAATGTAATGAATGCGCTTGTGAGCTGATGAGCTAATCTTGCCGAGGATACATGAATCCGAGATGGCTGAAGATAAAAGCGTCTCGATTGCTGCCGGGGAAAATAAATCCTTGGCTGTCGCTGGGGAAGAGAATTCCTGATGACCTCTACTGGGGAGTTCCAAACTAGTAGACTCATGCCGGGGAGACCAGATTGAGAGTCTTCGGCTTGATGGGAAGTAACTCTGGCGACTTCACTGGGGAACTCAAGATTTGTCCTCCCAAAACTCTGTGGGGCGAAGGTTCAATGGTCTGGCTCCGCTGGGGATACTGAAGCTTAAACTCTGAGGGGAATTGAACTCCGGAGGATTCTTTGGCTGGGGATTTTGATGAACTCCGCTGGGGATAGGGAAAATTTTGGCGAGCGCGATCTTCCGTGGTTGTTAGCTTGAGAAGAATCTGAACAAGCGATAGGTTAACATCCGTTACTTGGAGAACCCGTGAACTATTTTCAGAAATCTTGAAGTTGAATCAGCAATAGAGCCGCATCCGTTGTTGGGAAGCGTCCGTAAACTAATTTCAAAAATTGCATCTGAACAAGCTGATAGATTAACATCCGTTGTTGGGATGAATCCATGAACTGTTTTCAGAAGTCTTGAAGAGGAACCGGTGTAGGGCTTCCTGATGATGAGCTTGTGTAAAACTGCATCGGTTTTGAACACTTTTGACATTCGAATGCCCCAAGTGGTGATGTAGATAAATTCCTGGCTTATTACAGGTGTTGGTCTACAATTGGTCGTTCACAGATGTTTCCTGGGTTGTTGCAGGTGTTGATCTGGAATTCTTCAGACATGCCCTGGCTGGATACAGGAATCGAATCTGGAAAGGTGATAGTTGATAGATATGCCCTGGCTGGATACAGGAATCGAATCTTCAAACTCTTCAGACGTGCCCTGGCTAGATACAGGAATCGAGTCTGGAAATAGTCAACAGATATGCCCTGGCTGGATACAGGAGTCGAATCTGGAAATAGTCGTTAACAGATATGCCCTGGCTGGATACAGGAATCGAATCTTCGAACTCTTCAGACGTGCCCTGGCTAGATACAGGAATCGAGTCTGGAAATGTGGTCAACAGATATGCCCTGGCTGGATACAGGAGTCGAATATGGAAATAGTCGTTAACAGATATGCCCTGGCTGGATACAGGAATCGAATCTTCGAACTCTTCAGACGTGCCCTGGCTAGATACAGGAATCGAGTCTGGAAATATGGTCAACAGATATGCCCTGGCTGGATACAGGAGTCGAATCTGGGAATAGTCGTTAACAGATATGCCCTGGCTGGATACAGGAATCGAATCTGGAGAGGTGATAGTTGATAGATATGCCCTGGCAGGATACAGGAGTCGAATCTTCAAACTCTTCAAACATGCCCTGGCTAGATACAGGAATCGAGTCTGGAAATGTGGTCAACAGATATGCCCTGGCTGGATACAGGAATCGAATCTTCGAACTCTTCAGACGTGCCCTGGCTAGATACAGGAATCGAGTCTGGAAATGTGGTCAACAGATATGCCCTGGCTGGATACAGGAATCGAATCTGGAAATAGTCGTCAACAGATATGCCCTGGCTGGATACAGGAATCGAATCTTCGAACTCTTCAGACGTGCCCTGGCTAGATACAGGAATCGAGTCTGGAAATGTGGTCAACAGATATGCCCTGGCTGGATACAGGAGTCGAATCTGGAAATAGTCGTTAACAGATATGCCCTGGCTGGATACAGGAATCGAATCTTCGAACTCTTCAGACGTGCCCTGGCTAGATACAGGAATCGAGTCTGGAAATGTGGTCAACAGATATGCCCTGGCTGGATACAGGAGTCGAATCTGGAAATAGTCGTTAACAGATATGCCCTGGCTGGATACAGGAATCGAATCTTCGAACTCTTCAGACGTGCCCTGGCTAGATACAGGAATCGAGTCTGGAAATGTGGTCAACAGATATGCCCTGGCTGGATACAGGAGTCGAATCTGGGAATAGTCGTTAACAGATATGCCCTGGCTGGATACAGGAATCGAATCTTCGAACTCTTCAGACGTGCCCTGGCTAGATACAGGAATCGAGTCTGGAAATGTGGTCAACAGATATGCCCTGGCTGGATACAGGAGTCGAATCTGGGAATAGTGTAGTTGATTTGTTGAACACTTTTGACATTCGAATGCCCCAAGCGGTGATGAAGGAATCTTGAATCAGATTACTTCCGCATATTGAGAGATTTCTTGAAATCTTGACTGGACTGCCCTAGGTTAACTGAACTTTGAAAGATCTGTTGGACCTTGACTGGACTGCCCCAGGTTAATTGTACTCGAAAGATCTGTTGGACCTTGACTGGACTGCCCCAGGTTAATTGTACTCGAAAGATCTGTTGGACCTTGACTGGACTGCCCCAGGTTAATTAGATTGTGACATGTCATGCCCCTTTGTTGATAAGGGATTTGATGGAAGTGTTATCCTCTTGAAGTGATTTTGACTTGCTGAGAGAGTTTTCGTTCCTCCGAACATTCGCTGTATGAATTTCTTCGCTGTCAAACAAAAGGGTCAAATGTAGACAGTGATGTTCGAATAATGCAAAGTTTATGTTTGTCTCGAAGTTTTAAAAAATGCGTTTTTAGCAGAAAACTTTTCATAAGACGAGTTAACACAAGATTTAGAGCAAAGCCCTACAGGAGTCAGGATACCTTTTGTAACAGTATGCTTTCGAACTAACCCATGCTTTAATTAGGACTTTTGGAGGGTTGTAACGTGGCCTGGTTCACAGTTTAAGAAACAAAGGATAAAGGCTCAAAGTATATTTGTACCCACCCGCTCTTCGTGATGTTCTTCAACCTAAGCTCAGTTAACTGTGCGTCACACTCTGTTTTGAGTTCGGAACGACTTTTGGGCGATGGTTCACCAATTTGAATTTTGGGAGACAGTCATCATCTCCTTTTTTTCTTTTTCAACACTTTTCATGTTGTTGAGGGTTTTGTAATGACCTCACTATTTTGATTTTGATTTGTTATCCCTAACTTTTGCCTGACTGTTACCGTTTTCGGGAGGGGGCGTTTGTGCTTTGCAGGGGTAAGCTTCCAGAATCTACCGGGGATAAGCTTCCTACTGGGGGAATTGATTCAACTCTCCTGGGGAAACTTTCGAGATTGGACTGGGGAATGGCTCCATTGGATGTCCGGTATACCGCCGGGGAACAATCTTAGATCAAGACTGTCGGGGATGCTTGTTAGGAATGTCTGTATGCTCCGTTGGGGAATGTTGAGATCTTCGGGGGATAATTTAACTTCCTTGAGGCTGACAGTAGGCTAACTCTGCTTGGGGAGAGTGTCGCTGACTTGCTGGAGATATTGTGCCTTGTAGGGCTTATGGGAGACCAACTGCTTGGGGAGAATTGTTGCATCTTGTCTTACTCGGTGGGGAGTAAAGGTATCTGGGTTATATTCTTCAGTTTAACTTACCTTGGTACCTTGGTGGACAGAGCAATTAGATTGCTTAGACAACTCATTATTGCCCCTGTTTCTGATGTTCCATGTAATTAATCCTTTGTTTCGTATGCAAATATTTATGAGTTAGCAATTAGTGTCAAATGCATATATCACAATTGAACATTGGACGTTCTTCGCAAAACAAAACAGAAAAGGAAAAACAATTGGCAATTGGTCTGAAAAGTGAATTTGTATTGATTTTTGAATTTTCCTGTAAATAGGCGTTTATGTACAAGAGGCTAACGTCCTAGTAAGAGGACGCCGCCGAACAACAGAGTTTATACAATTTGTACAAAGAAAACAAAACAACTATGTGAAAAGATACAATCCCACTGGGTTCCAACTCTGCTATCGCCTTTATATCTTCGAGCGTCTCATCACCTGGATACTCAGTTGAAGATGAAGCTGACTGATCGATGCCGTCTGAACCTGATAGTTGATACCGGATTCTAGATGCAAGGTGATTCAATGAGACATAGTATTACGCTTTAATCCCTAACTTTTTCCTGGACCGCCCTTTCGGGTTTTCAGTCCACCGGGATACCCATTTTTACCCAAGCCGCCTTTTCAGGTTTTCGACTTGCCGGGTGTACAGAGTTTTTCATTTCATCCCTTATTTTTGCCCGAACCCTTTTGGTTCGCCGGGAAGCCCTAATTTTTGCCTAGGTGTGTCAACCTAGCGGGTCTTTTATCATGCGTAGTATCTTTTTACTATGTCTGCATTGGCGGGGTGAGGAAGGTCGTCACCATCCATGTTGGTTAGAATCATGGCTCCTCCTGAGAACACATGTTTAACCACAAATGGCCCTTCGTATCTGGGGGTCTGTTGTACCCCAAAATTTGCCCTCCCATTTTCTCAACATTTTCTCATCACAAGGCCCTTGGAGCTCAAGATCCAGTTAGGGTTTCCTCTGCAAGACTTCTCCTAGCACTGTTGACCCAAATTAGGGTTTGTGTTTGCACAAAGATATTTTGACCTAAAATGCCTAAGAAGACTTTCATGCTTCATGTTGGACTCCCAAGTTTATCCATACCAAGTTTCAAGCCTTGATTCCAACCTTTGCCCAGTCAATTAGACAGTTGACCTAGAAATCAGTTGTATTGGGGAAAAAGTCAATTGTGGCCAATTGACAGTCAAACCTCATGGAAATTGACCCACATCAACATTATGAACTCATATGGACCATTTGATCAAGTTTGGATCACAATTCCACAAGAAATTTGATCAGATCACCAAAAGGGCAAAATGGTCATTTTTAGGGTTTTGACTGCACAAAGGCAATTTTTGACTGTTTGACCTAGCCAATGGCAAACCAAGCTCACATATGGACTCAAGGACCCCATGGAATTGTCTTTACATACTCAACAAGTTCAAAAGATCCCAAATGCACAAGATTGATAGTTGAATTTTCCAGTCAATTGATCAATTTTTGACTGTATACTGAAAAGTCAAACTTTGACTTTTTGGTCAAAATCAAGTATCAAGATTCATTTTTCATCAAAACATGCCAAATCATGAAACTTGTTCATCAAGAAATCAAAAATCACAAATTAGGGTTTGAAATGAAGATTTTTCATAACTTAGAATTTTTCTAAGTTATGAAAAACCCTAATTTTTTCCTAACTTTGTCCCACTTTATCATCAAGATGCATTTGGATTCAAGGAAAAGTCAAAACATGAAAGTTGTAGTCCATTGCAAAATCTACAACTTTGATTCATAAAGTTTCCTCAAAAGAAGCTTGTAGCTCAAGTTACAATTTTTGGAACAAGGGTACCAAACTATTCTTAACTTAGAGAAATTTTGACCTATTTTAGGCAAGATTTTTTCCTAACTTCAAGACCACTTTTCACATACTTCCACTTGGAATTTCAATTTGCATTATAAAGATGGATTGTAGTACACATTCCAAGCTTTCCAAAATGTCCAAGAACTCATCAAACAACCTCATGATTAGGGAGAATCGAATTTGGCAAGTTGGGAAAAACTCACTTTGTTTATGGCCAATTTTCATGTTCATACACTTAGGCAATTTTGAACTCAGCTTGCATTCCTTGATTACAGGTCCTATATCCCATTTGAACTCATAAATTAAATGCAAACCCTTTGTGCCAAGACCTTATTTTATGTGTTTAAGCATTGTATGCAAAATTAAGCCATAAGTAGAAAAAGCATTATATCCATTTTAGAAAAGTTGAACTTTATGTCAAATGCAAATCCAAGAAGCATAGGCACAATCTTTTGAGCTGGTATTTTGTACACAAATCACTCTAACCAAGACTAATGTATGCAGCATAGATTGGGGGCCTGCGTAAGTCTAAAACACAACTTGGCATTTTGTTGCTTAAGTAAGAAGAAAACTTGCATAACATCTACCAACTCTCATCTCAGCAAACACAAGCTTAAGCAAAGTGGTTATACACATTCTAAACACTAAACCTAAGCTGAAACACAAGCCAACCAAGTTCCAAACATCCTCAAACACAGATCACCATTAAACTGCACAAAAATAGGGCATTCTGCACTTGGACTTGGCTAGCTCATTTCCATCGTGCATCTTGGCCAAAAACACTTCAAACACATCCCACATCATCCCTTGAAACTATTCCAAGCCCTAAACACGACCTGTAACACCCCTAGCTAACATCACCATTTCCATATTTTCTGTTTTGCAGTTGAAGTGCCATAACACGATTCACTTGGTTTTGAAGCAAACTAAAGGTTGGAATAGCATCCTGGGACATCAAGCAAGCTATACCAATCATTACCTTGCCTTGTAAGCATCTCCATTGTTGCACACGTTTCCAATTGAACAGGTAAATCTTTGGATTTCTATCTCTCAATGTAGGATGAATTAGCTCTAAGTTTGTGAATGAAAAATGTCATGCTCATGCCCCTGATGCCATACATATCTTTACTTTCCATTTATTTTGCATGTGCTATGAGAATTTTAAGTCTGAACATTGAATGAAAACTAGGTTAGGAATTGGGGGAGAAGAAATTCTCTCTCATTTCTGAGAGTTAGGATGAGTTCTTTATATGTCCAGAATCGTGGTTTGATGCTTAACATTTTTTATGTTATGAGTTTGTGCTAAAAGTCCAGGAATCCAGATGTTTGAATCAGTGTAGGAGGCGCGCGTTTTTTGACAAATTTCTGGCCAGAGGTTGAAGAAGGTCCTTTGGGCTGGGCTTGTTTTATTTTTCTTATTTACACCACCTTTTTACTTTTGAACCCCCTTGGCCCATTGTGCTTATTTGAAACTTTTTTTGACTTTTTCTTGTTATTTCTGACTTGTTTATTTTTTCTCATAATATTAAAAATATAAAAAAAATATTTTTCAAACCATTTTTGTATTTATTAAGCATTTATTGGTTTAAATTAACATTTGTACATAAATAAATACATAATACTTTTTGTTTAGAATATTAGGAATAATGCAAAATATATTTATTTTTTAATTTTTATTTTATTTTATCTTCTGAAAATATTATATATAAAATATACTTTTCTTGTAAATATTAAATATTTTATTTTTTGTATATATTTAATCTATTTAGTAAATAATGCAAATACATATATATTTATTAGAATATTTAGGATAAAATACAAAATATATACATTTTTATTTTTATTAATATTTAACATTAAAAATACCTTTTTGACAAATATACTTCTCTTTTATTTATTTTTTGTATATAATTAATAAATATTGCATATATTATACAATAAATACTTTTATTTGTAAAATTAGGGTTTTTGCCCTAAACATAAAAATATTCAAAAAATTAACTTTTCTTTTATTTATTTTTTAGTATTTTATTTTATTTGTGAATAAAAAATATACACTTACACAAGAATACCTTCACATATACATTGTTCCATTCTTACACATTTATACATTTATATTTGCGCAATTCAATTTGGTTGTAAATATTGGGTGCTATCCTCCTATAAAGTTTCATCCCCATTTGAACATTTGTATCCCCATTCCCATGATCATTGTGTAATAACTTAGGACTTTTAAATTTCGCACTTTAAATGCTTTCTAAATATGCCATGTTAGAATTAGGGTTTTGTATGCAAATCAAAAACAACAAAATAGTTTGACCTAAATTCAAGATAAACAAGCATGAAAATGGACAACACTAATCACACTTGCACCCCTAGGGTATTCCACTTGTTGCCTTCAATAATGGGCCATATTGCATGTTAGGTCTCTTTGGGCAAAGCAAAACAAATCAAATGATCATAGTCCCTCGATGACGCTTTCGAAAGTTGCCTAAAAAATGATCAAGTCCCTTAAAAGAAAATTGCCCAAAGATACTTGGCACCATTGCAATCATGGTCTAAACGATGACCCGCGCCCGTCCCGTTCACATCCTAACACAAGATTGTCCACCAAATACAATGGTGGAACAAAATTGTTAAAAGGGTTAAAACATAGCAAAGATCTTTGAGAAATTTAGGGTAGATAGCTCTTGGTTACTTGCCCCCTTGCAAAACAAAAACACTTGCCTATTTTTCAAACCACACATCACTACACTTTCAAAACAACTTTCAAAAACGTTGAAAACCTTTTCAAAATACATACACCTTTGTATACATCCCAACATGGATCATTACAAAGGTTGCCACCACATTGGCCTCTTTTCAAAACATTTTCAAACCCACACACACAAAGCACCATTTCAAACAATTGAAAACCAAGGCAAGTTGATCTAAGCAAGTAACTAAGAGCCCATGGATAACCATGGATAGAAAGGGTGCTAATACCTTCCCTTTCTATAATCTACTCCCCGAACCCAAGAAAACATCTCGAAGGTTTTTGCTGTGCTTTTTAACCTTTCCTTAGGATAAAATAAAAAGTCGGTGGCGACTCTTGCTCAACCGAAACATTTGCGAAAACAAACGCAAAACCTCAAGTCAGTTCTCCCACCGTATCACAGGGTCCATTTTCCCCTGGGATCACTTTGAGGAAGAATGATGCGCTTGATTACCAGGTCCCCAACTTGATACTCTTGTGGTCTGACTTTCTTGTTAAATGCCCTGATCATCTGTTTTTGATACGTTTGACCATGACAAATAGCGGTGAGTCTCTTTTCGTCGATTAAATTTAATTGATCAAGTCGAGTCTGGATCCAGTCATCTTCACTCAGATCTGCATCCTTCATTATCCGGAGAGAGGGTATCTGGACTTCAATCGGCAAGACTGCCTCCATGCCATAGACCAAGGAAAAGGGAGTTGCCCCGGTTGACGTTCTTGCTGAGGTACGGTATCCATGAAGAGAAAACGGTAACATCTCGTGCCAATCTTTGTAGGTCACTGTCATCTTCTGCACAATCTTTTTGATATTCTTATTTGTCGCTTCGACAGCCACATTCATCTTCGGCCGGTAAGGAGAAGAGTTGTGGTGCTGTATCTTGAATTGCTCGCAGAGCTCAGTGATCATCTTGTTATTAAGATTGGTACCGTTGTCCGTAATGATCCTTTCCGAGACGCCGTATCGATAGATCAGGTTGTGCCGAATAAACCGTGCCACGACGTTCTTGGTTACCGTAGCGTAGGAAGCTGCTTCAACCCACTTTGTAAAGTAATCGATCGCCACCAGGATGAAGCGATGCCCGTTGGATGCCGTAGGTTTAATCTCGCCGATCATATCAATGCCCCACATTGCAAAAGGCCAAGGCGCAGTCAAGACATTCAGAGGGACTGGAGGAACATGCACCTTATCTGCGTATATCTGGCACTTATGACACGTCCGAGAATATTGGTAACAGTCGGCTTCCATTGTGGACCAGAAATATCCTGCCCGAAGGATTTTCTTTGCCATGGTATGTCCACTGGAGTGTGTTCCGAAGGTACCTTCATGCAGTTCTGCCATGATTCTTTCTGCTTCATTCTTATCCACACAACGCAGTAAGATTGAATCATGGTTTCACTTGTATAGAATGCCATTGCTGAGGAAGAACTTTGCAGTGAACCTTCTCAAGAAACTTCTTGTCATTGACAGATGCACCTTCAGGGTATTCTTGAGCTTCCAAGTATCTACTCACTTCATGATACCAAGGTTTTTCAGTTACCCCTTCAGCCTCAAGATCACAATAATATGCCGGTTCGTCCAGTTTCCAGATAATGATTCGGGGAGCCTCGTTATCCCATTTGACTTTGAACATAGAAGACATCGTAGCCAGCGCGTCCGCTAACTGGTTCTCCTCTCTTGGGAAGTGTTCAAAAGTTATCTCTGTGAAGTGGGGGATCAATATCAACACACATTCTTTGTAAGGAATAAGATTCAGATGTTTCGTATCCCACTCGCCTTTGATCTGATTGATCACGAGAGCGGAATCTCCGAAGACACTCAGAAACTTGATCCTTAAGTCAATTGCAGCTTGAAGACCCATGATGCATGCCTCATACTCCGCCATGTTGTTGGTGCAGTTGAAACATAGTCGGGCAGTGAGTGGAGTATGAGTGCCTTTTGGGGATATGATCACAGCGCCGATACCATTACCCAAAGCGTTGGAGGCTCTGTCAAAGTGAATAGACCATTGGGATCCTTCCTCAGGTCCTTCATCCGGTCCAGGTACTTCATAATCAGTCACTACCATGATGTTCTCGTCGGGAAATTCAAAGTTCATTGACTGGTAGTCGTCCACTGCCTGGTGTGCCAAATGGTCTGCCAATACACTTCCTTTGATAGCTTTCTGAGTTGTATACTGGATGTCGTATTCTGTCAAGGTCATTTGCCATCTTGCTATTCTTCCGGACAGAGCAGGCTTTTCGAATATGTACTTTATTGGATCCATCTTTGAAATCAACAGAGTAGTGTGAGTCAGCATATACTGTCTCAGCCGGTGAGCAGCCCATACCAAAGCGCAGCAAGTTTTCTCGAGCAGTGAGTATCGGGTCTCACAGTCGGTAAACTTTTTGCTAAGGTAATAAATGGCGTGCTCTTTTCGGCCAGACTCGTCATGCTGCCCCAGCACACACCCCATTGAGCTGTCAAGTACTGTCAGGTATAGTATTAGAGGTCTCCCTTCAACTGGTGGCATAAGAATGGGTGGCTCTTGGAGATACTCTTTGATTCTGTCGAAAGCGTCCTGACATTCATCGTTCCAACGTACTACCTGATCTTTCTTCAGCAGCTTGAAGATTGGTTCACAAGTAGCAGTTAGGTGCGAGATGAACCGGGCAATGTAATTCAGACGTCCTAGAAAGCCTCTGACTTCCTTCTCTGTCTTTGGAACTGGCATCTCTTGTATGGCTTTAACCTTGGCAGGGTCCACTTGAATACCTTTGTCGCTCACGACGAAGCCTAGCAACTTTCCAGATCTTACCCCAAATGTGCACTTGTTTGGGTTCAACCTCAGTTTGTACAACTTCAGTCGGTCAAACAGCTTCTGCAGATGGTCAAGGTGTTCCTCCTCAGTTTGGGACCTTGCAATCATATCATCGACGTATACTTCAATCTCATGGTGGATCATGTCATGAAATAAAGCAACCATGGCACGTTGGTAGGTTGCCCCAGCATTTTTCAGTCCAAAAGGCATGACCTTGTAGCATAAGGTGCCCCACTGAGTAACGAAGGTAGTCTTCTCCATGTCTTCAGGAGCCATTTTGATCTGATTATAACCTGAAAAACCATCCATGAAGGAGAACACCTTGTGCTGAGCAGTATTGTCAACCAGAACGTCGATGTGAGGCAGGGGGAAGTCATCCTTGGGGCTCGCCCTATTCAGATCCCTGTAGTCAACACACATTCTGACCTTACCATCTTTCTTTGGCACCGGGACCACGTTGGCAACCCATTGAGGGTAAGACATCACTGCTAGAAACCCGGTATCAAATTGCTTCATAACCTCAGCTTTGATCTTCTCGGACATCTCTGGACGCATACGGCGAACCTTCTGTTTAACCGGAGGGCAGTCTTCCTTGGTAGGCAAGTGATGGACCACAATGTCGGTATCCAACCCAGGCAT
The DNA here is from genome assembly GCA_948472305.1 of Vicia faba. Taxonomy (NCBI): domain Eukaryota; kingdom Viridiplantae; phylum Streptophyta; class Magnoliopsida; order Fabales; family Fabaceae; genus Vicia; species Vicia faba. The sequence continues at coordinate 145,315 of CATIWC010001890.1, forward strand.
GTCTTCGTAAGACCAGGCAAAGATCTCCACATAATCATGCAACATCTGGACCAACCGTTGTTTCACGCTGAGCTCCAGATTGGCACCAATCTTGACTTCCTTTATGTCTGTCTCAGTACCCAGATTTACCGTCTCCACTGGCTCTTCATGTGGCTGAATGGCCCTCTCTTCCTGGAGTAACAGTCTTGCAAGCTCACCAGGCACTTCGCAATCATCTTCACCTTCGTCTTCGGCTAAGTTGATCAGATTTTCGAAGTCATAACTGGCAGTAGCAGAGTCGTTACCAGTGAGATCCAGGGTGGATTGAAACCTGTATAGGTGAGTGTGTGTAAATATACCTGTTTTGCAATATATAAAGAAAGAAAGAAAGAGAGCGCAAGATTTGAAATGCGAAAAACGTCCAATGTCTTTATTCATTATATATGGAAATGACAAGTAATAAGCCCTCACAAATGAAGCCAACGGTGCCCCAGGTATGACACCGGGCCAGAAAGTTTCAATTTATTGTTCATTACAAATTTAAAAAACAAAGGAATTCATTACTGAGTAACAAAAGTAACAGGTATGTAGTCTTTTGCAGTCCAATTGTTCAATCCACCATCGGTCATCGGGTATATCCAGCTATCAAACTCTGATTCCTCCGCGTCGCCTTCAATAGCATTCACTCCCGGGTTGGTGATGAACACGGGAGGTCTTCCAATCCTTGCTTTGCATACAGCCCTCTGAGCCTTTGCAGTGAAACCCAGCCCAAACTTGTCAGTCTTAGGAGTAAAATTAGGGAGCCTGCCCCAGTTTACACATTAACCTTTTTCAATTACAGCCCGGGCATCCTTCAAGGAAGCCATCTTCAAAGGAAAGTCTTCTTCAATTACTGTCTCTGCTGACGCCAATGTTGGAGGCACCTCTTCGAAATGTTGAAAGGGGGTCTCAATGAATTCCCCGTCCATCTCTATATACCGGAACGAGTTCAGATGACTAACCATGTATTCCTCCTCCCCCTGTACTGTGACAATCTTCCCTCTGACAGGGTACTTGAGCTTCTTGTGTAGAGTGGAGGTCACAGCTCCAGCCTTGTGAATCCAAGGTCGACCCAACAAACAGGAATAAGATGGACGAATGTCCATCACATAGAACGTTGAATCGAAGACTTGAGAACCAACACGAATCGGAATATCCACTTCACCATGTACCATCCTCTTCGACCCGTCAAAGGCTCGGACCACGATGTTACTAGGCTTCGACTCCAGGCCCTCACAATCCAACATGTCTAAGGCCTTCTTGGGCAATACATTCAGTGAAGAACCGGTGTCCACCAACACATGTGCAAGAGTAGTGCCCCTGCATTCAATGGAGACATGCAGGGCATCATTGTGGTTCTTTCCCTTGGCGGTCAGATCAGCATCAGAGAAACCTAACCCATTGTCAGCGGTCAAGTTGGCCACACAATCAGTAAATTGGTCCGCAGACGTCTCCTGTGGCACATGGGCCGTCTTTAGGAAGGAAATCAGGGCCTTGGCATGGGCCTCTGAGCACAACAACAATGATAGCATAGAGATCTTAGAGGGGGTATGCCCCAGCTGTTCAACGACGTTGAAATTGCTCTTCTTAATGATCTTAAGGATTTCTTTCATTTCTTGCTGCGAAGCTTCAACATTGACAGTCTTCGGTGCCTCCATCTGGGCAGGCACATCAGCAATCCCTTTACCCCGAGTGTCAGATGACTCGGCAGCAGGGGTAGAAACTTAATCAGGAGGGGAAACAGGCGCACTTGTAGGCGTGATGATAAGAGGTCTTCGGATAACTGGTGGCGCAATGTCAGGCGAGAAGAGCCTGCCACTGCGAGTAACTTTGGCGGGACCGGTGATGTTACTGATACCGGTACTGGTGTTGAACTCCTACTTTACTCCAAGTACATACACATCTGCCCCATAGTGCCATGGGACAGCCTTGTCAGATTTATAGGGGAGGGGCCCCGGAACAGTAATGATAATAGGTGCAACAGCCATGATTTTGACGGGCTTCCTCGGGGGAGCCTTGGTAGGATTATTGAAGATGGTGACGACATATACTTCTGCAGTAGGAACAATAGGAACAACGGTCTTCTTGAACAAGATTTCTTTGCTATCCATCAGGTTTTGGACGCCTGATTTCAGCAACGGACAACCAGTAGGGGAAACGGCACACAGAAGGCAACCCTTGCTACAACCCGGAAATAAATCGGCTAGCAACAGGTTCCTCTTAACAGTCAATAAAGGGGTAGCAACATCATCCACAGAAACTGCATACAGGTCTTCCTCAATAGCATTTACTCCATGCTGGGGCATGGGAGCAGTCACAACGTTGGGCCTTTCAGGTGCCTCAAACTGTATTTCCTTGGCATCGATAAGGTCCTGAACCTTATTTCTTAGGGCCCAACAATCATCAGTAGAATTCCCGGGCTATCAGAGTGATAAGCACAACGGGCATTGGGATTATACTTCGGAGAGGTGGTGTTCACCACCTTCGGAGCTTCTCTGACGGTTACCAAGTTGGTCGATAGCAGTTGCAGCAAGATCTGTGACAAGGTCATACTAAGCCGAGTATATTCTCTTCTGGGTCTCTCACCCCTTGGTTGGTTAGGTTGCCAAGGAGCGGCAACAGTCTTTGCAATTACCACCGCGTTGACAGCTTGGTGGCGTTCTGGTTTGTTTTGCCTTCTAGGCCCATACACAACACTGGCTTCCTTTTTGAAAGGCTTCTTCTCAGAACTTGAGGACGCACCTTTCTGTATTTTTCCTGATTTCATCCCAGCTTCTATCCTTTCCCCAGTCAGAATGAGATCTGTAAACCCTGCAGACGAATTGCCAATGAGATGATTGAAGAACGGCCTGGATAGGGTCCCCAAGAACATGTCCACTAGTTCTCGGTCGGTTAATGGTGGCTGCACCCTGCCAGCCAGGTCCCTCCACTTCTGCGCATACTCTTTAAAACCTTCTCCCGATCCTAGCGACATACCCTGGAGTTGGGTACGTGTAGGACCGAGGTCGGCATTGTACTGATACTTCTTGTAAAAAGCAGTAGCCAAGTCCTCCCAGTTATGAACCTTGGTTCCATCCAGCTGATAGAACCATTCGAGATGAGTCCCTGAAAGACTCTCCTGGAAGAAATGGATCCATAAGTTCTTGTCCACAGTATACGGCTGGATCTTCCGCACATAAGATCTGAGATGTAGCTTAGGGCAGGACGCCCCATCATACTTTGCGAAAGATGGTGCTTTGAACTTGTGTGGGATCACCACACTAGAAGATAGACCCAGGTTTCCGAAATCCAACCTAGGCACTTGTTGAATTTTCATGGCATTCAGGCGATCCTCTAACTGCTTGTACTTGTCTTCAGCTGGAGGATACTGCTCCTCATTGAAATCAGTCTCGTTGTCAGAGACCACCGGACTAGGAACTCTTCCCCCTTGGGGACTGCCTGTCCCTACAGAAGAACCAGCTTGATCAACCTCATTCTGCAGTTGTGATCGGTGGATCTGGAACTGATTGTTTAACGCTAGTTCGCGAAATGTCGCGGAAGCAAGAGTCGCCACCGTCTTTTATTTTCTCCAAATGGAAAGGACAAAAGCACAGAAAAATTCCTTATAGAGATTGCTCTCGGTTCGGGAGGTAGGTTATAGAAAGGGAAGGTGTTAGCACCCTTTCTATCCATGGTTATCCATGGGCTCTTAGATACTTTCTCAATGTGTTTTCAAAATTGTTTTGTTTGCTTTTCAATGTGGGTTTAAAAAGTTCCTTTGAAAAATTTCAGTTCGACTCATGCGTCAGAGTTTTTGAAAAATTTGCTTTGAAAGCTTTTGAAAAGTGTCGGTGTGAAAAGATTTTGATTTGTTTTTGAAGAGAGCAAGTATCTACGAGAACCTACCTACCCTAAGGAATTCGTCTGTGTAAATGTCCTTTAAGGTAGTGCCATCCCACCATTGAGAGGTAGGTAGCGCCACCGTTGGAGGTGTTCGGGTCAATTCGAGGTTTGGGACATGGTGATCACCAGAGTATTAGGAAGACACCTTAGAAGCTACCCTCATGCCAGGTTCCCGGATCATGAGGACTTACTAAGACACCCGTTACTCGACGATCACCTTTCGAGGCAAGGCAACAGTGAGGCGTACCCTAGGGGTGGTGTGTGATTTGTGTGTCGTTTTCATTTGTATTTATCTTGTCATGTCAAAGTGATCTATCGTTTGTTTTTATTTTTGTCCATTCATTCTTGCATGCATTTATTTAACAATTAAAAGGATGCGGAAATTAAAAGTTCTAAACTATTACAAAGGCGCGGGTCCACATCGCCAAAAATTAAACTGGACCCGATTTGACGGAAAATAAATAAAGCAATAAAAGTGCGAGAAATAAAATTGTTACAAGGCTTTGGGACATGTACATAATTATAATAAGCGACAAAGTAAAATGCGCGAAATTAATAATTAAAAGTATGGGCGTTGGACCCTTTCATAAGAAATTAAAGTTAATAAGAATTAATTAATTAGAATTAAATGTTTTTGGTATTTTATGTTTTTTAAGATTTAAAAGAAAAAGAATTTATTGAAATTAAAAATAAAATGCTAAACCCTAGTTCTAATGTTTTTTTAATTTATTGCGAAAATATTAAGTTTTAACCTAATTTAAATCTAAGTTAATTTACATGTCAAATTTAATTATAGAAAATAAATAAAATAATAATATTATGATTAAAAAAAAAGAGGAAATAAAAAAAGAATTAACAATTAAACCTAAATTCTACATTTTTTTATATTTTTTATGAAAAGAATTAAAATTGCAAAAAAAACCTAATTATACTAAATTTATTTACATGTTAATTTATTTAGAAAAATAATTAAAATAAAATAACTATTAAATTTTTGTCTTTTCTGAAATTTTTTATGATGTTTTTGTATTTTGTTAAAAAATAATTAATTAATTAACACAAATAAAAATAAATAACATAACAATTAAAAAGAATAAAACATGAAAAGAAAAGCAAACCAGGGGGGGTTCAGGCCCCAAAGTGAGGTGTGACTTGGAATAGTCTGGCCCAATTCTGAAGCCTCCTTTGACTTTTTTGCATAGCGCGTGGGTGTGTTGACCTGAGAGTAGCGTGTTCCTCCATCCTCAGCCTTGTGATTGTGGACGTTGGGCACGTGTATGGCTTGATGATGAGGGAATATGGTGTTTTTCACTGTGAGCGCTGCATGGAATGAGGTATAGAAAAATAACATGAGAAATATGTGAGACCTGGGGTTTGAACCCAAGTCATGAGAGTCACAAGCGTGTATACCTGCCAGCTGAGCTATTGAATTTCAATTAATATATTATAATGAACAAATAACAAAAGGCAAAACCAACGCGTAGTGGAGAGCACGCGCGAAATTTCAAACTAGCGAATCACGCTTCGCCAACACATTATCTTCTTCCTTGTTTTTATTTTTTTTTCTGAAACAAAAGCCTATGGAAACGGTTTTCACGCGTGGGTTTAGAGAGGTTTCAAGAAAATAACGATTAGCCCCTCGACGCTCATAAATTGAGCGCGAGGGTGCCATCCTCTTCGTCTTCAAGCGCTGAGTCCATTGGTGGTCATTTGGAGTTCTAATTTTGCTTTGTTATGAAAGCCCCAATTTGGAAAACCTGTAACCCTAATATTCAAACATGGTAAAATCGTGTATGGCGTACAAAAGTTCAATCAAAGGCATTGGTTAGCTTAGAAACATCATACTGAACAAGAATACATAGATAAAAATGCAAAAGGATGCGTGATTTATGCCATACGATTTCAAAAAATTCTTGATACAGTTAGAGTTCAAACTACCAATTCCTGGAGCTTTTGTGGTTGTTTTTGATTGGAGTACGTTCAGTGAATCACAATGAAGCTATTGGGATGGAAATTAAGGCTTGAATCGTCCCCTAACCTTGAAATCAGTTTTGTGTTTTATAGAAAAAAATTCAAGTTTTCAAAGTGGTCTTGGGCGCAGCTTTGTGTCTTCCTGCATTAGGTTTTGATTCCTGATCATATAGTGAGCATATTAGGTCAACAAAACTTGACAAAATCCAAAGCATTCATTGTTTTGCATATTTGATTTTATAAAATCTTTTTTTGAATCTTTTTCATGTATTCTTTGTTCAATCAGCTCAAATCAAACCAAATCCTTCCATAATTGGCTAAGCACGAGATCTTGAGTCTAGAATGTGCATAAAAAGATTTTTTTAGGTCAAGTTTATATTTTCTACATATTTAAATAATTTAAATGAATTAATATTGATATAAATTCAAATAAATAAAAAAATGAGAAAATACTTCCCCTTGGGCTTAATGGTCGTGCATAGGCTTGGCATGAAGAAACTTGGAAGAAAAATGGGCCCATTAGCATTTTTGGATCATTTGCATCAATGTTGACTTTTCAAAATTTCCAAAAATTTCCCAACTTCCACAAGGCATAACTTGCTCAATTTTTAAGCTTTTCACATGTTCTTGGACATTTTGGAAAGGTCTTTGAGTCCTTTAATCAATGCCTTTGGTCCCATGTCATTTTGATTTACCAATCTCAAGTTATGGCCTTTGACTTAAAGTCCCTTTTTGTTGACTTTTGAAAATGACCTATAATGTTGAAATTGATAACTTTTTGTGAGAGCATTTCTTGGACTTGAAGTATGAAGATGAGTTGTAGGAAATGTCTTTCTCTTCAAAATGAGCTTTGGATGGAATTTTTCTGATAATCCATGTGAAAGTTATGCCCTGGTCAATTTCAGTTGACTTTTTCAGCTGTCCAAATATAGTAACTTTTGTATCTTTGATGATTTCTGAGCCAAATTTTGAGAATCATGATCAAGCATTGATCAAATGATGTTTGTGGCTTCAAAATGATATGTTGACCAAAAATTTGAACTTTTGACTGTCAAATGACCATTTTGCCCCTACAGTTGACTGTAGTGCAATTTAGGGTTTTGACTGTGCAATTTTGAGCTGAATGCCTTGAAACTTGATATGAAGATACTTGACCATCTTTGTAGGCATATGAGACTTGATTGGGCCTTTGAAAACTTTCAATTCTTGATCAGAACCCAAACCCTAGTTTTGACTGTATAGGAGCCAGTTGAACTGCATAACCCTTGGGGAATTTTGTGACCTTGACTTGACAAATCTTGGAGAATATGGGAGGGCAAATTTTGGGGTACAACAGTTGCCCCTGTTCAATCTTCTTAGACCTGAGGATGCAGATTGGCGAACATGCCTTTCGTAATCCGAGGGTAGAAGATGATTGGACACTAAAGTGCCCAGAAATTTGCGCTCACATAGTAACAGTGATGGGGGAATGGGCTTACAGATGCCATTTAGAGATTGCTGGATAGGGTGATGGGCTTATAGATGCCATCTGGATGTTGATCGTGTAGGAGATTCTTTAGCTAGAACCTGCATACCTGCAAAAGAACAAATGAATACCTGACACGTTGCAGGGGCTGATTTTAGATGCTTGGTATAGATATGTCCTGACTGGTTACAGGAGCTGAGTCTGGAGCTTCAAACGCTGATGAATGAACCAGGGATGGTTACTGCCTTAGCATGGATGGTAAGAGAACCTTGGGCGATTTTAACTTCAACAACGCTCGTTGAGAAAAATCTTGGTGGGAGTTTACCATCTTTGCAATATCGGGAAGAAGACCATAAGCCATTATAATCTGAAAGGAATGATCACCTCACTCAACGTCGGAGAGGGAAATATCTGAAAAGGACTTATCACCTCACACACCGTCGGAGAGGGAACCATAGGAGACTATCACCTCACACTCATCGTCGGAGAGGGGACCATAAGAGAATATCACCTCACACTCATCGTCGGAGAGGGAAACATCTAGAAAAGGGATTACTACCTCACACACCGTTGGAGAGGGAACCATAGGAGATTATCACCTCACACTCATCGTCGGAGAGGGAAACATCTAAAAAGGACTTCTGGAAGCAGTATCAGAATGTCACCATATCTGGTTTACATCTGAAACTATATCTGGAAGGAAATCTGGAAGCAGCATCAGAACGTCACCATATCTGGATCATATCCGAAACTATATCTAGAAGGAATTCTGGAAGCAGCATCAGAACGTCACCATGTCTGGATCATATCCGAAACTATATCTAGAAGGAATTCTGGAAGCAACATCAGAACGTCACCATGTCTGGATCATATCTGAAACTATATCGAGAAGGAAATCTGGAAGCAGCATCAGAACGTCACCATGTCTGGATCATATCTGAAACTATATCGAGAAAGAATTCTGGAAGCAGCATCAGAACGTCACCATGTCTGGATCATATCTGAAACTATATCGAGAAGGAAATCTGGAAGCAGCATCAGAACGTCACCATGTCTGGGTCATATCTGAAACTATATCTAGAAGGAAATCTGGAAGCAGCATCAGAACGTCACCATATCTGGTTTACATCTGACACTATATCTAGAAAAAATTGCGATAGTTGATAGTAGTCATTTTTGTATTGATCTTTTTCCTGAAAAGGCAAAACATAATTGTATGCAAAATCATGATGCATGAACTGTATGTCTTCAAAATCAATGAGATTCGTCTAGTATGATGCATATGCATGCTATAATGATGTATGTGACGTTTTATGAATGTATGTTTGTCTAAGGAAATAAATCCTTGACGGGTGCCGGGAAGTTGTATCCTGGGCTGATGTTGAAGAATAGACTTTGCCTCCTGTTGGGGATGATATTTGCAAGTATATCGGTAGGAGAAGATAACTCCGTTGGGGAATAAACTTGGCGAATGAATAATTCTGCAGGGAGAAAAGCTACTCTAGCGACCATGCTGGGTAGTGATACTCTGTGGGGATAGAGATGCTTTTGCTGATTTGTTGAGGATGACTCGCTGAGGATACCTTGCTGTATTGGAAGTGTGAATGGACTTCGTTAGGGATAGGAAGACTTTGTCGACGACGCTCTTTCCGTGGCTTTTGGCTGAGGATAACCCAGTTATATCCTGTTAAGGAAATAACTCTTTGAATAAAGCCGGGAGACGCGTTCGTGTTCTGCGAGGGGATAAGCTTCCAGAATCTACTGGGGATAAGCTTATTGCTTGGGGATATGGATTCCAATTTTTCTTGGGGAACTGGATTGGATTCTCTGGGGAAGTTTTGAACTGTATTGGTTATGTTTTTCAACGAAACCTACCCTGATACTTTGGAGGATAGAACAATCAGACTGCTTAGACCACTCTTCATTGCCCCTGTTTCTGTGGGGGAGGAAGGCCTATGAGGTACTGATAGTTGTCTACGGACAAACCTTCTTCTGGTAGACAGATGGCGGGACATAGTCGTATGCTTTTAATCCCTAACTTTTGCCTGGACCGCCCTTTCGGGTTTTCAGTCCACCGGGATACCCATTTTTGCCCAAGCCGCCTTTTCAGGTTTTCGACTTGCCGGGTATACAAATTTTTCATTTCATCCCTTCATTTTGCCCGAACCCTTTTGGTTCGCCGGGAAGCCCTAATTTTTGCCTAGGCATATCAGCCTAGCGGGTCTTTGATTGTGCGTAGTATTTTTCCGACTATGTCCGTTCTCAGAAAGTAGGGAGTTGCCCCTGTTTAGAAGTGTTTTGTCACCAGAAGATGTTTGATCAGGCGATATTTGTTGTTAAAATGCCCCAAGTGACTTAGGTGGAGATTTTCCCCAGACTGATTGGCCTTTTGAGAGATTCTCCGAATCTTGACTTAACTTCCCCGGGTGATAGACCAAGATCATGTCATGCCCCTTGATTGGAAGTGCTTCTGTTCATTAGGCATTCGTCGTGCGAATTTTCCTGCTGTTCAAACAACTAGTCATATGCAAACAATGTTATATCAAAATGCAAAGCTTATGTCTGTCTTGAAGATTTTGAAAATACATTCTTTTTTTCATAAAACAAATGAATGTTTGTAAAACATGATGTCAACTCTGTATTTACCGTAGCCTTAAGGAGTCAGGATACCTTCGTAACAGTATACTTTCGAACTAACCCGTGCTTCAGCTAGGACTTTTAAGGGTTATAACGTGGCCTGGTTCACGGTTTAAGAAACAAAGGATAAAGGCTCAAATTTTATTTGTACCCACCCGCTCTTCGTGATGTTCTCCAAACCTAAACTCAGTTGATCATGCGTTAGACCTTGCTTGAGTCTTTGCTTTGATGTTCCAGTAATGGTTCAGATGTTGATAACTTATTTTGAATAGGCAGTCATTCCTTTTATTGAGGGTTCGTATGACCTCTTTCTCTTTGATTTTTGTTATCCCTATTTTTTTTGCCTGAACTGTTTCCTTTTTGGAATTACAGTCAGCGGGATGCCCCAGTTTCGTAAGTCTCTTTTCATAGGTTTAGACTTTTTGGGCTTTTCATTTATGAATTTTGATGATGACTGCCTGTCCTTTTGATTGTTCTGAACCATCACTGTCTTTGTTTGTTTTGTAAAGATCTCTTCGGTGCCATTCGTCATGCACTTGGATCAACTGAGAAGACTACCCTGCCCCGGGTTATGATTAAGGGTTTCAATTTTCGAAAATAAAAACTCCTACTTCTTTGGCTCAGAGGGGTTGACGAGGGATTATCATCCTTATAACTCCAGTGTTTAGGGGTTGAAACAATGCCTGTACCTCATCAGCGGGGTTTGTTCAAAAGCATGCTGTAATGATCGTGGTATCGTTTTCGTCATCCTCCCTCAAGAGGCTCAGAATTATTAACCGAGAGTTGACATCAGAAAAAATATGAAAAGAAATTTGAATATAATGAAAACAATTGTATTAATTCCCAAAACAGACATATGCGATGCATTGATAGAATAAAAGAGTTTGCTATGACATTAATTGTTTGTATAAGCAAAGAAAAATACAAATCAAAAATTCAAATAAACAAAAGTCTTCAATGATTGGGCAATGGAGCAGTGATTATGTTCGGAGTCTCTGGCACTTCGAACTGAATCTCTCCGGCGTCAATCATATCTTGGATCTTGTTCTTGAGAGGCCAGCAGTTGTCTGTAGTATGCCCCGGGCTATCAGAATGATACGCGCACCTATCGTTGGGATGATAGTTGGGAGCAGAAGTGTTCGGATTCCGAAGAGGAGCCCTTAAGGTGATCAGCCCTGCCTTCAACATTTGTTGCAGTGCTTGATCCAACGACATGTTGAGTTTGGTGTACTGCCGTTTCTCCTTTCGCTGTTGCCCCTGTCCTTGCTGAGCAGGTCCGGGATTGGAGATCTGGATTGCCCCTGCCTCATGACGGCTCTTTTTACCGTGCACCGCATTGGATTCTTTCTTTCCATGATGAGGCTTTCTATCAGAAGGTGCAGCCTCTTGAATTTTCCCAGACCGGATACCAGCTTCAATTCGCTCTCCAGTCAAGATAAGATCTGTGAATCCAGCAGACGAATTCCCAATCAGGTGGTTATAAAATGGACCAGACAAGGTTCCCAAGAACATATCCACAAGTTCCCGATCAGTCAGAGGTGGTTGTACCCTTCCAGCAAGATCCCTCCATTTCTGCGCATATTCTTTAAAACCTTCACTTGACCCTAACGGCATACCCTGGAGTTGGGTACGCGTAGGAGCAAGGTCGGCATTATATTGATACTGCTTATAGAAAGCAGTAGCCAACTCCTCCCAGTTACGAACTTTGGTCCTATCCAGTTGATAGAACCATTCGAGATGAGTCCCTGAAAGACTCTCCTGGAAGAAGTGGATCCATAACTTCTTGTCCACCGTATATGGCTGAATCTTCCGAACATAGGACCTTAGATGCAGCTTGGGGCAAGACGCCCCGTCATACTTAGTGAAGGATGGTGCTTTGAACTTCCGAGGGATAACCACACCAGTTGACAAACCCAAATCTCCCAGATCCAGCCCAGGTGCCTGTTGCACCTCCATAGCCTTCAACCTGTCCTCCAGTTGTTTGTACTTGTCCTCAGCCGGAGGGTACTGTTCGTCGTCGAAATCTGTTTCATTGTCAGAAACCTCTGGACTGGGCACCCTTTCCTCTTGATGACTGCTTTTTCCCACAGATGGGGTTGTCCTCTCAGTTTCAATTTGCGGTGTATTCCCAGATCTGCGTCTAGGGCTGAACAGAACAGTCCTCTTCTTCTTCTTGTCCTTCTTCAAGAGCAGAGCTTTCAGATCTTGTTGCCCCTGAGTCAAATTCATGATCAGCTCTTGGAACTGGGCGTTCTGAGCCTGGAGGTCCTTGATAGTCTGCTCGGCTGATGATTCAGGATTCATGACGATCGGCTGAAATAAACAGCGGAGAAGGGTAAGCAACCTGTCAAAGGGACACCTGCAATGCAATGAGATGTATGACATGCATGTAATGTTTTCAGGGACCTCGCGGGGTAAACAGAAAATTTGTTAGCATTTGGAACCGGTAGCTTGATTGTAAGAACTTCATTTTGTTGAGAGTCCTTCATCAAGGGTCAAAGGCTCACCATATCCAGTGGGTCATAGCCCCTGACGACCTTAGCTAGAGGAAAATAAATTCTCTTTGCCCCTTGCTGGGCAGTTGGTTCATCATGACCTGCATCACAAGCCCTTGAGATCCTTGAAATGGGTTAGGATGTATGCAATGGTATGCAATGGTATGATGTCATGCTATGCATGGGGTGATGTAGGTAAACCCTGCTATGAGTCCCAATTAAGGACTATAAACAGACCCTGCAAGAAATTCAGTATACTTTGTTATGAGTCCCAATTAAGGACTATAAACAAAACCTGCAAGAGATCTTAGTAAACCCTGTTATGAGTCCCAGTTAAGGACTATAAACAACATCTGCAAGAAATTTGGTAAACCCTGTCATGAGTCCTAGCTAAGGACTATAAACAAGACCTGCAAGAAACTTAGTACCTTGTTATGAGTCCCAATTAAGGACTATAAACAAGACCTGCAAGAAACAAGTGTCAGGTAGCGAGTATGCAAGTAGGCAAGTACAAAGGCACACAAGTCACACAAAAGAGCCCTTAGGGTTTAGGCCAGCATGAGGTTTGGGTATTACCCTCTTGAAGTTGGTGGGCTCAACCTGTCCTAATCAAAGTAACCGGGTTCTAAGGTTCCCAATATCACGGGATTGCTTTCATTGTTCATCGTTTCGATTTAGCCACTGAACTGGCGACCGAAATATTCCAGGAAAGCAACCCTCAATTGAGTGTAGTATCGAGTATCAACCGACCTCGGACTGCACCAAAGTCAGTTATCTCACTACCCTAAAGAGGCCAAGATAGTTCAATTAAGGTTCCTAAGGTCTGTTGATGCTTCACGACACCACACGGAGGCCCCGTACTCTCCTTGACTGAACTCAAGGGTTACCGGTACACACCAAAGTGCCACATCAACGTAGCAGACTGTTTCAACCATGTCGGTATACCCCGCACAGTTCCCTCACAGCCTTGTTGCTACTTTCTAAGAAAGGTATCCCCCAGATCCGGGTTAGGATCTATAGAACTCCCAAGCAACCCACAATTTAAAGCACACAAGGAAAAACAATTGAAAACATAGTTATGAGCTAGCCCTAAGGTACACCTCACTTTAAAAAATTCCCCAGCAGAGTCGCCAGTTCTGTGATCGGTGGATCTGGAACTGATTGTTTAACGCTGGTTCGCGAAATGTCGCGGAAGCAAGAGTCGCCACCGTCTTTTATTTTCTCCAAATGGAAAGGACAAAAGCACAGAAAAATTCCTTATAGAGATTGCTCTCGGTTCGGGAGGTAGGTTATAGAAAGGGAAGGTGTTAGCACCCTTTCTATCCATGGTTATCCATGGGCTCTTAGATACTTGCTCAATGTGTTTTCAAAATTGTTTTGTTTGCTTTTCAATGTGGGTTTAAAAAGTTCCTTTGAAAAATTTCAGTTGACTCATGCGTCAGAGTTTTTGAAAAATTTGCTTTGAAAGCTTTTGAAAAGTGTCGGTGTGAAAAGATTTTGATTTGTTTTTGAAGAGAGCAAGTATCTACGAGAACCTACCTACCCTAAGGAATTCGTCTGTGTAAATGTCCTTTAAGGTAGTGCCATCCCACCATTGAGAGGTAGGTAGCGCCACCGTTGGAGGTGTTCGGGTCAATTCGAGGTTCGGGACATGGTGATCACCAGAGCAATAGGAAGACACCTTAGAAGCTACCCTCATGCCAGGTTCCCGGATCATGAGGACTTACTAAGACATCCTCTACTCGACGATCACCTTTCGAGGCAAGGCAACCGTGAGGCGTACCCTAGGGGTGGTGTGTGATTTGTGTGTCGTTTTCATTTGTATTTATCTTGTCATGTCAAAGTGATCTATCGTTTGTTTTTATTTTTGTCCATTCATTCTTGCATGCATTTATTTAACAATTAAAAGGATGCGGAAATTAAAAGTTCTAAACTATTACAAAGGCGCGGGTCCACATCGCCAAAAATTAAACTGGACCCGATTTGACGAAAAATAAATAAAGCAATAAAAGTGCGAGAAATAAAATTGTTACAAGGCTTTGGGACATGTACATAATTATAATAAGCGACAAAGTAAAATGCGCGAAATTAATAATTAAAAGTATGGGCGTTGGACCCTTTCATAAGAAATTAAAGTTAATAAGAATTAATTAATTAGAATTAAATGTTTTTGGTATTTTATGTTTTTTAAGATTTAAAAGAAAAAGAATTTATTGAAATTAAAAATAAAATGCTAAACCCTAGTTCTAATGTTTTTTTAATTTATTGCGAAAATATTAAGTTTTAACCTAATTTAAATCTAAGTTAATTTACATGTCAAATTTAATTATAGAAAATAAATAAAATAATAATATTATGATTAAAAAAAAAGAGGAAATAAAAAAAGAATTAACAATTAAACCTAAATTCTACATTTTTTTATATTTTTTATGAAAAGAATTAAAATTGCAAAAAAAACCTAATTATACTAAATTTATTTACATGTTAATTTATTTAGAAAAATAATTAAAATAAAATAACTATTAAATTTTTGTCTTTTCTGAAATTTTTTATGATGTTTTTGTATTTTGTTAAAAAATAATTAATTAATTAACACAAATAAAAATAAATAACATAACAATTAAAAAGAATAAAACATGAAAAGAAAAGCAAACCAGGGGGGGTTCAGGCCCCAAAGTGAGGTGTGACTTGGAATAGTCTGGCCCAATTCTGAAGCCTCCTTTGACTTTTTTGCATAGCGCGTGGGTGTGTTGACCTGAGAGTAGCGTGTTCCTCCATCCTCAGCCTTGTGATTGTGGACGTTGGGCACGTGTATGGCTTGATGATGAGGGAATATGGTGTTTTTCACTGTGAGCGCTGCATGGAATGAGGTATAGAAAAATAACATGAGAAATATGTGAGACCTGGGGTTTGAACCCAGGTCATGAGAGTCACAAGCGTGTATACCTGCCAGCTGAGCTATTGAATTTCAATTAATATATTATAATGAACAAATAACAAAAGGCAAAACCAACGCGTAGTGGAGAGCACGCGCGAAATTTCAAACTAGCGAATCACGCTTCGCCAACACATTATCTTCTTCCTTGTTTTTATTTTTTTTTCTGAAACAAAAGCCTATGGAAACGGTTTTCACGCGTGGGTTTAGAGAGGTTTCAAGAAAATAACGATTAGCCCCTCGACGCTCATAAATTGAGCGCGAGGGTGCCATCCTCTTCGTCTTCAAGCGCTGAGTCCATTGGTGGTCATTTGGAGTTCTAATTTTGCTTTGTTATGAAAGCCCCAATTTGGAAAACCTGTAACCCTAATATTCAAACATGGTAAAATCGTGTATGGCGTACAAAAGTTCAATCAAAGGCATTGGTTAGCTTAGAAACATCATACTGAACAAGAATACATAGATAAAAATGCAAAAGGATGCGTGATTTATGCCATACGATTTCAAAAAATTCTTGATACAGTTAGAGTTCAAACTACCAATTCCTGGAGCTTTTGTGGTTGTTTTTGATTGGAGTACGTTCAGTGAATCACAATGAAGCTATTGGGATGGAAATTAAGGCTTGAATCGTCCCCTAACCTTGAAATCAGTTTTGTGTTTTATAGAAAAAAATTCAAGTTTTCAAAGTGGTCTTGGGCGCAGCTTTGTGTCTTCCTGCATTAGGTTTTGATTCCTGATCATATAGTGAGCATATTAGGTCAACAAAACTTGACAAAATCCAAAGCATTCATTGTTTTGCATATTTGATTTTATAAAATCTTTTTTTGAATCTTTTTCATGTATTCTTTGTTCAATCAGCTCAAATCAAACCAAATCCTTCCATAATTGGCTAAGCACGAGATCTTGAGTCTAGAATGTGCATAAAAAGATTTTTTTAGGTCAAGTTTATATTTTCTACATATTTAAATAATTTAAATGAATTAATATTGATATAAATTCAAATAAATAAAAAAATGAGAAAATACTTCCCCTTGGGCTTAATGGTCGTGCATAGGCTTGGCATGAAGAAACTTGGAAGAAAAATGGGCCCATTAGCATTTTTGGATCATTTGCATCAATGTTGACTTTTCAAAATTTCCAAAAATTTCCCAACTTCCACAAGGCATAACTTGCTCAATTTTTAAGCTTTTCACATGTTCTTGGACATTTTGGAAAGGTCTTTGAGTCCTTTAATCAATGCCTTTGGTCCCATGTCATTTTGATTTACCAATCTCAAGTTATGGCCTTTGACTTAAAGTCCCTTTTTGTTGACTTTTGAAAATGACCTATAATGTTGAAATTGATAACTTTTTGTGAGAGCATTTATTGGACTTGAAGTATGAAGATGAGTTGTAGGAAATGTCTTTCTATTCAAAATGAGCTTTGGATGGAATTTTTCTGATAATCCATGTGAAAGTTATGCCCTGGTCAATTTCAGTTGACTTTTTCAGCTGTCCAAATATAGTAACTTTTGTATCTTTGATGATTTCTGAGCCAAATTTTGAGAATCATGATCAAGCATTGATCAAATGATGTTTGTGGCTTCAAAATGATATGTTGACCAAAAATTTGAACTTTTGACTGTCAAATGACCATTTTGCCCCTACAGTTGACTGTAGTGCAATTTAGGGTTTTGACTGTGCAATTTTGAGCTGAATGCCTTGAAACTTGATATGAAGATACTTGACCATCTTTGTAGGCATATGAGACTTGATTGGGCCTTTGAAAACTTTCAATTCTTGATCAGAACCCAAACCCTAGTTTTGACTGTATAGGAGCCAGTTGAACTGCATAACCCTTGGGGAATTTTGTGACCTTGACTTGACAAATCTTGGAGAATATGGGAGGGCAAATTTTGGGGTACAACAGCAGTGTATTGCCAAACCTCCGGCCAGTGTTGAATAGTACAGTTCTCTTCTTCTTCTTCTTGACCAGCAGAGCCTTCAATTCCTCTTGACCTTGGGCCAAACTCATGATCAGCTCTTGGAACTGGGCGTTTTGGGCCTGGAGGGCCTTGATGGATTGCTCAGTAGATGATTCAGGGTTCATGATGCTGAAATAAACAGCGAAGAACATTAAGCAACCTGAAAAGAAGAGTACCTGTGATGCACATGATGAATGGAATGCGTATGATTTATGTTTTCAAAGACAATCGGGATTCAACTTTGTAAACAAAAAGGAACACACTTTATTAGATTCAACTTTGAAATTTAGATTGTTCAACAGGTTGCCCTTAGGCGTTACATAAAATAGAAATACTGGAAAAGGAAATAAAAACTGTAAAAGAACATCCAAAGTTCATCATTGATCCCAGGGTCTCCTCTTCTCAGTATGGATGTAGTCATTCAAGGCCCGCTCGTTCTCCAATTGCTTTGTCAGCTTCTGGATCTTCAATTCCTGCTCGTTGAACTTTTCCCGATAAGAATCCCGTTCTTCTCGTAGTTGCAACCAAGACCTCTTTAGTGTATCAACATCAGTAGGTATTTGAGGAGGGAGAACAGTTGGAGGAGCCCCATCTCTATCAGGATACTCAAGAATGATGGGTCTGACTGCTTCATATGGCATACCTAAATTCTGAGCACGAATGCGGACCCATCTGTAGTAGGGTTCCATAGGTAGAGAAGTATTTGGTCCCAACTCTTGTGGGTCAGCTTTGTGAATTCTGTCCCAAGCCTTGATGAACCTACGACGCAGCTAGTCACTATCTACCTGAAACTCAAAACTGATGTGAGGCACCAACATCTCATGAGGCCCTGCTCTTCTGGCTCTTCCAAACTGACGGAGAGCTAGACATGGATTATAAGAGATTCCTCCTTGGGTACCAATCAGAGGAACATTAGGATATTCTCCGCAACGATCAATAACAGCTACCTCATCCAAACCCCTGAAAGTCCAAATGATGTCATTATCAGTGAGAGACATTAACCTATGATCCCAGCCTCTTCCTTCTTTGTTCTTCAGCACGAACTTAGGGAGGTGCGAAATAAACCACCTCACTAACAAAGGAATACAACACCACAGAGTTCCTCGTCTTCGGGCAGTACGAGCATAAAGTTGTTGCAGGATATCACCCAAGAGAGTGGGCACAGGGTTCCGAGACATGAAGATCCTTATGGCAGTGATGTTAATGAAGTTATCAGGATTAGGAAACAAGACTAGACCATAGATTAAGAGAGCCAGAATGTCCTCGTACGCCCTGAAGTCTAAGTCATTCCAGAAACTGTTAGCTTTACCGATCAGAAACTTGGCCAAGAAACCCTTAACTCTGCTTCTAGTCACCCAGTTGTCCATTACCTCTTTGTGGGTCAAGGGAAGGGCTGCAGCAATCTCCTCAAGCCTAAGAGTCTTTTCCCAACCAGTGAAGGGAGGCTGATCCAAGATATGGATACCCAGCAAATCAGAGAACTCTTCTAGGGTAGGGACCAGCTGGAAGTCTTAAAAGGTGAAGCAGTTATACAAGGGATCATAAAATTGGGTCAAGACACTCATCAGTTGTTGGTCCCACTTTGCCGTGACTAAATCGAGAAGAGAACCATGCCTCTGGATGAAGGAAGTGGTGTTTTGAATTCTGCTAACCAATTCCTCAAGCAACTCAGGTGGGTGAACAAAGTTGAACCGGATAGTGTTCCTTCGCACAGGCATCATAATGTCCTACAAAACAGAGCAAAGGTGAAACCCTCTTGTCTTTGAAATGGCCAGTCCTTATGCAGGATGCATGCAATGTCTATGATGGTATGATGTTATGATAAAGCACACCACAAATATTCACAAAGGCAAACATGATAAGGCACACAAGTCACACAAGACAGCCCTTAGGTTTTAGGCCAGCATGAAGTTCAGGTACTACCCTCTTTCAGTTTGTTGGTTCAGACTTGTCCTACCAAAAGTAACTGGGTTCTAGAGGATCCCAATATCACAGACTACCCTCAATCGGTCATAACTCCAGCATCGTAATCTTTTCTTACGGCCAGAACCATCGCGAGAGTTTAGCCTCAATGGGTGTAGCATACTGCTACTGTTCTATTGGCCAAGTTGGGTCATTTAAGGTTCTAAGGTCGGTTGGTGCTTAATGACTCCTCAGAAGACCCATATTCTCCTCGTTGCGACACAAGGGATATCGGTACAGACCAAGGTGCCACACCAACGTAGCCACTGTTTCACCCATGTCGGTCTATGCCGGACAGGTCCCTCACAGCTTATGCTACCTAACAGGGTATCCCCAGATCCGGGTTAGGATCTATGAAACTCCAAGACAATGCCTGTGATCGGTGGATCTGGAACTGACTGTTTAACGCTGGTTCACGAAATGTCGCGGAAGCAAGAGTCGCCACCGTCTTTTATTTTCTCCAAATGGAAAGGACAAAAGCACATAAAAATTCCTTATAGAGATTGCTCTCGGTTCGGGAGGTAGGTTATAGAAAGGGAAAATGTTAGCACCCTTTCTATCCATGGTTATCCATGGGCTCTTAGATACTTGCTCATTGTGTTTTCAAAAGTGGTTTGTTTGCTTTTCAACTGTGGGTTTTAAAAAGTTTCTTTGAAAATTCCAGTTCGACTCTTGTATCGGTCCTCAAGAGTGTTTGAAAAATTTGCTTTCGAAAGCTTTTTGAAAAGGTGTCGGTGTGAAAAGTATTTTTGATTTGTTTTGAAATTAGAGCAAGTATCTAGAGTCGTCTACCTACCCTAAGGAATTCGTCTGTGTAAATGTCCTTTAAAGTAGTGCCATCCCACCATTGAGAGGTAGGTAGCACCACCGTTGGAGGTGTTCGGGTCAATTCGTTTTTCGGGACATGGTGATCACCAGAGCAATAGGAATACACCTTAGAAGCTACCCTCATGCCAGGTTCCCGGATCATGAGGACTTACTAAGACATCCTCTACTCGACGATCACCTTTCGAGGCAAGGCAACAGTGAGGTGTACCCTAGGGGTGGTGTGTGCGATTTGTGTCATGTTCGTTTATATTTATCTTGTTCATGTTAAAGGTGATCTACGCTTGTTTTTATTTTTATCCATTCATTCTTGCATGCCTTGATTAACAGTTAAAAATTGCGAAAAGTAAAAGATTCTAAGCTATTACAACAGGCGCGGGTCCACATCGCCAAAATTTCTTGAACCCGATTTGACAGAAAAATAAATAAAGAAATAAAATAAAGTGCGACAAATAATTTACAAGGCCTTGGGAGAGGTACATAAATATTAAACGAAAAAGAAATAAACACGCGAATTAAATAAGAATTAAGACGAGGGCGTTGGACCCTTTTTGCAAAATTAAATTAAATGATGGAATTAATTAATTAAAAAGAAAAGAAATTGTTTTTGGTATTTTTGGTATTTTATGATTTTAATGAAAAAGAATTAATTAAAATAAATGCTAACCCTAATTCTAGTTGTTTTTAATTTATTAAAAAGAAGATTAAATTTTAACCTAAAATTAACCCTAATTAATTTACATGCAATTTAATTATAAAAATAAATATTTAATATTTTAATTATTATGAAAGAAAAATAAAAAGGAATAAAAATTATCATAAACCCTAATTCTATATTTTTTAGATTTTTATTAAAAAAGGTTAAGATTAAAACCTAATTTAAAACTAGTTAATTAATGAATTTATTTACAAAAATACTAAAATAAAAATATTTATTATTTTTTCATCTTTTCTGATTTTTTTTGTTTTTTTTGTTTTTATGAAAATAATTGAATTAAAAGAAAATAATAATAATGCAAAAGAAAGAATAAAAAATAATGGCAAACCTAGGGGGTCTGCCCCTAATTGTGAGGGTTTGTTTTAGCAATCTGGGCCCATCAACCTTGGCCTGTAAGACTTTTGCGCTGGCATGGATCTTTGTTGACTGAGTGCATCATGTTCTTCAGATTGTGGCCATTGATTGAATCTCCATGGGCACGTGGATGGCCAGATGTGGTGCACATAGTGGACCTTCAGCATTAAACCTGCATAGGAACATTAAATAGAAAATAATATGAAAAGGGGGTGAGGACCTGGGATCGAACCCAGGTCCTAGGGGTTACCAGTGCCACGCTTCACCACTGAGCTATCAAACGCGCTTTGTATATTAAATAACGCACAAATAACATAAGCAATAATATGAATTAATGGAATTCTGGCGCGAATTTTTGAACAAACCAATCAGCGCTTGCCACTACATCGTCTTCTTCATTGTTTTGTTCTTCCTAAAAAATAGAAAACGATTAACGGGGGTTTTGAACCCCCTCAAAATAAACCATATCCCAAAATAGCGATTAAGCCCTCTTGGTATATAAATTAAGCGCGAGAATGCTATTCTTTTCGTCCAAACGCGCTGAACATGGTCATGGCATTGAGGTCTCCTAATTTTACAGTATCAAGAAACCCCTAATTTGGATTTCAAGAAAACCTAGCCTGCATCAATGGTAGAATCATGTATATCGCATAAAAACGCAATTAATTTATATGGTTAGCTTCAGACTCTTATAATGAACACAAATCAAGCATCAAAAATTATGAAAAGTGTATGAATTAAGATGCACGAATGAGAAATTTTTTCTGTACAGGGTGAGGTCGTGTTACCAATTTAGGGCGTTAGAGTGAATGATTTTGATTGGAAATCCTTCCTTGAAGCTTCAGGAAGGTGATTGAACAACTATTGTGCCTTGAATCAACCTCTAACCTTGTTTTCAGTTTTGAAGTTTTTAGGCAAAAAGTGTGAGTTTGATCTTCAGGTTCTTGCGCAGCTGAGTGGTTAGGAGGATTAGGGTTGCATTCTATACTTATGTATGAGTGATCTAGGTCAAAGAAATCAATCAAAAAGCTTGGCATTCATGACTTGCAAGATTTGATTCTCAAAGATCTTTTTCAATATTTTTTCATGCTATTTTGACCCTAATCATACCCAATCAATTCAATTCCTTCCATATCTAATCATGCACGAATTATTGAGTATATTTCATGCACGAAAAGATTGAAAAACTTAGGTTTAGTATTTTTCATGTATTTTATTTAATTAAAATGAATTATTAATAATAAAAATCCAAATAAATAAATAAATAATGAAGAAAAACTTCCCTTTGGGCCAAGTGGTCGTGCACATGCCTTGGATAATGAATTGTGGAAGAAAAAGAGGCCCATTAGCAATTTTAGGTCATTTGAATCAATGTTGACTTTTCAAAATATCCAAAAATTTCCCAACTTCCACAAGGCATAACTTGCTCAATTTTTAAGCTTTGCTCATGTTCTTGGACATTTTGGAAAGGTCTTTGAGTCCTCTAACCAATGACTTTGGTCCCATGTCATTTTGATTTACCAATCTCAAGTTATGGCCTTTGACTTAAAGTCCCTTTTTGTTGACTTTTGAAAATGACCTATAATGTTGAAATTGATAACTTTTTGTGAGAGCATTTCTTGGACTTTAAGTATGAAGAGGAGTTGTAGGAAATGTCGTTCTCTTCAAAATGAGCTTTGGATGGAATTTTTCTGATAATCCATGTGAAAGTTATGCCCTGGTCAATTTACAGTTGACTTTTTCAACTGTCCAAATAAGGAAACTTTTGCATCTTGATGATTTTTGAGCCAAGCTTTGAGAATCATGATCAAGCATTGATCAAATGATGTTTGTGGCTTCAAAATGAGATGTTGACCAAAAATTTGAACTTTTGACTGTCAAATGACCATTTTACCCCTACAGTTGACTGTAGTGCAATTAGGGTTTTTGACTGTGCAATTTTGTGCTGAAAGTCTTGAAACTTGGTATGAGAATGCTTGACCATATTTATAGGCATGTGGGACTTGATTGGACCCTTGTAAACTTCATTTTCTTGATCAGAACCAAAACCCTAATTTTGACTGTTCAGGAGGCTCTTACACTGTGCAACCCTTGGGGAATTTTGAAGCTTGACTTGGCAATTTCTGAAGAATATGGGAGGGCAAATTTTGGGGTACAACAGTTGCCCCTGTTCAATCTTCTTAGACCTGAGGATGCAGATTGGCTGACGTGCCTTTCGTAATCCGAAGGTGGAAGATGATTGAACACTAGAGTGCCCAAAAATTTGCGCTCACATAGTAGCAGTGATGGTGGAAATGGGCTTATAGATGCCATTTAGAGATTGATGAATAGGATGATGGGCTTATAGATGCCATCTGGATGTTGATCGCGTAAGAGATTCCTTAGCGAGAACTTGCATACCTGCAAAAGAAAAATGAGTACCTGACATGTTGCACGATCTGGTTTTCAGATGCTTTGTATAGATGCGTCCTGACTGGTTACAGGAGCTGGATCTGGAGCTTCAAACGGCGATGAATGAACCAGGGATAGTTACTACCTCAACAGGGACGGTGAGAGAACCTTGGATGACCTTAACCTCAACAGCAAACGTTGAAAAAATCTTGGATAACTTCACTTCAACAGCAATCATTGAGCGAAATCTTGGTGGGAATTACCATCTCCGCAGTATCGGGGAGAGAACCATAGGCAATTATAATCTCAAAAGCAAACATTGAGAAAAACCTGGAATGGAATTATCGTCTCCGCAGCATTGGGGAGAGAACCATAGGCAATTATAATCTCAATAGCAATTATTGAGAAAAACCTGGAATGGAATTATCGTCTCCGCAGCATTGGGGAGAGAACCATAGGAAATTATAATCTCAAAAGCAATCATTGAGAAAAACCTGGAATGGAATTATCGTCTCCGCAGCATTGGGGAGAGAACCATAGGAAATTATAATCTCAAAAGCAATCATTGAGAAAAACCTGGAATGGAATTATCGTCTCCGCAGCATTGGGGAGAGAACCATAGGAAATTATAATCTCAAAAGCAAACATTGAGAAAAACCTGGAATGGAATTATCGTCTCCGCAGCATTGGGGAGAGAACCATAGGCAATTACAATCTCAATAGCAATCATTGAGAAAAACCTGGAATGGAATTATCGTCTCCGCAGCATTGGGGAGAGAACCATAGGAAATTATAATCTCAAAAGCAAATATTGAGAAAAACCTGGAATGGAATTATTGTCTCTGCAGCATTGGGGAGAGAACCATAGGCAATTACAATATCAATAGCAAACATTGAGAGAACCTTGGATAACTTCTACTGAGTCTTCATCAGAAAAATCTGTTTGGGGTTGATTTAGCTGGACTAGAGAAGGCCTTGGACTGGATAAGAAATCTTTGGAGTCGATTAACTGAACCGGTCTAGGTCTTGAAATATGATTGAGACTTTAACTGAATCTTTCCTGAAAGGTAAAGGTCAGTCATATGCAATGCATGATATGGATCAAGCAATGATGTTCTCAACATAAATGAGACTTGTAAGATATGATGCGTCTATGCATGCTATAATGATGTATGTGATGTTTAGGAATGTATGTTTTCGTCTAGGAAAGTAAATCCTTGACGGGTGCCGGGAAGTCATTCCTGGGCTGATGTTGAAGAATAAGCTTTTACTTCCGCTGGGGATAATAGTTGCAAGAATATCGGTAGGAGAAGATAACTCCGTTGGGGAATAAACTTGGCGAATGGATTACTCTGCGGGGAGCAAAGTACTCTAGCAATCTTGCTGGGAAGCAATACTCTGTGGGGAGAGAGATACTTTGCTGAAATGTTGATAATAACTTGCTGTGGATACCATCGTTATATTGGAAGTGTTAATGGACTTCGCTGGGGATAAGAAGACTTCGTCGAGGATGCTCTTTCCGTGGCTTTTGGCTGAGGATAACCCAGTTATATCCTGGTAGGGAAATAACTCTTTGAATAAAGCCGGACGACGCGTTCGTGTTCTGCGAGGATAAGCTTCCAGAATCTATTGGGGATGAGCTTACTGCTTGGGAGATGATTCCAACTTTCCTGGGGAATTAGATTGGACTCTCTTGGGGAAGTTTTGAACTGCGGGGGAAGTGATTCCTTTGAACGTTTGATATGCCGCCAGGGAACAATCTTTAGACCAAGATTGCCGGGGATGCTTGTTAAGAATGTGTATATTGCTGCTGAGGAATGTTGAGATCTGATGGAGGATACCCAACTTCTTAAAGATTAGATAACTTTACTTGAGGAGGGTGTACTGTCTTGCTTACTCTCTGGGGAATTAAGGTGTCTGGTTGTGTTTTTTAGCTGAACCTACCTTGGTACCTTGGAGGACAGAACAATTAGATTGCTTAGACAACTCTTTTATTGCCCCTGTTTCTAATGTTACCTGTAATTAATCCTTTGTTTCGTATGCAAATATTTATGAGTTTAGCAAATTATGGTCAATGCATATATCACAAATTGAACCTTGGACGTTCTTCGCAAAACAAAACAGAAAAAGAAAAACAATTGGCGCTTTGAACTGAAAAGTATATTTGTATTGATTTTTGAATGGCCTGAAAATAGGCGTTTTGTGTACAAGAGGCTGACGTCCTAGTAAGAGAACGCCGCCGAATAAAAGAGTTTATACAAATTTTGTACAAAAGAAAATAAAACAGCTGTGTGAAATGAATGATCCCACTGGGTTTCAACTCTGCTACTGCCTTTATAACTCCGAGCGTCTCATCACTTGATGACCTTGGTTGAAGGTGAAGCTGACTGATCGATGCCGTCTGAACTTGATATAGATACCGGATTCTGGATGCAAAGTGGTCAATGAGACATAGTATTACGCTTTATCCTTAATTTTTGCCTGGACCGCCCTTTCGGGTTTTCAGTCCACCGGGATACCCATTTTTGCCTGGACCGCCCTTTCGGGTTTTCAGTCCACCGGGATACCCATTTTTGCCCAAGCCGCCTTTTCAGGTTTTCGACTTGCCGGGTGTACAGATTTTTTCATTTTCATCCCTTCATTTTGCCCGAACCCTTTTGGTTCGACGGGAAGCCCTAATTTTTGCCTAGGCATGTCAGCCTAGCGGGTCTTTTTTTTATGCGTAGTGTCTTTTTACTATGTCTGCATTGGCGGGGTGAGGAAGGTCGTCACCATCCATGTTGGTTAAAATCATGGCTCCTCCTGAGAACACATGCTTAACCACAAATGGCCCTTCGTACGTAGGGGTCCATTTGCCCCTTGGATCACTCTGAGGAAGGATGATTCGCTTGATTACCAGATCCCCAACTTGATATTCCTGTGGTCTGACCTTTTTGTTAAATGCCCTGATCATCCGTTTCTGATACGTCTGACTATGACAGATAGCAGCAAGTCTCTTTTCATCAATAAGGTTTATTTGATCAAGTCGTGTCTGGATCCAATCATCCTCGTTCAGATTTGCATCCTTCATTATCCGGAGAGAGGGTATTTGCACTTCGATCGGTAAGACTGCCTCCATACCATAAACCAGAGAGAAAGGAGTTGCCCCGGTTGACGTCCTGGCTGAGGTACGGTACCCATGTAGAGCGAACGGTAACATCTCATGCCAATCCTTATAAGTCACTGTCATCTTCTGCACGATTTTCTTGATATTTTTATTTGCTGCTTCTACAGCCCCATTCATCTTCGGTCTGTAAGGAGAAGAATTAAGGTGCTGTATTTTAAACTGCTCGCAGAGCTCAGTGATCATCTTGTTGTTCAGATTGGTACCGTTGTCTGTAATAATTCTCTCGGGGACGCCGTACCGACAGATCAGATTATGCCGAATGAACCGTGCCACAACAGTCTTGGTTACCGTAGCATAGGATGCTGCTTCAACCCACTTTGTAAAATAATCGATCGCCACTAGGATGAAGCGATGCCCATTAGATGTCGTAGGTTTAATCTCTCCGATCATGTCTATACCCCACATTGCAAACGGCCCGGGTGCAGTCAGAACATTCAGGGGAACTGGAGGAACATGCACCTTGTCTGCATAAATCTGGCACTTATGGCATGTCCTAGAATGTTGGTAGCAGTCAGCTTCCATTGTGGACCAATAATACCCTGCCCGAAGGATCTTCTTTGCCATAGTATGTCCACTGGAATGTGTACCAAAGGTCCCTTCATGTAGCTCTTCCATGATCCTTTCTGCTTCAGTCTTATCCACACAACGCAGTAAGGTTGAATCATGGTTTCGCTTGTACAAGATGCCGTTGCTAAGGAAGAACTTTGCCGCGAACCTTCTCAGGAACTTCTTATCATTGATAGAGGCACCTTCAGGGTATTCCTGAGCTTCCAAATATCTCTTCACCTCATGATACCAAGGCTTCTCAGTTACCAATTCAGTCTCGAGATCGCAACAGTATGCTGGTTCGTCCAGTTTCCAGATGATGATCCGGGGAGCCTCATTATCCCATTTGACCTTAAACATAGAAGACATTGTAGCTAACGCGTCCGCCAGCTGATTCTCTTCTCTTGGAAAGTGTTCAAAGGTTATCTTCGTGAAGTGGGGGATCAAGGTCAACACACATTCTCTGTAAGGAATAAGATTCGAATGTTTCGTATCCCACTCTCCTTTGATCTGATTGATCACAAGAGCGGAATCTCCAAAGACACTCAGAAACTTGATCCTTAAGTCAATCGCAGCTTGAAGACCCATGATGCACGCCTCATACTCCGCCATGTTGTTGGTACAGTTGAAACATAGCCGGGCAGTTAGTGGAGTATGAGTGCCTTGGGGTGATATGATTATGGCGCCGATGCCGTTACCCAAAGCATTGGAGGCTCCGTCAAAGTGCATAGACCATCGGGATCCTTCCTCAGGTCCTTCATCCGGTCCAGGTACTTCACAATCAGTCACAATCATGATGCTTTCATCCGGAAACTCAAAGTTCATTGACTGATAATCGTCGACTGCCTGATGTGCCAAGTGGTCTGCCAATACACTTCCCTTGATGGCTTTCTGGGTCGTGTACTGAATGTCGTATTCCGTCAAGATCATTTGCCATCTTGCAATTCTCCCAGACAGAGCAGGCTTTTCGAATATGTACTTTATAGGATCCATCTTTGAGATCAACAAGGTAGTGTGAGTCAGCATATACTGTCTCAGCCGGCGAGCAGCCCATACCAAAGTGCAGCAAGTTTTCTCAAGCAGTGAGTATCGGGTCTCACAGTCGGTAAACTTTTTGCTAAGGTAATAAATGGCATGCTCTTTTCGGCCAGACTCGTCATGCTGCCCCATCACACACCCCATTGAGTTGTCAAGCACTGTTAGATATAGTATCAGAGGTCTCCCTTCAACCGGTGGCATGAGGATAGGTGGTTCTTGGAGATACTCTTTGATTCTGTCGAAAGCAGCCTGACATTCATCGTTCCAACGTACTACTTGATCTTTCTTCAGCAGCTTGAAGATTGGCTCACAGGTAGCAGTCAGGTGTGATATGAAGCGAGCAATGTAATTCAGGCGTCCTAAAAAGCCTCTGACCTCTTTCTCTGTCTTAGGAACTGGCATCTCTTGAATAGCTTTGACCTTAGCAGGGTCCACTTGAATACCCTTATCACTTACAACTAAGCCTAGCAACTTTCCAGATCTTACCCCGAAGGTGCACTTGTTCGGGTTCAACCTCAGCTTGTATAGTTTCAACCGGTTAAACAATTTCTGCAGATGATCTAGGTGCTCTTCCTCAGTCTGGGACCTTGCGATCATGTCGTCAACATACACTTCTATCTCATGATGGATCATGTCATGAAATAAAGCAACCATGGCACGTTGGTAGGTTGCCCCAGCGTTCTTCAACCCGAACGGCATGACCTTGTAGCAGAAGGTGCCCCACTGAGTAACAAATGTAGTCTTTTCCATGTCTTCAGGTGCCATCTTGATCTGATTGTAACCTGAAAAGCCATCCATGAAAGAGAACACCTTGTGTTGAGCTGTATTATCAACAAGGACATCAATGTGAGGTAGAGGGAAGTCATCTTTGGGGCTGGCCCTGTTCAGATCCCTGTAGTCGACGCACATTCTGACCTTACCGTCCTTCTTAGGTACCGGCACCACATTAGCAACCCACTGAGGGTAAGAAGTCATTGCAAGGAACCCGACATCAAACTGTTTCATAACCTCGGCTTTAATCTTCTCAGACATCTCTGGACGCATACGGCGGACCTTTTGCTTAACCGGAGGGCAATCTTCCTTAGTTGGCAAGTGATGGACCACAATGTCGGTATCCAACCCGGGCATGTCTTCGTAGGACCAGGCAAAGATCTCCATATAATCATGCAGCATCTGAGTCAACCGTTGCTTCACGCTGAGCTCTAGGTTGGCACCAATCTTTACCTCTTTCCTGTCTGCCTCAGTACCCAGGTTTATTATTTCCACTGGCTCTTCATGGGGTTGAATTGCCCTCTCCTCCTGAAGTAACAGTCTTGCAAGCTCGCCAGGCACTTCGCAATCATCTTCACCTTCGTCTTCGGCTAAGTTGATCGGATTTTCGAAGTCATAATTGGCAGTAGTAGAGTCGTTATCAGTGAGATCCAGGGTGGATTGAAACCTGTATGAGTGAGTGTGTGTGTAAATACAACTGTTTTGAAATATATGTAAAGGAAAGAAAGACAGAAAAGGAGCATAAAGTTTTCAATGCGAGAAAACGTCCAAGATTTTCATTTATGATATATGAAATGACAATTTATATGCCCTCACAAATGAAACCACGGTGCCTCGGGTAAGACACCGGGCCACAGAGTTTATTTATTGTTTATTACAAATGCCGAAACATAGGAATTCATTACTTAGTAACAAGAGAAACAGGTAGATTGTCTTTTGCACTCCAATTGTTAGGTCCACTGTCGGTTGCCGGGTAAATCCAGCTATCAAACTCAGCTTCATCCACTTCCTCTTCGTCCCCAATAGCATTCACTCCATGAGCAGGCAGGGGAGCTGTCACTACATTAGGCTTCTCAGATGCCTCAAACTGTACTTCTTTGGCGTCAATAAGGTCCTGCAACTTGCTCCTTAAGGCCCAACAGTCATCAGTGGAATGCCCCGGGCTATCAGAATGATAAGCACAACGAGCATTTGGGTTGTACTTGGGAGACGTAGTATTTGGAAACTTCGGAGCCTCTCTGACGGTTACTAAGTTGGTTGAGAGCAACTGTGGTAAGATCTGCGATAAAGTCATGCTCAAACGGGTAAACTCTCTCCGGGGTCTTTCAGCCCTTTGAGGATTGGTTGGCCGAGGAGCGGCAGCAGGCTTAGCAATCATTACCGCACTGACAGATTGGCGGCGCTCAGATCTCTCTGGTCTCTTGGAACCGTATACAGCACTAGCCTCCTTCTTGAAGGGTTTCTTCTCAGAACTAGACGATGCACCCTTCGGAATCTTACCAGACTTTAACCCAGCCTCAATTCTCTCTCCAGTCAGAATCAGATCAGTGAACCCTGCAGACGAATTCCCAATAAGATGGTTGAAAAATGGCCCAGATAGGGTCCCCAAGAACATGTCTACCAACTCCCGGTCAGTCAACGGAGGCTGCACCCTACCAGCCAGGTCTCTCCACTTCTGAGCGTACTCCTTAAAACCTTCACTTGAACCTAACGACATACCCTGGAGTTGGGTACGTGTAGGGGCAAGGTCGGCATTATATTGATACTGCTTGTAGAAAGCAGTAGCCAACTCCTCCCAGTTACGAACCTTGGTCCCATCCAGCTGATAGAACCATTCGAGATGAGTCCCTGAAAGACTCTCCTGGAAGAAGTGGATCCACAAATTCTTATCCGCTGAGTACGGTTGAATTTTCCGAACATAGGACCTGAGATGTAGCTTGGGGCAAGATGCCCCGTCATATTTAGTGAAAGATGGTGCTTTGAACTTCCGAGGAATGATCACACCAGTAGACAAACCCAGATCTCCAAAATCCAGCCCAGGTACCTGTTGTATTTCCATAGCATTCAGCCTATCTTCCAACTGCTTGTAACGGTCTTCTGCCGGAGGATATTGCTCTTCATCAAAATCAGTCTCGTTGTCGGAGACTACCGGACTAGGACCCTTTTCTGCTTGAGGAGTACTCTTGCCAATAGAAGAACCAGCCTCTTCATTCTGCAGAGTATTGCCAAACCTTCGGCCCGAGTTGAACAGAACAGTCCTTCTTTTCTTCTTCTTTTCTTTCTTCAAGAGCAAAGCCTTCAGCTCCTCTTGGCCCTGAGCCAAACCCATGATTAATTCTTGAAATTGCGCATTCTGCGCCTGAAGAGCCTTGATGGATGTCTCAGTTGATGATGAGTCAGGATTCATGATGCTGAAATAAACAGCGAAGAACTGTAAGCAACCTGAAAAGAGGAAAACCTGCTATGCACATGATGAATGATATGTGTTTATGCAATGCATTCAAGGGTTCGAAAGTTCAAATTTATTGTAGACAAAAAGGAACACACGTTATCATTAAGGAAATAATTGTTCAGTACATCAAAGCCTCATGGGCATAAATTACAAAAGTAAATCAATCCCAAAATACACTGCGCATCCTCTTTGGAGCTATGTAAGTGTTGAGATTCCTCTCCTCATGCAACAGGCGGGTGAGCTCCAAGACCTTCTTTTCACTGGCATGTAGACTGGTCTCAAGAGAATTCCGTTCTTCCTTAAGCTGGATCCAGCTCTTCTGCATCTCTTCCCAGGATGTGGGCATATCAGGGTGCTGAATAGTGTAGGACACTTCTCCTTCCAAGAATGGTTCTTTGATTACTGGGAGCATATGAGGATAAGGCATTACCAACTTCTGGGAGCGGGCGCGTACCCACTTGAGATAAGGTTCCAACGGGATGGAGTTCCTGTGCCCCAGTGTCTTGCTGTCTATCCTACTGGGCATCCTCCAAGCTCTGATAAATCTCTGGCGAAGTCCTTGAGTATCGTTGTCGAAGTCAAAAACTATGTCAGGAATTAACATGTCATGAGGACCATCCCTCCGAGCATAACCAAACTGTCTCCAAGCCAGGCATGGGTTGTAAGTAATACCTCCTTTGATTCCAAGCAAAGGAACATTAGGGTACTCCCCGCAACGATCAATGATAGTGACATCCTCTCTGGACCTAGGGCACCAATGTATATCCGCATGTGTAAGAGTCATCAACCGTTGTGACCATCTCAAACCCCGCTCATTCTTCAAGACTGATTGTGGAAGGTGCGAAATAAACCACCTTCCCAGGAGGGGAGTGCAACACATAAGGACACCTCTTTTTCTCATGGTTCGAGTGTAACATGAGTGAAGGATGTCTCCCAGCAACGTAGGTATAGGATTCCTGGACATAAAGATCTGGACAACACTAATATCAATAAGCTGATCTGGGTTAGGGAACAACACCAAACCATAGACAAGGAGGGCCACCACTTCTTCAAAAGCTTGCAAATCAAGGGAATTCCAACATTCACGGGCCTTTTCAAATAGAAACCTGGCTAAGAACCCTTTGATACCACTTCTAACTTCCCAATGTCCCTTGAGGTCAGATGACTGTAGGTGCAAGGCTTTAGCAATCTCTTCAAGCTTAGGTTCCTTTTCCGTACCGTTGTAGGGTAGCTGATCAAGGATAGGGATCTTCAGGAGCCGGGAGAACTCCTCCAATGTAGGTACCAGCTGATAATCCAAGAAGGTGAAACAGTGATGCAGAGGGTCAAAGAACTGAAACAGGACCTTTATCATGTCTTCCTCAATGTTGGTATTGATCAAGCTGATGAGGCTTCCATGTCTTTCACTGAATGAAGAGTTCTCGGGAATCCTGGATATAAGCTCCTTAAGCTGAGGAGGGATCCTTACAAGACTGATTTGAATTGTCTTTCTACGAACAGTTTCCATGTCCTACAAAACAAGAACAAAGATGAAAATTCGAACCCCTGAAATGGTTAGTCAATGCATATGATGATGGATGATGTCATGATGCTATGATTAAACACACCACAGATATTTACAAAGACAAACATGTAAGGCACACAAGGCACACAAGACAAGCCCTTAGGGTTTAAGGCCAGCATGGGGTCTGGGTAGTACCCTCTTGAAGTTGGTGGGTTTATCCTGTCCTATTAGAAGTAACCGGGTTCTAAGGGTCCCAATATCACGGGATTGCTTTCATTGTTCATCGTTTCGATTTAGCCACTGAACTGGCGACCGAAATATTCCAGGAAAGCAACCCTCAATTGAGTGTAGTATCGAGTATCAACCAACCTCGGACTGCACCAAAGTCAGTTATCTCACTACCCTAAAGAGGCCAAGATAGTTCAATTAAGGTTCCTAAGGTCTGTTGATGCTTCACGACACCACGCGGAGGCCCCGTACTCTCCTTGACTGAACTCAAGGGTTACCGGTACACACCAAAGTGCCACATCAACGTAGCAGACTGTTTCAACCATGTCGGTATACCCCGCACAGTTCCCTCACAGCCTTGTTGCTACTTTCTAAGAGGGTATCCCCCAGATCCGGGTTTAGGATCTATAGAACTCCCAAGCAACCCACAATAATAAAGCAAGCAAGGAAAGCAATTGAAAACACAGTGATCTTAGTCCTAAGGTACACCTCACTTTAAGTTAATTCCCCAGCAGAGTCGCCAGTTCTGTGATCGGTGGATCTGGAACTGACTGTTTAACGCTGGTTCGCGAAATGTCGCGGAAGCAAGAGTCGCCACCGTCTTTTATTTTCTCCAAATGGAAAGGACAAAAGCACAGAAAAATTCCTTATAGAGATTGCTCTCGGTTCGGGAGGTAGGTTATAGAAAGGGAAGGTGTTAGCACCCTTTCTATCCATGGTTATCCATGGGCTCTTAGATACTTGCTCACTGTGTTTTCAAAAGTGGTTTGTTTGCTTTTCAACTGTGGGTTTTAAAAAGTTTCTTTGAAAATTCCAGTTCGACTCTTGTATCGGTCCTCAAGAGTGTTTGAAAAATTTGCTTTCGAAAGCTTTTTGAAAAGGTGTCGGTGTGAAAAGTATTTTTGATTTGTTTTGAAATTAGAGCAAGTATCTAGAGTCGTCTACCTACCCTAAGGAATTCGTCTGTGTAAATGTCCTTTAAAGTAGTGCCATCCCACCATTGAGAGGTAGGTAGCACCACCGTTGGAGGTGTTCGGGTCAATTCGTTTTTTGGGACATGGTGATCACCAGAGCAATAGGAAGACACCTTAGAAGCTACCCTCATGCCAGGTTCCCGGATCATGAGGACTTACTAAGACATCCTCTACTCGACGATCACCTTTCGAGGCAAGGCAACAGTGAGGTGTACCCTAGGGGTGGTGTGTGCGATTTGTGTCATGTTCGTTTATATTTATCTTGTTCATGTTAAAGGTGATCTACGCTTGTTTTTATTTTTATCCATTCATTCTTGCATGCCTTGATTAACAGTTAAAAATTGCGAAAAGTAAAAGATTCTAAGCTATTACAACAGGCGCGGGTCCACATCGCCAAAATTTCTTGAACCCGATTTGACAGAAAAATAAATAAAGAAATAAAATAAAGTGCGACAAATAATTTACAAGGCCTTGGGAGAGGTACATAAATATTAAACGAAAAAGAAATAAACACGCGAATTAAATAAGAATTAAGACGAGGGCGTTGGACCCTTTTTGCAAAATTAAATTAAATGATGGGATTAATTAATTAAAAAGAAAAGAAATTGTTTTTGGTATTTTTGGTATTTTATGATTTTAATGAAAAAGAATTAAGTAAAATAAATGCTAACCCTAATTCTAGTTGTTTTTAATTTATTAAAAAGAAGATTAAATTTTAACCTAAAATTAACCCTAATTAATTTACATGCAATTTAATTATAAAAATAAATATTTAATATTTTAATTATTATGAAAGAAAAATAAAAAGGAATAAAAATTATCATAAACCCTAATTCTATATTTTTTAGATTTTTATTAAAAAAGGTTAAGATTAAAACCTAATTTAAAACTAGTTAATTAATGAATTTATTTACAAAAATACTAAAATAAAAATATTTATTATTTTTTCATCTTTTCTGATTTTTTTGTTTTTTTGTGTTTTTATGAAAATAATTGAATTAAAAGACAATAATTAAAAGAAAATAATAATAATGCAAAAGAAAGAATAAAAAATAATGGCAAACCTAGGGGGTCTGCCCCTAATTGTGAGGGTTTGTTTTAGCAATCTGGGCCCATCAACCTTGGCCTGTAAGACTTTTGCGCTGGCATGGATCTTTGTTGACTGAGTGCATCATGTTCTTCAGATTGTGGCCATTGATTGAATCTCCATGGGCACGTGGATGGCCAGATGTGGTGCACATAGTGGACCTTCAGCATTAAACCTGCATAGGAACATTAAATAGAAAATAATATGAAAAGGGGGTGAGGACCTGGGATCGAACCCAGGTCCTAGGGGTTACCAGTGCCACGCTTCACCACTGAGCCATCAAACGCGCTTTGTATATTAAATAACGCACAAATAACATAAGCAATAATATGAATTAATGGAATTCTGGCGCGAATTTTTGAACAAACCAATCAGCGCTTGCCACTACATCGTCTTCTTCATTGTTTTGTTCTTCCTGAAAAATAGAAAACGATTAACGGGGGTTTTGAACCCCCTCAAAATAAACCATATCCCAAAATAGCGATTAATCCCTCTTGGTATATAAATTAAGCGCGAGAATGCTATTCTTTTCGTCCAAACGCGCTGAACATGGTCATGGCATTGAGGTCTCCTAATTTTACAGTATCAAGAAACCCCTAATTTGGATTTCAAGAAAACCTAGCCAGCATCAATGGTAGAATCATGTATATCGCATAAAAACGCAATTAATTTATATGGTTAGCTTCAGACTCTTATAATGAACACAAATCAAGCATCAAAAATTATGAAAAGTGTATGAATTAAGATGCACGAATGAGAAATTTTTTCTGTAAAGGGTGAGGTCGTGTTACCAATTTAGGGCGTTAGAGTGAATGATTTTGATTGGAAATCCTTCCTTGAAGCTTCAGGAAGGTGATTGAACAACTCTTGTGCCTTGAATCAACCTCTAACCTTGTTTTCAGTTTTGAAGTTTTTAGGCAAAAAGTGTGAGTTTGATCTTCAGGTTCTTGCGCAGCTGAGTGGTTAGGAGGATTAGGGTTGCATTCTGTACTTATGTATGAGTGATCTAGGTCAAAGAAATCAATCAAAAAGCTTGGCATTCATGACTTGCAAGATTTGATTCTCAAAGATCTTTTTCAATATTTTTTCATGCTATTTTGACCCTAATCATATCCAATCAATTCAATTCCTTCCATATCTGATCATGCACGAATTATTGAGTATATTTCATGCACAAAAAGATTGAAAAACTTAGGTTTAGTATTTTTCATGTATTTTATTTAATTAAAATGAATTATTAATAATAAAAATCCAAATAAATAAATAAATAATGAAGAAAAACTTCCCTTTGGGCCAAGTGGTCGTGCACATGCCTTGGATAATGAATTGTGGAAGAAAAAGAGGCCCATTAGCAATTTTAGGTCATTTGAATCAATGTTGACTTTTCAAAATATCCAAAAATTTCCCAACTTCCACAAGTCATAACTTGCTCAATTTTTAAGCTTTGCTCTTGTTCTTGAACATTTTGGAAAGGTCTTTGAGTCCTCTAACCAATGCCTTTGGTCCCATGTCATTTTGATTTACCAATCTCAAGTTATGGCCTTTGACTTAAAGTCCCTTTTTGTTGACTTTTGAAAATGACCTATAATGTTGAAATTGATAACTTTTTGTGAGAGCATTTATTGGACTTGAAGTATGAAGAGGTGTTGTAGGAAATGTCTTTCTATTCAAAATGAGCTTTGGATGGAATTTTTCTGATAATCCATGTGAAAGTTATGCCCTGGTCAATTTACAGTTGACTTTTTCAGCTGTCCAAATAAGGAAACTTTTGCATCTTGATGATTTTTGAGCCAAGATTTGAGAATCATGATCAAGCATTGATCAAATGATGTTTGTGGCTTCAAAATGAGATGTTGACCAAAAATTTGAACTTTTGACTGTCAAATGACCATTTTACCCCTACAGTTGACTGTAGTGCAATTAGGGTTTTTGACTGTGCAATTTTGTGCTGAAAGTCTTGAAACTTGGTATGAGAATGCTTGACCATATTTATAGGCATGTGGGACTTGATTGGACCCTTGGAAACTTCATTTTCTTGATCAGAACCAAAACCCTAATTTTGACTGTTCAGGAGGCTCTTACACTGTGCAACCCTTAGGGAATTTTGAAGCTTGACTTGGCAATTTCTGAAGAATATGGGAGGGCAAATTTTGGGGTACAACAATGCCCATAATAATAAAGCAAACAAACATTCAATTGAAAACATAAGTATGAGCTATCCTAAGGTACACCTCACTTTATGGTGTCCCCAGCAGAGTCGCCAGTTCTGTAATCGGTGGATTTAGAACTGACTGTTTAATGCTGGTTCGCGAAATGTTGCGGAAGCAAGAGTCGCCACCGTCTTTTATTTTCTCCAACATGGACAGGACAAAAGCACAGTAAAATTCCTTATGAGAATGTTTCTCGATTCGGGAGGTAGATTTATAGAAAGGGAAGGTGTTAGCACCCTTTCTATCCATGGTTATCCATGGGCTCTTAGATACTTGCTCTTATGTTTTCAAAATGTTTGCTTTTCAAATGTGAGTGGGTTTGAAAAAGTTTCATTGAAAGATTTCTGAATAACTCTTGTATCTGTCCTCAAGAGTGTTTGAAAAATTGTTTTGAAAGCTTTTTGAAATGGTCGGTGTGAAAAGATTTTTGATTTGTTTTTGAATAGAGCAAGTATCTATGAGTCATCTACCTACCCTAAGGAATTAGGCTGTGTAGAAGTCCTTAAGGTAGTGCCATCCCACCATTGAGAGGTAGGTAGCACCATCGTTGGATATGTTCGGGTCAATTCGAGTTTAGGGACAGTGTGGTCACCGAAGCAACAGTAGGACACCTTGGAAGCTACCCTTATGTCCTTGATCCTTTTTAATCCGAGGCAACCGTTTCGAGGCAACTATTTCGAGGCAACTGTTTCGAGGCAACTGGATCATGGACATAAGGACCGCTAAAACGTCCTATAGTTGACGACCACGTTTCGAAGGCAACGGGTGAGGCGTACCCTAGAAGTGGTGTGTGTATTTGTGTGTTATTTTCAGTTTAACAATTATCTTTGATCATGGCATTGTGAGCTACGCTTGTTTTTAATTAGCATACATTCTTTCATACAAAGTTAGAATTTAAGAGTGCGGAAAGTAAAATACAGAAAGATAAAAGCTACGCTATTACAAGGCACGGGTCTATACATCGCCAAAATACAAAGACCCGTTTTTGATAAAAGATGCGGAAAGTAAATAAATACCTAATTACTATTAATTCCTTGAACAGTTACATAATAATCAATAAGAAAAAAGAATAACGCGCGAAAAGAAATAAAATCAGGACGGCCGAGGGTTTTGATCCTTTGCTTGAAATTAAATGAAATTAAAGCCTCATTATTATTTAATTAAAGAAAAGAAATTGTTTCTTATGTTTTTGGTATTTATGAAAATAAAGAAAATTAAAATCAAGAGAAACCATAATTCTAAGTTTATTTTAATTATTTAAGAAAATATTAAAGTTAACCTAATTTACTAGTTAATTAATTTACATATTTATGTACAAAAATAATGATGGAAATAATTAATTAAGAAAAAAAGATAAAAATGTCAAAAAACCTAATTCTATATATTTTATTTATTAAGAAAAAAGATTAAAATTAAAACCTAAATTAACTAAATTAATTGTTAGTCATTTATTTACAAAAAATGTTAGTGGTGAAATTAATAATAATTAAATATATTTTACAATTTTGAATTTCTGTTTTTATTATGGAAAAAATTATTTTAGTGAATTAATAAACACAATTAAAGCAATTAAAAGAATTAAAAAGAAAAGAAAATGAAATTAAATATACAAACAAGGGGGGGGGGGGTGTCTGGCCCAAATGGAGGTAAAACTGCAGCAATTCAGGCCCATTGACAAAGCAAGCCTCGTTGACTTTCTGATTGTATGCATGATGGTTGACTGGGGTACACCCTGGATTTCCTTCTGAAGCCATTGGATTGGACCTTGAAGCCACTTGGAAGGCTAGCGCATGAGCATGTATGGTGGAACGTTTGATGGAAGTTGCATTGGAATACAATAGAACAAAAAATATCAATTATATGGGGGGACCTGGGAATCGAACCCAGGTCCCAATGCTTGCAACACATGTCTTCCACCATCTGAGCTAGGCAACGCGTTTGTATACATAATAAACAATAACTGTAATATATGAAAAAAGTCAATTATGCTGCAAACGTTAAAAAACGCGCTAAAGTTCAAATCTTCCAGTAGTGTCATGCCACGTCCATCTTCTTCCTTGTTCTTCCTGCAAACATGAAACAAGTAGCGGGGGTTTTAAACCCCCACTAAGTGGAATAGTGAAAAATAGCGAATAGAAGAGGAATCAACATAAATTGAGCGCGAGAGGTTGGTTGAATTCGTCTGGCCTTGACGAATTCAACCATGGTCATGGCTTAGTCCAATTTTTCCTGATACCCAAAGCCCTAATTTGAAGCTTCTGAAAACCTAATTTTCGTCCATGGTAGATTTGGATTCAGGCAGCGTTAGGTCAATTAACTTATACCAATCGCTTCAGAAGGTACCTATTAGTGTAAATCAAACAAGAAAACCAATTAAAAGCACATGAATCATGATATGTCAAATTGGAAAACAAAGCAAACCGTATGGCTCGTGTTCTTCAATTCTTCGCGTGCTAGGATTGATTCTTGATTGCAAACGCTTCCTGGAGACTCAGGCAACGTATTGGAATCCTTTTTTGGCTTTGAATTGTCCTGCAACTATGAAATCAGTTTCAAGCTTTTCTTGGAATTTTTGCAAATTGGTTATGGAGCATGAGCAGCTTTTTCGTGTCTGTCTGAGTAGGGTTCACTCTTGCATAAGTATGTGAAGCAAATTAGGTCAAAATAAAGCCCATGAATCCATGAATTGATGACTTGAATCTTTGATTGCTAATCATATCTTTTTTCAATCTTTTTCCATGGAAACTTTGCCAATTATGGAAGATCTTGTCTTGTTGATTGATGCACGAAATCCTTAGCATGTGTGGAGTACATTTGCTGCATAAAAAGATTTGACAACCATTATTTGATATTTTTCTACAATTAAAACTAATTAAATGAATTAATAAGAATAAAAATTCAATTAATTAATTAAAAATAAGAAAATAAATCCTTTTAAGCTCAATGGGTCGTGCATAGGCTTTGGGTAATGATTCAAGGAAGAATTTGAGGCCCATTAGCAAATTTGAAGCTTTTTATGCAAAGTTGACTTTTGAAAGTTCCCAAAAATTTCCCAACTTCTCCAATGCATATCTTGCTCAATTTTGAAGCTATGAACATGTTCTTGGACATTTTGGAAAGGTATTGAAGTCCTCTAACCAATGCCTTTGGTTTCATGTCATTTTGATTTACCAATCTCAAGTTATGGTCTTTGACTTAAAGTGCCTTTTTGTTGACTTTTGAAAATGACCTATAATGTTGAAATTGATAACTTTTTGTGAGAGCATTTCTTGGACTTGGAGTGTGAAGATGAATTGTAGGAAATGTCATCCTCTTCAAAATGAGATTTGGATGGGATTTTTCTGATAAACCATGAAGAAGTTATGCCTTGGTCAATTTGCAGTTGACTTTTCAACTGTCCAAAAATAGAAACTTTTGCATCTTGAGACTTTTTGAGCCATGCTTGTGGAATCATGATCAAGAATTGATCAAATGATGATTGTGGCTTCAAAATAAGATGTTGACCAAAATTTTTGACTTTTGACTGTCAAATGACCATTTTGCCCCTGCAGTTGACTGTGGAGCAATTAGGGTTTTTTGACTGTGCAATTTGATGCTGTGAGTCTTGAACCTTGACATATGGATGCTTGACAATGTATATGGGCATGTGGGACTTGATTGGACCCTTGAAAACCTCATTTTCTTTGCAGGAACCAAAACCCTAATTTTTGACTGTGTTAGGAGGCAATTGGACTGTGCAACCCTTGAGAGATTTTGAAGCTTGATCTTGCCAAATCTTGAAGAATATGGGAGGGCAAATTTTGGGGTACAACAACATGATACTGACACCATCTGATACTACTAGCACAAACAAACAAATTGGCGGTACCCAAGATCTTTGGTCAAGTCTCAGAATTTTCTAAGAATTGTCATGGAAGAATCCGAAGACATGATACTGACACTATCTGACACTACTAGAACATACAAGTAATTTGGTGGTACTGGAAGTCTTCATAGTGGATTTTGTTCAAGCCCATTGTTGTACCCCAAAATTTTCCCTCTCACTTATCAATAACTTTCTCACAAGATCTCCTTGGGCTCAATACTGTATTAAGGTTTGATCAGCTCAAGACACCTCCTAATGCACTGATGACCAAAATTAGGGTTTGAGATTGCACAAGGATTTTTGAACTTCCAATGCCCCATATGATTTTCATGGATCATTATGGACCCCCAAGATTACTCATGTCAAGTTTCAAGCCTTGGATCAAACTTTTGATCAGTCAATTGAGCAGTTGACCTAAAAATCATCTATATTGGGGAAAAAGTCAACTATGGCCAATTCACAGTCAAACTTCATAATTTTTGGTCCACATCAACATTTTAAATGCATTTGTATCATTTGATCAAGTTTGGACCACAACTCCTCAAGAAATTTGATCAAATCTCCAAAAGGGCAAAATGGCCAAAATTAGGGTTTTGACTAGGAAATGGCAATTTCTGATTTTTTACCTAGCAAATGGTCAATTGGTTTAAGACATGATCTCAAGAGTACAATTGCATAATTTTGACCTAATGACATGGTTCAAAACATTACAAGTCCATTGGATTGACAAATGAATTTTTCAGTCAACTGATCAAAAGTCAACTGTATACTAAAAAGTCAAAGTTTGACTTTTTGGTCAAATTCAAGTACCAAAGATCATATTTCATCCAAACATGTCAAAATATGAAACTTATTCATCAAGAAATCAAAAAGTCAAGATTTCATTTTGAAAAGTCAAAATTTCTAAACTTAGAAAATTTTCTAAGTGTTGGACATTTCATGTTTTTTCATAACTTTGAGCCAAATTTTCACCATGATACAAGATGATTCAAGAAAAACTTCCAACATGAAAGTTGTAGATCTCCATGAAATATACAACTTTTCTTCACACAACTTATTCCAAAAATGCTTGTATCTCAAGTTACAATTTTATCAACATAGGGTCATGAAACAAAACACAGTGAAATTTGCCCTAATTTGGACATGATTTTGACCTAACTTCATGACACTTTTTCACATAGTTCCAAGGGGAATATTCAAAATAAATTCAAATAGGGTTTGTAGAGCATGTTACAAGCTTTCCAAAATGCCCAAGAAATCCTTGAGATCATTCTTGAGTAGGGATAATCGAAGAGATGAAGTTAGGGTTTTGTCACTTAATTTACAAGCCATTTTGTGATGAACAAGAAGTCAATTTCAAACCTATGCTGCACAATCTTGTTTTGCAGGCCTCTAAACCTCAAGATCAATCCATAATCAGAAGATTACACTTGCTTTTAAGCTATTATCCAAGTGTTCCAAGCATTGTCCAAACCAATTTTCCATTTTAGGAAGAAAGTTACCATTCCATTCTTGAAAAGTTGCTTTAATCAAAAAGTCAACTTATCTTGAGCTTCTAACTTGTTCTTTCTGCACACACAACCCCTATAAACCAAAAGCAATGTGTCTAAGGTCTCAAGAAGCTCAGAACATGCTTGTACAATACTTGAGATTTGTCACTTCACTTTTCTTAAAAAGCAAGTTATAGAGCCATAACCCTATAACTCAGAAACTTGGAGTGATTTTGTGCTCTAATCTTTTCCATACATATTAACAAGTGAATTGCAACACAACACACGATTTTGGTAAGCCTGAAACTCTCTCAAAATCCCTCTAGCCAGAAATTGCATAGAAAACTCCATTTTTGTGCAGGTTCTGACCATGAACTTGTATCTTCTATTTCCCTCGTGCGTTCTTTGGCCTTTTAGTTCCTAAAGTTCCTATACA
This sequence comes from Vicia faba, assembly GCA_948472305.1. NCBI lineage: Eukaryota > Viridiplantae > Streptophyta > Magnoliopsida > Fabales > Fabaceae > Vicia > Vicia faba. The sequence continues at coordinate 188,698 of CATIWC010001890.1, forward strand.
TCAAATATAACTTGTCCCTGTCCCTGTTACACGACTGTAACATCATCTTCCTCAACTTCCATAGCAAAAAAAAATGCATTACAGTTGGACTTCTCCAAGTCATTTCAGCCACTCTCAAGTCAAGCAAACCATTGCATTAGCTTCCTAGCACCTCAAGGAAGCTAACCTGATCATCACCATCACTTGAAACAAGCTCAAACTCCAAACACGATTTCCAGTTTTGAGGTAAGTTTTCTCAACTTGGAACTCTTCATACAGGCATCATCAATAGTTTATTTATGAATAAAACATGTAGATATCATTGCCCTGAAGCTAACCATGTCCATAGTTTCCATTAATTTTGCTTGAGCTTAGATGATTTTGAAACTGAAATCTCTGAAATTTGTAGGGTTCAGATTAAGGCCATCAAAATTCTTGCTTATCTTTGATCTATAGTGTTGTACCCCAAAATTTTCCCTCCCATATTCTTCAAAAGTTGTGACAAGCATCATTTCAATTTGCTCAAGTCTACTCAAGGGTTGCACAGTCCAATTGCCTCCTAAGCCAGTCAAAATTAGGGTTTTGGTTCTTGCAAGGAAGTTGAGGTTTTCAAGGGCTCAATCAAGTCCCATATGCTCATATACATTGTCAAGCACCTACATATCAAGTTTCAAGGCTCACAAGGTCAAGTTGCACAGTCAAAAACCCTAATTGCTTCACAATCAACTGTAGGGGTAAAATGGTCATTTGGCAGTCAAAAGTCAAAAATTTTGGTCAACATCTTATTTTGAAGCCACAATCATCATTGGATCAAATCTTGATCATGATTCCACAAGAATGACTCAAAAATCATCAAGATGCAAAAGTTTCCATTTTTGGACAGTTGAAAAAGTCAACTGTAACTTGACCAAGGCATAACTTTTTCATGGTTCATCATAAAAATCCTATCCAATGCTCATTTTTAAGGGGATGACATTTCCTACAACTCATCTTCACATTCCAAGTCCAAGAAATGATCTCACAAAAAGTTATCAATTTCAACATTATAGGTCATTTTCAAAAGTCAACAAAAAGGCATTTTAAGTCAAAGACCATAACTTGAGATTGGTAACTCAAAATGACATGGGACCAAAGGCATTGGTTAGAGGACTTCAAGACCTTTCCAAAATGTCCAAGTACATGTTCATATGATCAAAATTGAGCAAGATATGCATTGGAGAAGTTGGGAAATTTTTGTGAAATGGCAAAAGTCAACTATCCTTGAAACTTCAATTTTTGACAAAAGGGCCCACTTTTTTCCACTTGATTCAGCCTTGTCATGCCACCCACGTGTCCCATGATCAATTTCAAGACCAAATAATTATTTTTCTATTTTTATTTAATTTTTATGGATTTAATTCATTTTAATCCATAATAATTCAAGTAAATCTAAAAAAATTAATTAAATGGTATCTTATGGTTTGAATAGCCTTCATGAAGCATTTTCAACCTACCAATTTCGTGCTAAGCTCATTTAGGCATGAAAATTCAAATTTTGAACAAGCTTTGAAAGGCCTTTAATGGTGGTTAAGACAAAATCCAAAGCTTAATTGCAATGGTTAAAGACTCCTAAATGTGACTTATTCTCACTCATTACTATATATACAAGCCTTGCAAGCCTCATTCACAACCAAAACTTTACACAAACGGGCCAGAGCAAAATCCAAAAAGTGTCAAAAAAAGTGTGAGATCAAAAGGAGTATTGCAAGCATTTTCAGGCCAAAAGGAGAACGTGACTCTCTTCTTTGCCATCCCCTGAAGCTAAAACAACCCTTGCCACGTCCTAAGATCCATCATACCGCGCTGTAAGTTCTTCCCAGGTCCCCCAAAATTTCTATACATTTTTTTCTTTACATGCTTGTGTGTAGGTTCCAAAAGAAGGTTCATCATACACCTTCCTCATCCAGACGCCAAGTGTCCTCAAGCGTCCATCCAGTGGCCTAAAGATGACGCACACCATGCACCTGGTCAACCTTATGCATAGGCAAGCAAGAAAGTCAACGTGGCTTGGCTGGTTAATGGGCCTAAATTTCCAGATTCACCTCCTTAAGGGTCCAACACCCCCCTTGGTTCACTCTTTTTTCTTTTTGTTTTATATTTTCTAATTTAGTTATTAATTGTTTTTTTTAATCATTATTATTACCACCAAAATTAGCATAATTAATATTTTTCATAAAAATTCAAAAAAAACTAAAAAATGTAAATATTTTTTATTATTCACTATTAATTATTTTTGTAAATAAATACTAATAACTTGAGTTAATTTTAATTAGGTAACTTTGTCTTTTTTTTCTTAATAACTAAAATAAATTTAGAATTAGGTTTTTATTAACTTTTAATTTTATTTCCTTTTATTTTATTTCATTAAAAACATAAAAATACAAAAACATTTTTTCTTTTAATAAATTAATTAATTAGTTTAATCATTAGTTTTAATTTCATTTAATTACAAAAAAAGGACAAAAATTCAATTCTTTCTTAAAAAAGGGTCAACACCCTTAGGACGTTCCCGATTAAATTTCTATTCGCGCGTATTTATTTATTTTGACTATGTTTATGTATCTGTACAGAGGATGTAATATCAATTAGGATTTTATTGCTTTCTTTAATTTTCTGCATTTACTTTTCAAAACGGGTTATTGTTTTTGGCGATGTATAGACCCGCGCCTTGTAATAGTTAGAATTTATCTTTCCGCAATTTATTTTCCGCACTCCTAACTGTTAAAAAATGCATGAAAGAATGTATGCAAAATAAAATCAATACGTAGCTCACAAATAACATGTACAAAGACATAACATGAAAACAACACACAAGCACATGTCACTTCTAGGGTACGCCTCACTGGTTGCCTCGAACGTGGTCGTCAAGTATAGGGTGTCTTAGAGGTCGCCCTTCTATCTAAAAGATCCAGTTGCCTCGAAACGGTTGCCTCGGATAAAAAAGGATCTAGGACATTAGGGTTACTTCTAAGGTATCCTACCATTGCTTTGGTGACCACACTGTCCCTAATCATCGAATTGACCCGAACACCTCCAACGATGGTGCTACCTACCTCTCAATGGTGGGATAGCACTACCTAAAGGACTCTTACACAGCCTAATTCCTTAGAGTAGGTATATTCTCTTAAGTACTTGCTCTTTCTCAAAACAAACAAAAATACTTTTCACACCTCACACTTTCTAAAAGTTTTCAAACAAATTTTTCATACACTCTTGAGGACAGATACAAGAGTTACTTAGAAATTTTTCAAACGAAACTTTTTCAAAACCCACACACACTTGAAAAGCAAACATATTTTGAAAACATAAGAGCAAGTACCTAAGAGCCCATGGATAACCATGGATAGAAAGGGTGCTAACACCTTCCCTTTCTATAAATCTACCTCCCGAACCGAGAAACATTCTCGAATAAGGAATTTTGCTGTGCTTTTGTCCTTTCCATGTTTGAGAACATAAAAGACGGTGGTGACTCTTGCTTACCGCGACATTTCGCGAAACCAGCTAAAAAACAGTCAGTTTTATTTCCACCGATCACAGAACTGGCGACTCTGCTGGGGACACTAATAAGTGAGGTGTACCTTAGGAATTAGATCACTCTTATGTTTTCAATTGCTTGCTTTGTTTGCTTTAAATATTGTGGGCCTGTTTTGGGAGTTTCATAGATCCTAACCCGGATCTGGGGGATACCTTCTTAGAAAGTAGCAACAAAACTGTGAGGGAACTGTGCGGGGTATACCGACACGATTGAAACAGTTTGCTACGTTGATGTGGCACTTTGGTGAGTATCGGTAACCCTTGAGTCAAGTCAAGGAGAGTACGGGGCCATCGCATGGTGTCGTGAAACATCAACTGACCTTAGGAACCTTACTTGACCATCCTGGCCTCTTTAGGGGTAGTGAGATGACTGACTTTGGTGCAGTCCGAAGTTGGTTGATACTCGATACTACACTCATTGAGGGTTGTTTTCTTAGAATATTTTGATCGCCAGTCCAGTGGCTAAATCAAAACAATGAACATAGAAAACAACCCAATGATATTGAGCTCCTTAGAACCCGGTTACTTTTGATAGGACAGGTTTTTGAGCCCACCAACTTCAAGAGGGTAGTACCCCAAACTTCATGCTGGCCTAAACTCTAAGGGTTGTCTTGTGTGACTTGCGTGCTTTCAAACTTGACTACTTGCATGCTTGTTATCTAACACATGAGTTTCTTACAGGGTTTGTTTACAGTCCTTAACCTGGACTCATAACAGGGTTTACTTACATCACTCCACGCATAGCATAACATCATGCCATCATACCATTGCATACATCCTACATAAGGACTAATCCATTTCAAGGATCTCAAGGGTTTGTGATGCAGGTCATGATGTCTAGCAAGGGGCAAAGGGAATTTATTTTCCTCTAGCCAAGGTTGATAACTTGAGTCAGGGGCTATGACCCACTGGATATGGTGAGCCTTGACTCTTGAAGAAGGACTCTCAACAACATGAAGTTCCTTCCATCAAGCTACAAAATTCAAATCCTAACAAATTTTCGTGTTTACCCCGCGAGATCCTTGAAAACATTGCATGCATACATACATATCATTGCATTACAGGTACTCCTTTGACAAGTCACTTACCATCTTCGCTATTTATTTCAGCAATGACTTCCCAAAAAAACAACCAGGATCTTCATGCTCAAGAGACTCGGTTCGTGGAGATCCTCCTAAATCTATCCAAGGGGCAGGAAGAGCTTAGAACACTTCTCATGGGGACTTTGGTCAGGAACAGTCCTGAAGACGATAAGGACGAACGGCTGAAACATCTACAAGCTGAAGTGGATACAATGAGAACCCAGATGCTGGGGCAAATGGCTCTTATCCAAGACTTATCTTAAAGACAAGGAGAACTCAGGGTTCTCTTCAACCAACTGCTTCGGGATAACCAACTGGGGCAAACATCTAAGGTTGAAGAGCAAGCCATTATGCAACCACCTGTGGGGCAAAAAGACAAGGGAAAAGCTCCTCAGTTTTCTTCGGGGTCACAAGCCCAGCATCAACCTCACCAGCGTCAACAGGGTAATCGGCGTAAGCGAAATACGTCTGGAAGACATTTCTCGGAGACTGGTATGCCATCCTCACTAATACTGAAACGCTTGTTGGAGGTCAAGCTGATTGCTTTAAAGGATCCTCCTAAGAAGCTCAACATAACCTCCCTAAAGTACAATCCTGATGAAAGGTGTGCCTACCATTCTGACAGTCCTGGACATGACACTGACGACTGTTGGAGCCTGAGGAACAAGATCCAAGACTTGATCGACGGAAGGGTGCTGGAGTTCATGCCGGGTGGAAAAATGAAAATCTTCTGCTGAGAATCCTCCATCTGAGATGATTAGTTCAAACTAAGAAACTTTTGTTCATTCGAATGTTCAAGCTGCATTTTTCTTTGATTGTTCAAACAATCATCATGTCAAACTTTCTTATTTCATTAATGCATCGCATATGTCTGTTTTGAATCAATATATTCGCATTCGGTATATTCAAACTGCTTTCATATTTTTGTGATGTTCAAGCTCTCAATTAATAACTCTAAGCCTCTTGAGGGAGGATGACGAAAACGATACCACAATCTACAGTATGCTTTTGAACAGACCCCGCTGATGAGGTACAGGCATTGTTTCAATTCCTAAACACTGGAGTTATAAGGATGATAATCTCTCGTCAACCCCTTTGAGCCAAAGAAGTAGGAGTTTTCTTTTCGAAAATTAAAACCCTTAATCATAACCTGGGGCAGGGTAGTTCTCTCAGCTGATCCAAGTGCACAACGAATGGCACCAGAGGAGTCCTTACAAAACAAAAGACAATGATGGCTCCAAATAATCATAAAGATAGGCAGTCATTATCCTTCAAAAATAAAAACCCAATAAGTCAAAACCTATGAAGGAGACTTACAAAGCTGGGGCATCCCGCTGACTATAATTCCAAAAAAGGAAACAGTTCAGGCAAAAAACAGGGATAACAAAAATCAAAAAAAGAAAGAGGTCCCACAAACCCTCAACCAAAAAAAAAGGAATGACTGCCTATTCCAAATAAATTGTCAATACCCGAACCATCACCGGTGTATCAGGACGAAGACTCAAACAAGGTCTAACGCATGATCAGCTGAGTTTAGGTTTAAAGAACATCACGAAGAACGGGTAGGTACAAATAAAAGTTGAGCCTTTATCCTTTGTTTCTTGAACCGTGAACCAGGCCACGTTATAACCCGTAAAAGTCCTAGCTGAAGCATGGGTTAGTTCGAAAGCATACTGTTACCAAAGGTATCATGACTCCTTAAGGCTTGCGGTAAAATAACGAGTTGACATCACAGTTCAAAAAAAAAATTCACTTATTTTTATGAAAAAATGCATTTTCAAAAAAGACATAAGCTTTGCATTCTTGATATAACACTGTTTGCATATGACTATTTGTTCGAACAACAGAGAAATTCGCACGACGAATATCTAAGTGAACAAAAGTACTTCCAACCAAGGGGTAGACATGATCATGGTCTATTATCTGGGGCAGTTAAGTCAAGATTCGGAGAATCTCTCAAAAGGCCAACCAACTTGGGGCAAATCTCCATCTGGATCACTTGGGGCATTGGAAGATCTTCTGGTAGTAGGGCAACGCAACACTACTGACAGGGGCACCTCCCTACATCCTGAGAGTACGAACATAGTCGAAAAATATTGCGCATAATCAAAGACCCGCTAGGTCGACTGGCCTAGGCAAAAATAAGGGCTTCCCGGGGAACCAAAAGGGTTCGGGCAAAAATAAGGGATGAAAAATGAAAAATCTGTACACCCGGCAAGTCGAAAACCTGAAAAGGCGGCTTGGGCAAAAATGGGTATCCCGGTGGACTGAAAACCCGAAAGGGCAGTCCAGGCAAAAATTAAGGATCAAAGCGTACGACTATGTCCCGGCATCTCGTCACTTGTCTACCAGAAGAAGATTTGTCGATCAGCAGCCATCAAGCACCTCCACAGGTACCTTCTTCTCCCGCAGAAACTGGGGCAATAAGAATTGTCTAAACGATCTGGTTGCTCTGTCCACTGAGGTACCAAGGTAAGTTCGGCTGAAGAACATGACCAGGTTACCTCCGCTCCCCGCAGAGTAAGACAGGTTTCAGCAATGCTCTCCCCAAGCAGAGTTGGTCTCTCATCAACCCCGAAGATGCACAGTATCCCTAGCAAGTCAGCAACGCTCTCCCCAAGCAGAGTTAGCCTACTGTCAGCCTTAAGGAAGTTGGGTATCCCCAGAAAATCTCAATATTCCCCAGCGGAGCATACATTTGTTCCTAAGCAAGCATCCCCGACAGTCTTGATCTAAGATTGTTCCCCGGCGGAATACCAGACACCCCAGTGGAGCCACTTCCCCAGTACAGTCTCAAAAGATTCCCCAGGAGAGTTGAATCAATCTCCCCAGTAGATTTTGGAAGCTTATCCCCAGTAGATTCTGGAAGCTTATCACCTGCAGAGTACGTACGTCTCTCCCCGACTTTATTCAAAGGTTATTTCCCCACCAGGGTATAACTGGGTTATCCTCAGCTAATTACCACGAAAAGATCGTCCTCGGCGAAGCTCTTCCTACCCCCAGCGGAGTTCATCAGAACCCTCAACAAAACATATTAACAGAATCCCCAGCGGAGTTATCATCAAATCTCAGCGAAGTATCTCTTCCCACAGAGTAATTCCCCGCAGAGTAATCTCTTCATCAAGTTTATTCCCCAACGGAGTCGTCTTTTCCTACCGGTTTGTTCTTGCAATCATCATCCCCAGCGGAAACGAAGAACTCTACTCTTCAACATCAGCCCAGGATTCAACAAACTCTTGGCATTCGTCAAGGATTTATTTTCCCAGACGAGAATACATTCATAAACATCACATCTTCATACATTATAGCATGCATACGCATCATACAACACAAATCTCATTTATTTTTGAGAACATCTTAAAATCATGCAGTTCATGCATCATGACATTGCATACGACTAATACTTTGCCTTTTCAGGAAAAAGTCAATCAAAAGATGATTACCATCTACCTTTACAGTTCCAGATCAACACCGGTAACAAGCCAGGAAAATTCTGTGGACGACTGATCGTGGGTTAATATCCAAAACCAAACAGGACAATTATCTACTTGATCATCCTCAGGCAACCCTACACTGGTTCCTTTTCTTTCAGAAGAAGTCTTACACGGGCTCATCAACAGGCAACCCTACACCGGTTCCTTCTCAACCTCAGATGTAGTTTTACACGAACTCATCATCAGGCAACCCTACACCGGTTCCTTCTCAATTTTCAGACGAAGTCTTACACGAACTTATCATCAAAGTAACCCTACACCGGTTCCTTTTCTTTCAGAAGAAGTCTTACACGGACTTATCTCAAGATGACCTTACCCCGGTTCATCCAGAAGTTTTACACGAACTTATCCTGCAGTAACCTTACCCCGGTTCCTCCAGAAGTCTTACACGGACTTATCCCGAAGTAACCTTACCCCGGTTCATCCAGAAGTTTTGCACGAACTTATCCTGCAATAACCTTACCCCGGTTCCTCCAGAAGTCTTACACGGACTTATCTCAAGATGACCTTACCCCGGTTCATCCATAAGTTTTACACGAACTTATCCTGCAGTAACCTTACCCCGGTTCCTCCAGAAGTCTTACACGGACTTATCTCAAGATGACCTTACCCCGGTTCATCCAAAAGTTTTACACGAACTTATTCTGCAGTAACCTTACCCCGGTTCCTCCAGAAGTCTTACACGGACTTATCCCGAAGTAACCTTACCCCGGTTCCTCCAGAAGTCTTACACGGACTTATCTCAAGATGACCTTACCCCGTTCATCCAGAAGTTTTACACGAACTTATCCTGCAGTAACCTTACCCCAGTTCCTCCAAAAGTCTTACACGGACTTATCCCGAAGTAACCTTACCCCGGTTCCTCCAGAAGTCTTACACGAACTTATCCCGAAGAAACCCTACACAGGTTCTCTCTCTCCAGACGTAGTTTTACACGGGCTCGTCGTCAAAGAAACCCTACACAGGTTCTCTCTTCCCAAGGATGCAGTTTTACACGGACTCGTCATCAGAAACCCTACCTAGGTTTTACTTCTTCCAGGATGCAGTTTTACACGGGCTCATCATCAAAGTAACCCCACACAGGTTCCCTTCTCAAACTCCAGACGTAGTTTTACACTGACTCGTCATCAGTAAACCCTACACAGGTTTCCTTCTCAGCTCTAGATGCGGTTTTACACAGACTCGTCATCAAAGTAAACCTACACAGGTTCCTTCTCCATTTCAGATGCAGTCTTATACGGGCTCATTATCAGTAAACCCTACACAAGTTTCCTTCCTTCAAAAATGCAGTTTTACACTAGCTCATCATCAGTCAACCCTACACAGGTGTCCTTCTTTCCAAGATGCAGTTTTACATGAGCTCATCATCAGGTAACCCTACACAGGTTCTGTTGTACCCCAAAATTTGCCCTCCCATATTCTTCAAAATTTGCTAAGATCAAGCTTCAAAATCTCTCAAGGTTTGCATAGTTCAAGGGCCTCCTAACAGTCAAAAACTAGGGTTTTGTTTCTAGCAAAGTAAATGAAGTTTCCAAGGGTCCAATCAAGTCCCACAAGCCTACAAACATGGTCAAGCATCATCATGCCAAGTTTCAAGACTTACAGCACAAGATTGCACAGTCAAAAACCCTAATTACTCTACAGTCAACTGCAGGGGCAAAATGGTCATTTGACAGTCAAAAGTTCAAATTTTTGGTCAACATCTCATTTTGAAGCCACAAACATCATTTGATCAATTCTTGATCATGATTTTCAAAGCTTGGTTCAAAAAGTCTCAAGATGCAAAAGTTTCCATATTTGGACCGTTGAAAAAGTCAACTGTAACTTGACCAAGGCATAACTTCCACATGTTTTATCAGAAAAATTCCATCCAAAGCTCATTTTGAAGAGAAGGACATTTCCTACAACTCCTCTTCATACTTCAAGTCCAAGAAATGCTCTCACAAAAAGTTACCAATTTCAACATTATAGGTCATTTTCAAAAGTCAACAAAAAGGGACTTTAAGTCAAAGGCCATAACTTGAGATTGGTAAATCAAAATGACATGGGACCAAATGCATTGGTTATAGGACTTCAAGACCTTTCCAAAATGTTCAAGAACATGATTAAAGCTTAAAAATTGAGCAAGATATGCCTTGTGGAAGTTGGGAAATTTTTGGGAATTTTGAAAAGTCAACTTTGCTTCAAATGCCTCAAAATTGCTAATGGGCCACATTTTCTTCCAAGATTCATCATCCAAAGACTATGCACGACCATTTGGCCCAAAGGGGATTTATTTCATCATTTTTATTTATTTATTTGAATTTTTAATTACTATTAATTCATTTAATAAAATAAAATATGACAAAAATACTAAAACAAGGTTTTCAAATCTTTTTGTGCAGAATAAACTCTCATCAAGGCCTAAGGATTTCGTGCATATCAAAAGAGGAAAGAATTGGTGCAAATTGGCATGATTCTTCATGAAAAAATATTGAAAAAGATTCATAAAAATCAAATCTTGAAAACCATTAAAGACAAGGCTTTGGGCTTGGATTATTGACTGAATTCATTCCTTATACAAGTACAAACCTAACCCTAAAGCCAAGAAGCTGAATGCTGCGCCTCATCTCAAGAACAAAGTTTGTATTTTTGTCCAAAATTTCAAAAACTGAAAACTGCCTTCTAGCACGATTCAAAGGAAAATAACCACACCATTAGCTTGCCAAGACATCATTGAACCTGACTGAATACTTTTCCACGCCCATAGCATCAAGAATTGGTACATAGAACTCAAAATTTCTCACACTTGATGCATATTCGTGTTTCAATTTTTAAGCATCCTCATTGCATTTTCTTTGTTGATTTATACTAATTGAACCATTCTGAATCTAACCATGCCTTTCAATTGAGTTTTCGTGCATTATAGAAGGATCCATCATTGGAGCTTTCTAGGTTGTCAGAAACCTTGAATTGGGGATTCCGGCATAGGGTAAAATCAGTCCATGAGACTTGTACCATTAAAATTGTGACGTTCCAAGGAGTCCAAAACATCCATCGCGCTGTTTTTATATTTTGTTAATTCCTATTCGCTATTTTTCTGCCTTTCAAATTGTGGGGGTTTAAAACCCCCGCTATTTAGCTTGTTTTTTTCAGGTAAAAATGCAAACGAATGGAGAAGAAGATCAGGTGTCAAGACGTGGTTGGCTCGTTTGAATTTCGCGCGAAATTAACCACTTACCATTTGTTTTGCATTATGTTGTTCATGTTCTATATTATATACAAAACGCGGTAGTAGCTCAGTTGGCAGGCACATGGTTTGGTAAGCAATGAGACCTGGGTTCGATTCCCAGGTCCCCCTATCCCTTCAATATTATTTTTTCTAATATCTTCCTATACAGCGCATTACCTGATGACCATCATGTGTCCCCATAATCTGACGTGCCACGCGCTTAATAATTCCAATCCAAAGGTCAAGATTTGAAGAGCACCATGGGCACCAGTCAACACATACCCACGTGGCCAGGAAAGTCAACTGAAGGCCTTAAAACATTGGGCCTAATTGCTGGCAACATGACCTCCAAACTGGGGTCAACACCCCCAAGGGTTTGCAATTCTTTTTTTTTTTTTTCTATTTTCCATTATTTGTGTTAATTCAATTATTTCTTTTTTTATTCTTTAAATTAATATTTTCACAAAAACATAAAAAATAATAAAAAAATAAGAAAGACAAAAATAAAAATATATTTTATTTAATGTTATTTTTTGTAAAAAAGTCCTATTAATTAATTAGTCTTAATTCTAGATTTAATTTTAAATATTTTTTGTAATAAATTAAAAAAATGTAGAATTAGGGTTTTTAATTACTTTTATCTTTTCTTCTTTTTCTTTTCTTTTATCATTATTAATAACTAATTATTTATTTTTGTAAATAAATTTGTATTAATTAATTAGGTTAATTTTAGATTCAATTTTAACATATTTTTCTTAATAAATAAAAATAGTTAGAATTAGGGTTAATTAATTTTTTAATTTCATTTAAATTCTCTCATTAAAATCAATAAATACGAAAAACTCAAAAATAATTCTTTTTCTCATTTAACTTAATTTAATTTGTTAATTATAATTTAATTTCCTAAAAAAAGGGTCCAACGCCCTCGCACTCCCGATTTTACTTATTCTCGCATTTTTATTTTATTTCCTTTTTCATGTAATTCTCCCAAAGCCATGTAATAGAATAATTAGGACATTTATATTTCTCGCACTTTATTCTATTTTCAAATCGGGTCCTGGGTTAAATTTGGCGATGTGGACCCGCGCCTTTGTAATAGCGTAGAATCTTTATGTTCCCGCAACTTTTAACTGTTAACTATCGCATGAAAGAATGAATGTCAAAATAAAAGCAACGCGTAGATCACCAATACATGACAAGACAAAATATCTGAAAACGACACACAAATTACACACCACCCCTAGGGTACGCCTCACTGTTGCCTTGCCCCTCGAAAGGTGATCGTCGAGTAGAGGATGTTTTAGTAAGTCCTCATGATCCAGGAACCTGGCATGAGGGTAGCTTCTAAGGTGTCTTCCCATTGCTCCGGTGATCACCATGTCCCGAACCCTCGAATTGACCCGAACACCTCCAAGGGTGGTGCTACCTACCTCTCAATGGTGGGATGGCACTACTTTAAGGACATTTACACAGACGAATTCCTTAGGGTAGGTAGACGACTCTAGATACTTGCTCTAATTTCAAAAACAAATCAAAAATACTTTTCACACCGACACCTTTTCAAAAAAGCTTTCGAAAGCAACTTTTCAAACACTCTTGAGGACCGATACAAGAGTCGAACTGAAATTTTCAAAGAGACTTTTTTTAAACCCACAGTTGAAAAGCAAACAAACCATTTTGAAAACACAAATGAGCAAGTATCTAAGAGCCCATGGATAACCATGGATAGAAAGGGTGCTAACACCTTCCCTTTCTATAATCTACCTCCCGAACCGAGAGCAATCTCTATAAGGAATTTTTCTGTGCTTTTGTCTTTTCCATTTGGAGAAAATAAAAGACGGTGGCGACTCTTGCTTTTGCGACATTTCGCGAACCAGCGTTAAACAGTCAGTTCCAGATCCACCGATCACAGAACTAACGACTCTGTTGGGGAAACTTTTAAAGTGAGGTGTACCTTAGGATAGTTCATAACTGTGTTTTCAATTGTATTGACTTGCTTGCTTTATTATTGTGGGACTGTCTTGGGAGTTCTATAGATCCTAACCCGGATCTGGGGATACCTTCTTAGAAAGTAGCAACAAGGCTGTGAGGGAACTGTGCGGGGTATACCGACATGGTTGAAACAGTCTGCTACGTTGATGTGGCACTTTGGTGTGTACCGGTAACCCTTGAGTTCAGTCAAGGAGAGTACGGGGCCTCCACGTGGTGTCGTGAAGCATCAACAGACCTTAGGAACCTTAATTGAACTATCTTGGCCTCTTTAGGGTAGTGAGATAACTGACTTTGGTGCAGTCCGAGGTTGGTTGATACTCGATACTACACTCAATTAAGGGTTGTTTTCCTGGAATATTTCGGTCGCCAGTTCAGTGGCTAAATCGAAACGATGAACAATGAAAGCAATCCCGTGATATTGGGACCCTTAGAACCCGGTTACTTCTAATAAGACAGGTTGAACCCACCAACTTCAAGAGGGTAATACCCAGACCCCATGATGGCCTAAACTCTAAGGGCTTGTCTTGTGTGACTTGTGTGCCTTACATGTTTGTCTTTGTAAATATCTGTGGTGTGTTTAATCATAGCATCATGACATCATCCAGCATCATATGCATTGACTAACCATTTCAGGGGTTCGAATCTTCATCTTTGTTCTTGTTTTGTAGGACATGGAAACTGTTCGCAGAAAGACAATTCAAATCAGCCTTGTAAGGATCCCTCCTCAGCATAAGGAACTTATATCCAGGATTCCCGAGAGCTCTTCATTCAGTGAAAGACATGGAAGACTCATCAGCTTGGTCAATACCAACATTGAGGAAGATATGATAAAGGTCCTGTTCCAGTTCTTTGACCCTCTGCATCACTGTTTCACCTTCTTGGATTACCAGCTGGTACCTACATTGGAGGAGTTCTCCCGGCTCCTGAAGATCCCTATCCTTGATCAACTACCCTACAACGGTACGGAAAAGGAACCCAAACTTGAAGAGATTGCTAAAGCCTTACACCTACAATCATCTGACCTCAAGGGACATTGGGAAGTTAGAAGTGGTATCAAAGGGTTCTTAGCCAGGTTTCTGTTTGAAAAGGCCCATGAATGTTGGAACTCCCTTGACTTACAAGCTTTTGAAGAAGTTGTGGCCCTCCTTGTCTATGGTTTGGTGTTGTTCCCTGACCCAAATCAGCTTATAGATATCAGTGCTGTCCAGATCTTCATGTCCAGGAATCCTATACCTACGTTGCTGGGGGACATCCTTCACTCATGTTACACTCGAACCATGAGAAAAAGAGGTGTCCTTATGTGCTGCACTCCTCTCCTGGGAAGGTGGTTTATTTCGCACCTTCCACAATCAGATTTGAAGAACGAGCGGGGTTTAAGATGGTCACAACGGTTGATGACTCTTACACATGCAGATATACATTGGTGCCCTCGGTCCAGAGAGGATGTCACTATCATTGATCGTTGCGGGGAGTACCCTAATGTTCCTTTACTTGGAATCAGAGGAGGTATTACTTACAACCCATGCCTGGCTTGGAGACAGTTTGGTTATGCTCGGAGGGATGACCCTCATGACATGTTAATTCCTGACATAGTTTTTGACTTCGACAACGATGCACAAGGACTTCGCCAGAGATTTATCAGAGCTTGGAGGATGCCAAGTAGGATAGACAGTAAGACGCTGGGGCACAGGAACTCCATCCTGTTGGAACCTTATCTCAAGTGGGTACGCACCCACTCCCAGAAGTTAGTAATGCCTTATCCTCATGTGCTCCCTGTGATCAAAGAGCCAGTCTTGGAAGGAGAGGTGTCCTACACCATTCAGCATCCTGATATGCCCACATCCTTGGAAGAGATGCAGAAGAGCTGGATCCAGCTTAAGGAAGAACGGAATTCTCTTGAGACCAGTCTACATGCTAGTGAAAAGAAGGTCTTGGAGCTCACCCGCCTATTGCATGAGGAGAGGAATCTCAACACCTACATAGCTCCAAAGAGGATGCGTAGTGTCTTTTGGGATTGATTTGCTTTGTAATTTGTCCCCATGAGGCTTTGATGTACTAAACCATTATTTCCTTAATGATAACGTGTGTTCCTTTTTGTCTACAACAAATTTGAACTTTCGAACCCTTGAATGCATTGCATAAACACATATCATTCATCATGTGCATAGCAGGTTTTCTTCTTTTCAGGTTGCTTACTGTTCTTCGCTGTTTATTTCAGCATCATGAATCCTGACTCATCATCAACCGAGATGTCCATCAAGGCTCTTCAGGCGCAGAATGCGCAATTTCAGGAACTAATCATGGGTTTGGCTCAGGGCCAAGAAGAGCTGAAGGCTCTGCTCCTAAAGAAGGAGAAGAAGAAGAAGAAGAGAACTGTTCTTTTCAACTCGGGCCGAAGATTTGGCAACACTCTGCAGAATGAAGAGGCTGGTTCTTCTATAGGCAAGAGCAGTCCCCAAGGGGGAAAAGGTCTTAGTCCGGTAGTCTCTGACAACGAGACTGATTTTGATGAGGAACAGTATCCTCCGGCTGAAGACAGATACAAGCAGTTGGAGGACAGACTGAATGCAATGGAGATCTAACAAGTGCCTGGGCTGGATTTCGGAGACTTGGGTTTGTCCACTGGTGTGATCATTCCTCATAAGTTCAAAGCACCATCTTTTACCAAGTATGATGGGGCGTCTTGTCCCAAGCTACACCTCAGGTGTTATGTGCCGAAGATTCAGCCGTACTCAGTGGACAAGAATTTGTGGATCCACTTCTTCCAGGAGAGTCTTTCAGGGACTCATCTCGAATGGTTCTATCAGCTGGATGGGACCAAGGTTCGTAACTGGGAGGAGTTGGCTACTGCTTTTTACAAGCAGTATCAATATAATGCCGACCTTACCCCTACACGTACCCAACTCCAGGGTATGTCGCTAGGGTCAAGTGAAGGTTTCAAAGAGTATGCACAGAAGTGGAGGGATCTGGCTGGCAGGGTGCAGCCTCCGTTAACTGACCGGGAGTTGGTAGACATGTTCTTGGGGACCCTATCCGGGCCGTTTTTCAATCATCTTATCGGTAACTCATCTGCAGGGTTTACTGATCTTATTCTGACTAGAGAGAGAATAGAGGCTGGAATGAAATCTGGTAAAATTCAGAAAGGGGCATCTTCAAGTTCTGAGAAGAAACCCTTCAAAAAGGAGGCCAGTGCTGTATACGGGTCTAGAAGACAAGAGAAACCTGAGCGCCGCCAGTCTGTCAACGCGGTGATGATTGCTAAGCCTGCTGCCGCTCCTCAGCAAACCAATCCTCAAAGGGCTGAAAGACCCAGGATAGAGTTTACCCGTTTGAGCATGACCTTATCGCAAATCTTGCCGCAGTTGCTATCCACCAATTTGGTGACTGTTAGAGAGGCCCCGAAGGTTGTGAATACTGCCTCTCCCAAGTACAATCCGAATGCCCGCTGTGCTTATCACTCCGATAGCCCGGGGCATTCCACTGACGACTGTTGGGCCTTAAGGAATAAGGTGCAAGACCTTATTGACGCAAAAGAGATACAGTTTGAAGCGCCTGAGAGGCCAAATGTGGTGACTGCTCCTATGCCCCAGCATGGAGTGAATGCCGTTGATGAAGAGGTATATGCCGTTTCTGTGAATGATGTAGCTACTCCTTTAAAGACTGTCAAGAGGAACCTACTGCTGGCCAGTTTATTTCCGGGTTGTAGTGAAGGTTGCCTTTTCTGTGCTATTTCCCTTTCTGGTTGTCCTTTGCTGAAGTTGGGCATCCAAAGCCTAATGGACAACAAAGAGATCCTGTTCAAGAAGACTGCTGTTCAGTTGGTTCTGGTAGAAGAAGTTTCTGTTGTTACCATCTTTAATGATCCGATCAAGGCTCTCCCAAGGAAGCCGGTTCAAATCATGACTGTCGCACCCGTTGTTATTACTGTTCCGGGGCCTCTCCCCTACGAATCTGATAAGGCTGTCCCCTGGCACTATGGGGCAGACGTGTATGTACATGGAATCAAGCAAGAGTTCAACACTGGTACCAGTATTAGCAATATCACTGGTCCAGCAAAGGTTACCCGCAGTGGCAGGCTCTTCTCGCCTGACATTGCACCACCCGCTATTCAAAGACCCCTCACTATAACACCTACAAATGTACCTGTTCCCAGTTCTGATCAAGTTGTTTCCCCTGCTGCCGAGTCATCTAATGCTTGGGGTAAAGGGATTGAAGATGAGCCTGCCCGGATGGAGGCGCCGAAATCTGTGAATGCTGAGGCCTCCCAACAAGAGATGGAGGAAATCCTGAAAATAATCAAGAAGAGTGACTTTAATGTTGTCGAGCAGCTGGGGCATACCCCCTACAAGATCTCAATGCTCTCCTTACTAATGTGCTCAGAGGCCCATGCTAAGGCCCTGATTTCATTCCTCAAGACGGCCCATGTGCCACAGGGGACATCTGCTGTCCAGTTTACTGATTGCGTAGCCAATATGACAGCCGACAATGGTCTGGGTTTCTCGGATGCTGACCTTACTGCTAAGGGAAAGGACCACAATGACGCCCTGCATGTCTCTATTGAATGCAGGGGCACTACTCTTGCGCACGTGTTGGTGGACACTGGTTCTTCCCTAAATGTGCTACCCAAGAAGGCCTTAGACTGTTTGGATTGTGAAGGCCTGGAGCTGAAACCTAGCAATATCATCGTCAGAGCCTTTGACGGTTCTAAGAGGATGGTTCATGGAGAGGTAGACATTCCTATCCGGGTGGGTTCTCAAGTATTCGACTCTACTTTCTATGTGATGGATATCCGTCCATCGCATTCTTGTCTACTGGGTCGACCTTGGATCCACAAAGCTGGGGCAGTGACCTCCACCCTACACCAGAAACTCAAGTACCCCGTCAGAGGGAAGATTGTCACTGTGCAGGGAGAGGAGGAGTATATGGTGATCCATTTGAATTCCTTCAGGTATATTGAGATGGACGGGGAGTTTATTGAAACCCCCTTTCAACATTTCGAAGAGGTACCTCCAACATTGGCAGCAGCGGAAACAGTGGTCGAAGAGGATGTTCCTTTGAAGATGGCTTCCTTGAAGGATGCCCAGGC
This sequence comes from Vicia faba, assembly GCA_948472305.1. Lineage (NCBI taxonomy): Eukaryota > Viridiplantae > Streptophyta > Magnoliopsida > Fabales > Fabaceae > Vicia > Vicia faba. The sequence continues at coordinate 207,115 of CATIWC010001890.1, forward strand.
TGTGATCAAGAAAGGTGAATGTGCTAACTGGGGCAGGCTCCCTGATTTTACGCCTAAAACTGACAAGTTTGGACTGGGTTTTACTGCAGAGGGTCAGAAGACTATGCGCAAGGCAAAGATCAGAAAGTCTCCTATGTTCATTACTAATCCAGGAGTGAATGCTGTTGGGGACGAAGATGAAGTGGGAGAGTCAGAGTTCAATAGCTGGATCTACCCGACGGCTGATGGTGGATTGACCAATTGGATTGCTAAGGACCATACTCCTGTTACTTTTGTTACGCAGTAATAAACTTCTTTGTTTTGTTATTTGTAATGAACAATTAAAACTCTATGGCCCGGTGTCTTACCCGGGGCACCGTGGCTTCATTTGTGAGGGCATATAAATTGTCATTTCATATATCATGAATAAAGATCTTGGACGTTTTCTCGCATTTCAAATCTTATGCTCCTTTTCTTTCTTTCCTTTCTTTATATCGCAAAACAACTGTATTTACACACACTCACTCATACAGGTTTCAATCCACTATGGATCTCACTGGTAACGACCCTGCTACTGCCAGTTATGACTTCGAAAATCCGATCAACTTAGCCGAAGACGAAGGTGAAGATGATTGCGAAGTGCCTGGCGAGCTTGCAAGACTGTTACTCCAGGAAGAGAGGGCAATTCAACCACATGAAGAGCCGGTGGAAACGATAAATCTGGGTACTGAGGCAGACAGGAAGGAAGTTAAGATTGGTGCCAACCTGGAGCTCAGCGTGAAGCAACGGTTGACTCAGATGCTACATGATTATGTGGAGATCTTTGCCTGGTCCTACGAAGACATGCCTGGGTTGGATACTAACATTGTGGTCCATCATTTTCCTACCAAGGAAGACTGCCCTCCGGTTAAGCAAAAGGTCCGCCGTATGCATCCAGAGATGTCTGAGAAGATCAAAGCCGAGGTTATGAAACAGTTTGATGCCGGGTTCCTTGCAGTGACTTCTTACCCTCAGTGGGTTGCTAATGTGGTGTCGGTACCAAAGAAAGATGGAAAGGTCAGAATGTGTGTTGATTACAGGGATCTGAACAGGGCCAGCCCCAAAGATGACTTCCCCCTACCTCACATTGATGTCCTTGTTGACAATACTGCTCAGCATAAGGTGTTCTCTTTCATGGATGGTTTTTCAGGGTATAATCAGATCAAGATGGCACCTGAAGACATGGAAAAGACTACATTCGTTACTCAGTGGGGCACTTTCTGCTACAAGGTCATGCCTTTTGGACTGAAAAATGCTGGGGCAACCTACCAACGTGCCATGGTTGCTTTATTTCATGACATGATCCATCATGACATAGAAGTGTATGTTGACGACATGATTGCAAGGTCCCAAACTGAGGAGGAACACCTTGATCATCTGCAGAAATTGTTCGACCGTCTGAAGTTGTACAAGCTGAGGTTGAACCCGAACAAGTGCACCTTCGGGGTAAGATCTGGAAAGTTGCTAGGCTTCGTTGTAAGTGATAAGGGTATTCAAGTGGACCCTGCCAAGGTTAAAGCTATTCAAGAGATGCCAGTTCCTAAGACAGAGAAAGAGGTCAGAGGCTTTTTAGGACGCCTGAATTACATTGCTCGATTCATCTCACACCTGACTGCTACCTGTGAGCCAATCTTCAAGCTGCTGAAGAAAGATCAGGTAGTACGTTGGAATGATGAATGTCAGGCTGCTTTTGACAGAATCAAGGAGTATCTCCAAGAACCACCCATCCTTATGCCACCGGTTGAAGGGAGACCTCTGATACTATACCTGACAGTACTTGACAACTCAATGGGGTGTGTGCTGGGGCAGCATGACGAGTCTGGCCGAAAAGAGCACGCTATTTATTACCTTAGCAAAAAGTTTACCGACTGTGAGACCCGATACTTACTGCTTGAGAAAACTTGCTGCGCTTTGGTATGGGCTGCTCGCCGGCTGAGACAATATATGCTGACTCACACTACCTTGTTGATCTCAAAGATGGATCCGATAAAGTACATATTTGAAAAGCCTGCTCTGTCTGGGAGAATAGCAAGATGGCAGAGGATCTTGACAGAATACGACATTCAGTATACAACCCAGAAAGCCATCAAAGGAAGTGTATTGGCAGACCACTTGGCACATCAGGCAGTAGACGACTATCAGTCAATGAACTTCGAGTTTCCAGACGAGAGCATCATGATTGTGACTGATTGTGAAGTACCTGGACCGGATAAAGGACCTGAGGAAGGATCCCGATGGTCTATGCACTTTGACGGAGCCTCCAATGCTTTGGGTAACGGTATCGGCGCTGTGATAATATCCCCTCAAGGCACTCATACTCCACTCACTGCCCGGCTATGTTTCAACTGCACCAACAACATGGCGGAGTATGAGGCGTGCATCATGGGTCTCCAAGCTGCGATCGACTTAAGGATCAAGTTTCTAAGTGTCTTCGGAGATTCCGCTCTCGTGATCAATCAGATCAAAGGAGAGTGGGATACGAAACATCCGAATCTTATTCCTTACAGAGAATGTGTGTTGACATTGATCCCCCACTTCATGAAGATAACCTTTGAACATTTCCCAAGAGAGGAGAATCAGCTGGCGGACGCGTTAGCTACATTGTCTTCTATGTTCAAGGTCAAATGGGATAATGAGGCTCCCCGGATCATCATCTGGAAACTGGACAAACCGGCATACTGTTGTGATCTCGAGACTGAATTAGTGACTGAGAAGCCTTGGTACCATGAGGTGAAGAGATATTTGGAAGCTCAGGAATACCCTGAAGGTGCATCTGTCAACGATAAAAAGTTTCTGAGAAGGTTCGCAGCGAAGTTCTTCCTTAGCAACGGCATCCTGTATAAACGAAACCATGATTCGACCTTACTGCGTTGTATGGACAAGACAGAAGCAGAAAAGATCATGGAAGAGTTACATGAAGGGACCTTCGGAACACATTCCAGTGGACACACTATGGCAAAGAAAATCCTTCGGGCAGGGTATTTCTGGTCCACAATGGAAGCTGACTGCTACCAACATTCTCGGACATGCCATAAATGCCAGATTTATGCAGACAAGGTGCATGTTCCTCCAGTTCCTCTAAATGTTCTGACTGCGCCTTGGTCGTTTGCAATGTGGGGCATAGACATAATCGGTGAGATTAAACCTACGGCATCCAACGGGCATCGCTTCATCCTGGTAGCGATCGATTACTTTACGAAGTGGGTTGAAGCAGCTTCCTACGCTACGGTAACCAAGACTGTTGTGGCACGGTTCATTCGGCATAACCTGATCTGTCGATACAGCGTCCCAGAAAGGATCATTACAAACAACGGTACCAATCTCAATAACAAGATGATCACTGAGCTCTGCGAGCAGTTTAAGATACAGCACCATAACTCTTCTCCTTACAGACCGAAGATGAATGGGGCTGTAGAAGCAGCAAATAAAAACATTAAGAAAATCGTGCAGAAGATGACAGTGACTTATAAAGATTGGCACGAGATGTTACCGTTCGCTCTACATGGGTACCGTACCTCAGCCAGGACGTCAACCAGGGCAACTCCTTTCTCCTTGGTCTACGGTATGGAGGCAGTCTTACCGATCGAAGTGCAAATACCCTCTCTCCGGATAATGAAGGATGCAAATCTGAACGAAGATGATTGGATCCAGACACGACTTGATCAGCTAAACTTAATTGACGAAAAGAGACTCGCTGCTATCTGTCATGGTCAGACGTACCAAAAACAGATGATCAGGGCATTTAACAAAAAGGTCAGACCATAAGAATATCAAGTTGGGGATCTGGTAATCAAGCGAATCATCCTTCCTCAGAGTGATCCAAGGGGCAAATGGACCCCTACGTACGAAGGGCCATTTGTGGTTAAACATGTGTTCTCAAGAGGAGCCATGATTCTAACCAACATGGATGGTGACGACCTTCCTCACCCCGCCAATGCAGACATAGTAAAGAGATACTACGCATAAAAAAGACCCGCTAGGTTGACATACCTAGGCAAAAATTAGGGCTCCCCGGCGAACCAAAAGGGTTCGGGCAAAATGAAGGGATGAAATAAAAAAATCTGTACACCCGGCAAGTCGAAAACCTGAAAAGGCGGCTTGGGCAGAAATGGGTATCCCGGTGGACTGAAAACCCGAAAGGGCGGTCCAGGAAAAAGTTAGGGATAAAGCGTAATACTATGTCTCATTGGATCACTTTGCATCCAGAATCCAGTATCTACATCAAGTTCAGACGGCATCAATCAGTCAGCTTCATCTTCAACTAAGGTCATCAAGTGATGAGACGCTCAGAGATATAAAGGCAATAGAAGAGTTGGAACCCAGTGGGATTGTTCTATTTCACACAGCTGTTTTATTTTCCTTTGTACAAATGTGTATAAACTCTTTTGTTCGGTGGCGTTCTCTTACTAGGACGTCAGCCTCTTGTACATAAACACCTATTTACAGGCAAATTCAAAAATCAATACAAATATACTTTTCAGCTCAAATTGCCATTTGTTTTTCCTTTTCTGTTTTGTTTTGCGAAGAACGTCCAAGGTTCAATTTGTGATATATGCATCGACAATAATTTGCTAACTCATGAATATTTGCATACGAAACAAAGGATTAATTACAGGTAACATTAGAAACAGGGGCAATAAAGAGTTGTCTAAGCAATCTAATTGTTCTGTCCTCCAAGGTATCAAGGTAGGTTCAGCTGAAGAACATAACCGACATATCTTAATTCCCCAGAGAGTGAGCCATCAGGTCAATGCACTCTCCCCAAGCTATATTATCAAACCTCAAGAAAGTTGAGTATCCTCCAGCAGATCTCAACATTCCCCAACAGTATACATGTATTCTTAACACGCATCCCCGACAGTCTTGGCCTAGAGATTGTTCCCCGGTGGTATACCAGACATTCAATGGAGTCACTTCCCCGTTACAGCTCAAGACTTCCCCAGGAGAGTCCAACCCAGTTTCCCCAGGAAAGTTGGAATCCATCTCCCCAAGTAGTAAGCTTATCCCCAGTAGATTCTGGAAGCTTATCCTCGCAGAGCACGAACGCGTCCCCCGACTTTATTCAAAGAGTTATTTCCCTACCAGGATATAACTGGGTTATCCTCAGCCAAAAGCCACGGAAATATCGTCCTCGGCGAAGTCTTCTTATCCCCAGCGAAGTCTATTAACACTTCCAACACAACAATGGTATCCCCAGCGAAGCTACCATCAATATTCCAGCAAAGTACATCTCTCCCCACAGAGTATTGTTTCCCAGCAAGATCGTTAGAGTACTTTTCTCCCCACAGAGTAATCCATTCGCCAAGTTTATTCCCCAACGGAGTTATCTTCTACCGGTATTCTTGCAACTATCATCCCCAGCGGCAGTAAAGATCTATTCTTCAACATCAGTCCAGGAGTGACTTCCCGGCACCCGTCAAGGATTTATTTTCCTAAGACGAAAAGATACATTCATAAACATCGCACTTCCATACATCATAGCATGCATATACACATCATATCTTACAAATCTCATTTATGTTGAGAACATCATTGCTTGATCCATATCATGCATTGCATATGACTGACCTTTACCTTTCAAGAAAGATCCAGTTAAGTTCTCAACTATAGTCAAAGGCCTTCTCTGGTTCAGTCAGATCGACCCTAAGATCTCCCTGATTCTTATCCAGTTGAAGACATTTCAAGACCTAGACCGGTTCAGTTAAATCGACCCTAAGATTTTTCTGTTTCTCATCCAGTCAAAGGCCTTCTCTGGTTCAGTCAGATCGACCCTAAGATCTCCCTGATTCTTATCCAATTGAAGACATTTCAATGCCTAGACCGGTTCAGTTAAATCGACCCTAAGATTTTTCTGTTTCTTATCCAGTCAAAGGCCTTCTCTGGTTCAGTCAGATCGACCCTAAGATCTCCCTGATTCTTATCCAGTTGAAGACATTTCAAGACCTAGACCGGTTCAGTTAAATCGACCCTAAGATTTTTCTGTTTCTTATCCAGTCAAAGGCCTTCTCTGGTTCAGTCAGATCGACCCTAAGACCTCCCTGTTTCTTATCCAGTTGAAGATTTCAAGACCTAGACCGGTTCAGTTAAATCGACCCTAAGATTTTCCTGTTTCTTATCCAGTCAAAGGCTTTCTCTAGTCCAGTTAAATCGACCCCTAAAAGATTTTCCTGATGAAGACTCAGTAAAAGACACCCAAGATTCTCTCAGCGTTACTGTTGAGGTTGAAGTCGCCCAAGATTCTCTCAGCGTTACTGTTGAGGTTGAAGTCGCCCAGGATTCTCTCAGCGTTACTGTTGAGGTAGTAATCGTCCCCAGATTCTCTCAACGTTCCTGTTGAGGTAGTAATCATCCAAGGTTCTCTCACCGTCCCGTTGAGGTAGTAACCGTCCCTGGTTCATTCATCACCGTTTGAAGCTCCAGATTCGATTCCTGTAACCAGTCAGGGCACATCCTTACAAAGAGTTTGAAGACCAGCTCCTGTAACGGGTCAGGTAATCATTTTCTTTTTCAGGTATGCAAGTTCTCGCTAAGGAATCTCTTACGCGATCGACACTCAGATGGCATCTATAAGCCCATCCACCCTTCCATCATCTCTTAGCATGGCATCTATAAGCCCATCATCCTATTCATCAATCTCCAAATGGCATCTATAAGCCCATTTCCACCATCACACTACTATGTGAGCGCAAATTTCTGGGCACTTTAGTGTTCAATCATCTTCTACCTTCGGATTACGAAAGACACGTCAGCCAATCTGCATCCTCAGGTCTAAGAAGATTGAACAGGGGCAACTGTTGTACCCCAAAATTTGCCCTCCCATATTCTTCAAAATTTGCTAAGATCAAGCTTCAAAATCTCTCAAGGTTTGCATAGTTCAAGGGCCTCCTAACAGTCAAAAACTAGGGTTTTGTTTCTAGAAAAGTAAATGAAGTTTCCAAGGGTCCAATCAAGTCCCACATGCCTACAAACATGGTCAAGCATCATCTTGCCAAGTTTCAAGACTTACAACACAAGATTGCACAGTCAAAAACCCTAATTGCTCTACAGTCAACTGCAGGGGCAAAATGGTCATTTGACAGTCAAAAGTTCAAATTTTTGGTCAACATCTCATTTTGAAGCCACAAACATCATTTGATCAATTCTTGATCATGATTTTCAAAGCTTGGTTCAAAAAGTCTCAAGATGCAAAAGTTTCCATATTTGGATAGTTGAAAAAGTCAATTGTAACTTGACCAAGGCATATCTTCCACATGGTTTATCAGAAAAATTCCATTCAAAGCTCATTTTGAAGAGAAGGACATTTCCTATAACTCCTCTTCACACTTCAAGTCCAAGAAATGCTTTCACAAAAAGTTATCAATTTCAACATTATAGGTCATTTTCAAAAGTCAACAAAAAGGGACTTTAAGTCAAAGGCCATAACTTGAGATTGGTAAATCAAAATGACATGGGACCAAAGGCATTGGTTAGAGGACTTCAAGACCTTTCCAAAATGTTCAAGAACATGATCAAAGCTTAAAAATTGAGCAAGATATGCCTTGTGGAAGTTGGGAAATTTTTGGGAATTTTGAAAAGTCAACTTTGCTTCAAATGCCTCAAAATTGCTAATGGGCCACATTTTCTTCCAAGATTCATCATCCAAAGACTATGCACGACCATTTGGCCCAAAGGGGATTTATTTCATCATTTTTATTTATTTATTTGAATTTTTAATTACTATTAATTCATTTAATAAAATAAAATATGACAAAAATACTAAAACAAGGTTTTCAAATCTTTTTGTGCAGAATAAACTCTCATCAAGGCCTAAGGATTTCGTGCATATCAAAAGAGGAAAGAATTGGTGCAAATTGGCATGATTCTTCATGAAAAAATATTGAAAAAGATTCATAAAAATCAAATCTTGAAAACCATTAAAGACAAGGCTTTGGGCTTGGATTATTGACTGAATTCATTCCTTATACAAGTACAAACCTAACCCTAAAGCCAAGAAGCTGAATGTCGCGCCTCATCTCAAGAACAAAGTTTGTATTTTTGTCCAAAATTTCAAAAACTGAAAACTGCCTTCTAGCACGATTCAAAGGAAAATAACCACACCATTAGCTTGCCAAGACATCATTGAACCTGACTGAATACTTTTCCACGCCCATAGCATCAAGAATTGGTACATAGAACTCAAAACTTCTCACACTTGATGCATATTCGTGTTTCAATTTTTAAGCATCCTCATTGCATTTTCTTTGTTGATTTATACTAATTGAACCATTCTGAATCTAACCATGCCTTTCAATTGAGTTTTCGTGCATTATAGAAGGATCTACCATTTGAGCTTTCTAGGTTTTCAGAAACCTTGAATTGGGGATTCCGGCATAGGGTAAAATCAGTCCATGAGACTTATACCATTAAAATCGTGACGTTCCAAGGAGTCCAAAACATCCATCGCGCTGTTTTTATATTTTGTTAATTCCTATTCGCTATTTTTCTGCCTTTCAAATTGTGGGGGTTTAAAACCCCCGCTATTTAGCTTGTTTTTTTCAGGTAAAAATGCAAACGAATGGAGAAGAAGATCAGGTGTCAAGACGTGGTTGGCTCGTTTGAATTTCGCGCGAAATTAACCACTTACCATTTGTTTTGCATTATGTTGTTCATGTTCTATATTATATACAAAACGCGTTAGTAGCTCAGTTGGCAGGCACATGGTTTGGTAAGAAATGGGACCTGGGTTCGGTTCCCAGGTCCCCCTATCCCTTCAATATTATTTTTTCTAATATCTTCCTATGCAGCGCATTACCTGATGACCATCATGTGTCCCCATAATCTGACGTGCCACGCGCTTAATAATTCCAATCCAAAGGTCAAGATTTGAAGAGCACCATGGGCACCAGTCAACACATACCCACGTGGCCAGGAAAGTCAACTGAAGGCCTTAAAACATTGGGCCTAATTGCTGGCAACATGACCTCCAAACTGGGGTCAACACCCCCAAGGGTTTGCAATTCTTTTTTTTTTTTTTTCTATTTTCCATTATTTGTGTTAATTCAATTATTTCTTTTTTTATTCTTTAAATTAATATTTTCACAAAAACATAAAAAATAAAAAAAAAATAAGAAAGACAAAAATAAAAATATATTTTATTTAATGTTATTTTTTGTAAAAAAGTCCTATTAATTAATTAGTCTTAATTCTAGATTTAATTTTAAATATTTTTTGTAATAAATTAAAAAAATGTAGAATTAGGGTTTTTAATTACTTTTATCTTTTCTTCTTTTTCTTTTCTTTTATCATTATTAATAACTAATTATTTATTTTTGTAAATAAAATTGTATTAATTAATTAGGTTAATTTTAGATTCAATTTTAACATATTTTTCTTAATAAATAAAAATAGTTAGAATTAGGGTTAATTAATTTTTTAATTTCATTTAAATTCTCTCATTAAAATCAATAAATACGAAAAACTCAAAAATAATTCTTTTTCTCATTTAACTTAATTTAATTTGTTAATTATAATTTAATTTCCTAAAAAAAGGGTCCAACGCCCTCTCACTCCCGATTTTACTTATTCTCGCATTTTTATTTTATTTCCTTTTTCATGTAATTCTCCCAAAGCCATGTAATAGAATAATTAGGACATTTATATTTCTCGCACTTTATTCTATTTTCAAATCGGGTCCTGGGTTAAATTTGGCGATGTGGACCCGCGCCTTTGTAATAACGTAGAATCTTTATGTTCCCGTAACTTTTAACTGTTAACTATCGCATGAAAGAATGAATGTCAAAATAAAAGCAACGCGTAGATCACCAATACATGACAAGACAAAATATCTGAAAACGACACACAAATCACACACCACCCCTAGGGTACGCCTCACTGTTGCCTTGCCCCTCGAAAGGTGATCGTCGAGTAGAGGATGTTTTAGTAAGTCCTCATGATCCAGGAACCTGGCATGAGGGTAGCTTCTAAGGTGTCTTCCCATTGCTCCGGTGATCACCATGTCCCGAACCCTCGAATTGACCCGAACACCTCCAAGGGTGGTGCTACCTACCTCTCAATGGTGGGATGGCACTACTTTAAGGACATTTACACAGACGAATTCCTTAGGGTAGGTAGACGACTCTAGATACTTGCTCTAATTTCAAAAACAAATCAAAAATACTTTTCACACCGACACCTTTTCAAAAAAGCTTTCGAAAGCAACTTTTCAAACACTCTTGAGGACCGATACAAGAGTCGAACTGAAATTTTCAAAGAAACTTTTTTTAAACCCACAGTTGAAAAGCAAACAAACCATTTTGAAAACACAAATGAGCAAGTATCTAAGAGCCCATGGATAACCATGGATAGAAAGGGTGCTAACACCTTCCCTTTCTATAATCTACCTCCCGAACCGAGAGCAATCTCTATAAGGAATTTTTCTGTGCTTTTGTCCTTTCCATTTGGAGAAAATAAAAGACGGTGGCGACTCTTGCTTCCGCGAAATTTCGCGAACCAGCATTAAACAGTCAGTTCCAGATCCACCGATCACAGATTCCCTCTTTCAACTTACAAAAATTACAATTCAATAGACCACCTCCAGATGGCATCTATAAGCCCATCCACCTGTCAACAGTCTCCAAATGGCATCTACAAGCCCATTCCCGACAAGGTTCTGTCACATCTCCAGATGGCATCTGTTGTACCCCAAAATTTGCCCTCCCATATTCTTCAAGATTTGCCAAGGTCAAGGTTCAAAACTTCTCAAGGGTTGCACAGTCCAATTGCCTCCTAACACAGTCAAAATTAGGGTTTTGGTTCTGGCAAAGAAATTGAAGTTTCCAAGGGTCCAATCAAGTACCACATGCCTACATACATTGTCAAGCATCCATATACCAAGTTTCAAGACTCACAGCATCAAATGGCACAGTCAAAAACCCTAAATGCTTCACAGTCAAATGCAGGGGCAAAATGGTCATTTGACAGTCAAAAGTCAAAATTTTTGGTCAACATCTTATTTTGAAGCCACAAACATCATTTGATCAATTCTTGATCATGATTCTCAAGGCATGGCTCAAAAAGTCTCAAGATGCAAAAGTTTCTATTTTTGGACAGTTGAAAAAGTCAACTGCAAATTGACCAAGGCATAACTTCCACATGGTTTATCAGAAAAATTCCATCCAAAGCTCATTTTGAAGAGAATGATATTTCCTACAACTCATCTTCACACTTCAAGTCCAAGAAATGCTCTCACAAAAAGTTATCAATCTCAACATTATAGGTCATTTTCAAAAGTCAACAAAAGGCACTTTAAGTCAAAGACCATAACTTGATATTGGTAAATAAAAATGACATGGGACCAAATGAATTGGTTAGATAACTTCAAGACCTTTCCAAAATGTCCAAGAGCATGATCAAAACTTAAAAATTGAGCAAGATATGCCTTGTGGAAGTTGGGAAATGTTTGGGAATTTTGAAAAGTCAACTTTGCACAAAAGGGTTCAAAAATGCTAATGGTCCTCAATTTCTTCCATGAATCATTACCCAAAGGCTATTCACGACCCATTGACATCCAAGGGAGTTATTTTATCATTTTTTGATTAATTATTTGAATTTTTATTATTATTAATTCACTTAATTAAAATTAAAATATGAAAAAATAGCAAATCACACTTTTCAAATCTTTTTATGCAGAGATTTCACTCATTAGGTGCTCAATATCTCGTGTACCATTCAAAAAGGAAAGAATCTTCCATGATTTGGCATAATTGGCATGAAAAAGATTGAAGAAAAGATATGGAAAATCAAATATCCAAAGTCATAAATGGATGGATTTTGGGCTGGCTTTTTGACCTAATTCTATTCATATACATGTGCATAAGTGAAACCTAAGGCTAGAGACACAAGAAGCTGCGCAAAACACAGAAAAACAAACTTGCATTTTTGACAAAAATATTGAAAACTGAAAACCTAATTACAAGGTGTTTCAAGGCCTGAAAAGTGTTCCAATACATTGCTGGGCGACCTAGGAAGCGTTTGCAATCAAAGCCAAGTCTCCATACTCAAAGAAGTGGTAGAACGACATCGCCCTGTTCATGAAATTTTTCACATTCGTATTTGAATTTACATGCATTTTCCATACGTTTTAATGTTTGATTTATACTAACATGAACATTCTGAAGCTATTGGTGCCCTCTAATTGAATTAATGTTGCCTGTATCCAAAGTTGCCATGAACGTTTCTTAGGGTTACAGAGCTCCAGATTTGGGGCTTTTCACGTCTGGAAAAATTGGCCAACCAAACCTATTCCATTGAAACCAGGACATCCAGACGAATCAATTCCACTATTCGCGCCCTTTTTATATTTGCATATACCTTATTCGCTATTATTTGCAGGTGACATTTAGTGGGGGTTTAAAACCCCCGCTATCTATTTGTTATTTTCAGGCAAAACGAAGAAGAAGGAAGGAGACGCTGAGTTATTGGACTGTGGTTGGCCAGTTTGAATGATTGGCGCGTTTTTTAATTGTCCAGCGTAATACTCATTGTTCACATATAATATTCACGTTCCATAATAATATCAAACATACGCGTTGGTTGGGTTGGTTGATGCGTTGGCTTGCAGGTATTGGGACCTGGGTTCGATTCCCAGGTCCCCCACTTCTTCCATAATATTTTTCTTAATATGCTTCTGTGCAGTGTGCTCTCAAAGGTTCATCATATACCCTCGCCTGCTTGCCTGCCAAGTGTCCAGGGGCTTCAATCAAAGGGCCAAGATGTGGATTCCACCATGTACGCTGGTCAACTGATGCACACGTAACCACAAAAAGTCCAAAAGGGCCTGATTCAATGGGCCTAATTGCTTCAACAAACCTTCCAGATTGGGTCAGACACCCCATGGTTTGCATTATATTTCTTAATTTCTTTCTCTTTTCTTCTTTTATTTTAATTGCTTTTTTTGTTTTATTTAATTCACAAATTTAATTTTCATAATACAAAACTAAAAAAAAAATGTTTATTGTTTTTAATATTTAATTCACTAATATTTTTTGTAAATAAATTTTTAATAATCTTTTAGTAAAATTAGGTTAAAATTTTAATGTTTTTTTTTCTTAATAACTAAAATAGGTAGAAATTAGGTTTAGCATTTTTATTTCTTAATAAATAATTTCTTCTTCTCATTATTATTATTATTAATTATTAATTATTTTGTAAATACTCATGTAATTAAATGATTAGTATAAATTAGGTTAAAACTTTAATCTTTTTTCTTTAATAATTAAAAATATTTAGAATTAGGGTTTCTTTTAATATTAATTTCCTTTAGTTCATAAATACCAAAAACCATAAAAAAGAATAACTTCTTTTCTCATTAAATAATTAATTAACCTTCAATTTTAATTTAATTTCTCAAAAGGGTCCAACGCCCTCGCATATTCGATTCTAATTTCCTTTCGCGCGTTTGTTCTTATTTTTCGTTTTAAATATAATGTAATTGCCCAAAGCCTTGTAATAGTAATTAGGAAATTTATTTACTTTCTGCATTTTATTAAAAAACGGGTCTTTGTTAATTTGGCGATGTATAGACTCGCGCCTTGTAATAGCGTAGGACTTTTATTTTCCGCATTTTAATTTCCGCACCTTTAAACTGCTAATCACATGAAAGAATGAATGGCCCAAATAAAATCAAAGCGTAGATCACCCAATGCATGATCAAGATAAAACATAACTGAAAATGACACACAATTCACACACCACTCTTAGGGTACGCCTCACTGTTGCCTTGCCCCTCGAAACGTGGTCGTCGAGTATAGGACGTTTTAGTAAGTCCTTATTGTTGTACCCCAAATTTTGACCTAAGATACCATCTCCCATCTGCATCATTACATTGCAAGTGTTTTGACCTATCTTTATCAATTTTCAAAGCAGATTTTTAATTCATAACTTTTTCAAGTCAAGAGCTATTTATTTTTGAAACGCTAAATTTATTAATTGATCAATGCTAAAACAATGTTTATTTAATTATTTATTATTTTGAATTTAAATAATTGGAATTTATTTTCAGTTATTATATAAATTAAAGAATTATAAATAATAAAGTAAATATTTGAAAAGAAGTTTGTTAATTGATCAATGATGTTTATTTAATTATTTATTATTCTGAATTTAAATAATTGGAATTTATTTTCAGTTATTATATAATTTAAAGAATTATAAATAATAAAGTAAATATTTGAAAAGAAGTTTATTAATTGATCAAACAATGTTTATTTAATTATTTATTATTCTAAGTTTAAATAGTTGAAATTTTATTTTCAGTTATTATAATTTAGAAGAATTATAAATAATGAAGTAAATAATTGAAGAGAAGTTAATTGATCAATGATGTTTATTTAATTATTTATTATTCTGAATTTAAATAATTGGAATTTATTTTCAGTTATTATATAATTTAAAGAATTATAAATGATAAGGTAAATAATTGCAAAGAAGAAAAGAATTAACTGGTAAAATATTGGAGTTTTATTCATTTTATTCTAATTGTTACAATTGTTGTTTAAATACCGTATTTATTTACAACGTATTTACAATGATAATTTTTACAATGTTTAAAGTGAAATAAAAGCTATCCTATTTTTTTCTAAGTTCTAAATCTTCATCTTCTATCCAATACTTCTTTGATGCTCATTTGATTTTACCTGCAAAGAATTAAAAGAAAAGTCAGAAATAGATATAATTAAAAGCAGACGATTAATTTAGCGTTCATCATTAAAAGCAAACGGCTAGAATCAGTTTTTTACCCTCTTTGCAAATCACGGGATTTCTCCCGGTTCACAAAAAGGGATGTTTATTTATTGACAAATATGAATGCACAAGTTAAAAATATGCACAAATTCATTTTTTGTCAAAACTGCATATTTCAAAATAAACTGCATATTTCAAAAACCAATTGCACATTTCAATTGTCAAAAAAAAGCATAGTTCAACAGCATATGCAAATAACCAAGTCAAGTTACATGTTCAAGGCCAAGTCTAACGTAAACTACCCAATGTATGGGAAGAGGCCAAAAACACAAGGCTCCTCTACTGTGACAATGCAGATGGCAAAGAGAAACATGTACAGATTAAAACCAAATATGCAAGAAATGTTCCTAATTTTATCACTTTCCAGCTTTGCTTTTTCAGAACTTAAAGTACATACATCATTTTAATGTTTCAACTGTACTAAGGAGAGAGAAGAGAGAAAGAGTGTGGGTTTTACAGGTTTTGGCCTTAGGCAGAAAAGGGATATAAAACAAAACTGCAATAATACAGTAAGAAATGAAGTATAGAAAAGGATATAGGCAAACTGAATAGAACAGTAGTGTGCAGAGGTATCAAAAGACAAAATAGTTAAAAATATACAAAACCTGAGCTATCAAAAGAAGCCAACAAAAACTGTTATTATAACAACAAACCCTTCAAGAAAAGGAGAGAGTTCAAAAAACCTGTTTTTCAAGCCTTCAAAACTCAAAACTGTCAAACAAATACAGAACGAATTCTCAAGGTCTAAAAGCAAAAAACCTCAAGAACCTGCTGCCTCAAGACCAAAACCAATAACCATGGCCTGAAAAACCAGTAAACAACCTGCTGTCCAGCCAAAGCCTTACCCCTTTTCAAAAAACGATAACCTGTAACATAAGCCTCAAGGCCACAGAACTTGAAACCATGACCAAAAAGCCAAGTTAACCTGTCAAACTCCAAACCATAACCTGTTTCGGTTCAATGGCAAACATGAAGCAAACCCCTCTCAAGAACTGTTAAACAAGTCCAAGCTGTGAACCTGTCCAAGCCATATCAAAAGTCCAACAAGCCTAAGCTATCAAAACCATAAGCCTGCTGATGCATAAGCCGCCCAAAGCAAAAACCAGAATACCACAACAACACAAACTTTAAAAACCAATGTCCAAATCCATCAAGCCTCAGAAATATTCCATCATAGGCCAATAAAAAAAAGCAACAGAAGCAAAGCCAAGAAAGAAGAGGGAAAGCTAGTCAAAACAAAAATATTTCAACAATAGCACATTCAGAAGTATACTCAACAAGCCAAAGAGGAAGAAGGGACAAAGAAGCGTGCGTAGACAGAAGCAGGGTCAACAGAAGAAGAAGAAAAATATCACATAGAGGTTTTCAACATCATCATCAAACCACAAATCAAAGAAATAAGAAACGAAATACCAGGGTCAAAGCAAGCATCACGCGTTTCGTCCCTCACTGCCTTGGCCGCCACAGCTATTCTCCGCCCTTTCTTCCTCCGTCTCCAAAGGTAACGATTTCTCCCTCTCTTTCTTTCATATACCTCAAACAACCATAACATATGAAGTCAGGAAACAAGGAACGAGATCATAACATGCAGTAATAAAACCCCATTTGAAATTAAAACGAAGATTACCTTGAATCGGTCGCCCTAGCATTTCGTTGGAGGGAAGAGGAAGTTTGGAGATGTCGGTGGCCATGGGCAAGGGAGAACTCAGAGGCGAGAGCATGAAAGCAACGAAGAAGACGAATCCGTAACGAGAAGATGAGCGCCGCTCTGTACCCTTTGTTAACCCTAATCCATTTTTTCCCAAACTAAAACAAATATGCTTAACCCTAACAAGTTATGAGATGTGTGGGCTTAACCCTTTTCCCTGCCTAAAAGCCCAGCGAATTTTATTAAGAGCACCCCCATCCCATTTCTGTTATTTATCCCCCTTGAAAGCTTTTTGGCCCATACAATGGTTTGCTTATCTACCCCCTTTATTTCTTGGACACCTCTCTTTCTATTTACTTTCTTTTAGTTTTTTTTTAGAATTTTATTGATTTAGTTAATTAATGAATTTAATCAAATAAGAGGTGTAATTTAATTAAACAATTTTAAATAATTTGACCATTTTATTAGTTTAAGTTTAAGATTAATTTAGTGATTTTAGTATTATTTTTAATTAGATTTAAGTTAATAACTTCTAAAGTTTTAATTTAGTTTAGAATTATTTAATAATTCTTAAAATATACTTTATATTAATATTAAAAAACATATAAAAATGGAAACTTAAAAAAAAAACATTTTTATTTTCTTTAATTTATTCTCTTGCTTTATCCATATTAAAAAATAAAAATATAAAAATGCATGTTCACGCCATTTAGTCTGTTTATTTAGTCATTGTTATGGTTGTATATCACTTAGCTACTTAAATTGTTTGTTTGATTATTCAGTATTTACTTGGTTATTCTGTTTACGTCTAAATCCAAGGAGAAATGATTAAATTTGTTGACTTCATGTCCTCAAATCCCATCACGCGAATATCTTCATTTCATTAAAACTTAAGATAATTTTTCCCCAAATATTCAATCTTTTCAAAACTCATACCTTTTAAGTCAAAACTTCGACATTAGGTCGTCGTACCTTCAAAAACCCGTCCGTACCCCTTTTTGGCCAAAACAATTTATTTTTAATCAAACGAACATTTTAATAAACAGATATTTCAAAAGGTTCCTATAGAGTACTATAGATACATTGGGTGCTAATATCTTCCCACTGTATAACCAACCCCCGAACCATAGACCTCTTTTCAAAACGCCTTGTATTTTCATTACTTTTAAAAGTATTATTTTACATTGCATACTTTAGGGTTTTATTTCGCTCTTTCCCCTTTTCCCTTGGAAATAATAAAGCGCGGTGGAGACTCTTGCTTTTGTGAGACGAATTAATCAATAATTCGATCTCCGATTTACCCCGCTACATTTTTTATCGCTACAGAATTGGCGACTCTGCTGGGGACAGATTGACCTCTTGCTGGTCCATCCCTAAGTGGGTTAAGCCTAGTTTGTTTTATCTGTTTTATTATTATTTGTTTTGTTTGATTATGTGTTTAAATTGGGGTTGTTTGGGTTTTTTGCAAAGGACGAATCCTATACCCGGATTAAGTTACACTTAAGGATAGGACGGGCGGTACAGTCATGTTAACTTTGAGGGAGTAATCCCGAAGAAGGAGGCATGAGATCCCCCACTCAATGGAAGGCCCTTTTGAACTTAATATTTTTTTTACCGAGTAATCGGGAAGACATTATTATTTTCGACCTGGGAGCCAGAGAAATTGAGGACCGTAGAACCCTAACCCATCTTGGCCTTTAGGTGTAGCGCGGAGACTATAACGGAGTAATTCAGAAGTAGTTGTTACGCGATGCTACGCTCGGATGAGTTTCTCTTGAGAATATTGCTAATTATTGAGTAATCAAGACGTTGGCAATATCCGAAAGAGGAATGTAGACTCTGGGAACTCTTAGAACCTTGTCTTACAGGTGTGATTGAACCATTAGTACATACCTTGCGGTGGGCTTTACCCTCGACTCCATGCTGAAACGTTGAACCTTTGAACCCCATGTTTGTGAACTTGTGTGTAACTGTTGCATTATCATTCATTCATGCATTCATCAACATTTTTTGTAAAAAAAAAACTTGTTTTTCAAGGAACTTAGGAATGATTTTTTGCAGACATCTCAGGTACTATTATTATGGAATTTGGAAGGAGAAACACTCGAAGTTTTAGTTTTAAGGAGCCCGAGATTGAAGAACTGAAGAGTTTAATTCCTAAGATCAAGAACCCGACAGATTTTCAGAAAAAGTATGGGTCCATTATACCTCTCATGAAGCGCAAGATGAAAGAAGGCATCCTTAATACGTTAGTTCAATTTTACGATCCTTTGTACCGATGTTTTACCTTTCCCGGATTACCAGTTAATGCCCACCTTAGAAGAGTATTCCTACATACTTGGTTTGCCGATCACCGACTGTGTTCCTTTTTCTGGCTTAGAAGAAGAACCCAAATCTCACGAGATAGCGACCATCACCCACTTGAAGAAATCAGAGATAGAGGAGAACATGACTACAAAAGGGGGAATCCGAGGCTTGTCTGCGCAGTTTTTGTTGAGGAAAGCTCGTCATTTCGCTGAGATAAAAGATACTATTGCCTTCGAAGATGTCTTTGCTTTACTCTCTTATGGTCTATTCTTGTTCCCTAACATTGATAAGTTTGTGGATATCAACGCCATCAGAATTTTCTTGATTGGAAATCTGGTCCCTACGCTGCTAGGAGATACCTACTACTCCATCCATCTTCGAAACTCTTGTCAAGGAGGAATGATTATTTGTTGTGCACCGTTGTTGTATCAGTGGTATGTTTCTCATCTACCTAGGTCTGATGTTTTCTGGGATCTCGAGAAGGAGCCGCGATGGGCGCCAAAAATTATGACCCTCACTCATTTCGACATTGATTGGTATAATCGAGTTTACTATGACGTGAAGATCATCGATAGCTGTGGTGCTTTTCCTAACGTGCCTCTTCTTGGTACGAAAGGTGGAATTAACTATAACCCTGTTCTCGCGCGCCGTCAGTTTGGATACCCGATGAGGGACAAGCCAAACAACATCCATGTGAGTGGTTTCTTTCTACAGGAAGGACAAGATCACCAGGAAGCTAAGAGGGAGATCGAAGGAGCTTGGCGCCACATCCATAGGAAAGGGAGAGACATGTTAGGACATAGGGGTGTCGTTTCTTTGGAGCCTTACCTACAATGGGTCCGCGCTAGGGCTTGTGCTCTCAAGATGCCCTATAAACCTGAGAAACCTTTATTCCTTACTGTTGCATCATCATCTGTTGATATCCCTATCGAGAATATGGGAGAATACCAAGGAAATTTGGCTAGGATGAAGTCTGAGAGAGATGCTTGGAAAGAAAAGTATAATATGTCTGAATATGAGAATCGGGTCCTGGCTCGACAACTAAAGGAAAAGGAGGATTTGCTATTTATTCAAGACGGTTGGTTCATTGATCATGATGAGAAGCTTCGTCAAAAGGATGCTTTACTGAAGAAGTATGCTAGTGAAAGGAAGAGAAAGAAGGAAGGTTCAGTAAGCGTTGCTCCCGTTCCTAATCCACAAAAGGAAATCGTTGATCGACTGTGTGATCGGTGGATCTGGAACTGACTGTTTTAAAGCTGGTTTGCGAAATGTCGCGGAAGCAAGAGTCGCCACCGTCTTTTATTTTCTCCAAAATGGAAAGGACAAAAGCACAGAAAAATTCCTCATAGAGATTGCTCTCGGTTCGGGAGGTAGATTATAGAAAGGGAAGGTGTTAGCACCCTTTCTATCCATGGTTATCCATGGGCTCTCAGATACTTGCTCACTTGTGTTTTCAAAAATGGTTTGTTTGCTTTTCAATGTGGGTTTTAAAAAGTTTCTTTGAAAATTCCAGTTCGACTCTTGTATCGGTCCTCAAGAGTGTTTGAAAAATTGCTTTCGAAAGCTTTTTGAAAAGGTGTCGGTGTGAAAAGTATTTTTTGAATTTGTTTTGAAATTAGAGCAAGTATCTAGAGTCGTCTACCTACCCTAAGGAATTCGTCTGTGTAAATGTCCTTTAAAGTAGTGCCATCCCACCATTGAGAGGTAGGTAGCACCACCGTTGGAGGTATTCGGGTCAATTCGAACGTTCGGGACATGGTGATCACCAGAGCAATAGGAAGATACCTTAGAAGCTACCCTCATGCCAGGTTCCCGGATCATGAGGACTTACTAAGACATCCTCTACTCGACGATCACCTTTCGAGAGGCAAGGCAACAGTGAGGCGTACCCTAGGGGTGGTGTGTGATTTGTGTGTCGTTTTCAGATATTTTGTCTTGTCATGTATTGGTGATCTACGCTTTTGTTTTTATTTTGACATTCATTCTTGCATGCAATTATTAACGGCTAAAAAGTTTGCGAGAAATATAAAGTTCCTAAACTATTACAAAGGCGCGGGTCCACATCGCCAAATTAAATCCAGGACCCGATTTGACATAAAATAAAAATGCGAGAAATATTTAATTTACACGGCTTTGGGAGAATTACATTAATATTTAAAAGAAGGAATAAGAATAAAATACGCGAAGAGAATAAGAATCGGGAATGCGAGGGCGTTGGACCCTTTGTAATGAAATTAAATTATTATTAACAAATTAATTAAGTTAAAATGAAAAGAAATTATTTTTTTGAGTTTTTGTATTTATGAATTTTTTAATGAGAACTAAATGAAATTAATTAATTAACCCTAATTCTAGTTATTTTTAAATTTATTAAGAAAAGTATTTAAAATTTAATCTAAAGTTAAACCTAATTAATTAATGCAAGTTTTATTTACAAAAATAATATTTAATATTTAATCATGGTGAGAGAAAAAAGAAAAAAAAAGAATGAAAAAATACTCAAAACCCTAATTCTACACTTTTTTAATTTATTAAGAAAAATCTTTGAATTAAACCTAAATTTAAACCTAATTAATTAGTGAGATTATTTACAAAAAATAATATTTAAAAAAAAATATATTTTTATTTTTGTCTTTTCTGATTTTTATATTATTTTTATATTTTATGAAAATATGTTAATTTAAAGAATTAAAAAAAGAATAATTGAAATAACACAAATAATGAAAAATAAAAAAGAAAAGAGTTGCAAACCCTTGGGGGTGTTGACCCCAAATTGGAGGTATCTCCAGCATTTTTGGCCCAATGTTTAAGGCCTTATTTGACTTTTCCTGGGAGCGTGTATGTGCGTTGACCAATATCCATGGTGTTCATCAGATCTGGGCCTTTAGATTGCCTTCAGTGGCCATGTGGCATAGTTGGATCATGAGTGTATGGTAGGCTTTTGGAGAGAACGCTGCACGCAAGTATGGTTAGAAAAATAAGATGGAACAAGAAAGGGGGACCTGGGATTCGAACCCAGGTCCCAGAGATTACCAACCCCACGCCTTGCCAACTGATCCAACTACGCGCTTTGTTTATTATATGACAAAAAATCAATATGAGATAAAACAAGGGCTAGTGGCATTTTTCCACGCGCAATTCAAATACACCAACCATCGCCTTACACATCACCGTCTTCTCCATCTGTGCGCTGTATCTGAAACAAAAACAGATTGAATAGCGGGGGTTTTAAACCCCCACTAAGTGTTGCATACAAAAATAGCGATTAGAAATCCTTTGGTCATAAATTAATCGCGACCTAAGCGTTGAGTTCGTATGAGAGTCCTGATTTTAATGGTCTAAGTCTCGTGTCCTGATTTTTCCATAACTGAGAAACCCCAATTCAAGATTTCTGAAACCCTAACAATCTTCCATGGTGAAATCGCGTATGGGCAAGCAAAACTTAATTAAACAATAGGGTTAGCTTCAGAATGATAAGAATAATACAAAACAAGCATTAGAATTGAAAATCATGGCATGAATGATACAATACGATTATGCAAAAAAAGTGACACGGTCTGACTTCTAGTTACCAATTCTGGGCGTTAGGGATGATGGTTTTGATCTGAAAACCTTCCTTGAAGTCTCAGGAATGTAATGGAATGATTATTCTGCCTTGAAAACCTTTGTGTTGTACCCCAAAATTTGCCCTCCCATTTCTCAATGATTTCTCATCACAAAACCTTTGAAGCCCAAGATCCAGTTAGGGTTTCATCTACTCAAGACTTCTCCTTGCACTGTTGACCCAAATTAGGGTTTGTGTTTGCACAAAGATGTTTTGACCTAAAATGCCTAAGATGACTTTCATGCTTCATATTGGACTCCCAAGTTTATCCATATCAAGTTTCAAGCCTTGATTCCAAGTTTTGCCCAGTCAATTGGACAGTTGACCTAGAAATCAGCTGTATTGGGGAAAAAGTCAACTGTGGCCAATTGACAGTCAAACCTCATGAAAATTGACCCCCATCAACATTATGAACTCATATGGACCATTTTATCAAGTTTGGATCACAATTCCATAAGAAATTTGATCAGATCACCAAAAGGGCAAAATGGTCATTTTTAGGGTTTTGACTGCACAAAGGCAATTTTTGACTGTTTGACCTAGCCAATGGCAAACCAAGCTCATATATGGACTCAAGGACCCCATGGAATTATCTTGACATGCTCAACAAACTCAAAAGATCCCAAGTACACAAGATTGACAGTTGAATTTCCCAGTCAATTGATCAATTTTGACTGTATACTGAAAAGTCAAACTTTGACTTTTTGGTCAAAATCAATAGTCAAGATTCATTTTTCATCAAAACATGCCAAATCATGAAACTTGTTCACCAAGAAATCACAAAATGCAAATTAGGGTTAGAAATTAGAATTTTTCATAACTTAGAATTTTTCTAAGTTATAAAAAACCCTAATTTTTTCCCAACTTTGCCCCACTTTTTCACCAATATCCATTTGGATTCAAACAAAAGTCAAAACATGAAAGTTGTAGCTTGTTAGATAAACTACAACTTTGATTCACAAAGTTTTCCCATTTGAGGCTTGTATCTCAAGTTACAAATTTTTGAATAAGGGCACTAAACCATTCTTAACTTAGTGAAATTTTAACCTATTTTGACAAGGTTTTCTACCCAACTTCAAGGACATTTTCCATACACTTACACTTGGAATTTCAATTTGCACTTCAAATATGGATTGTAGTACACATTCCAAACTTTCCAAAATGTCCAAGAACTTTACAAACAACCTCATGGTTAGGGAGAATCGAATTTTGCAAAATGGGAAAAAGTCACTTTTGTTCTTGACCATGTACATGTTCATAACACTATGCATTTCAATCTCAGCTTGCATATCTTGATTACAGGTCCTTAAACCATCCAACACTCATAAATTTAATGCATATTCTTTGTGCCAAGGCCATGTTCTTTGTGTTCTAGCATTGCATAAAGGATTAATCCCAAAATAGATAAAGCATTTCTTCCATTTTTGCAAAAGGTAGCTTTATGTCCAATTACAAATCCAAGAAGTACAGTCCATATCTAATTGGCACAAGTTTATGAGTTAATCACACTGATCAAGGAGGGATTATGCAGCATAGTATGAGGGCCTGTACAGGCTAGAGGCACAAAGTAACCATTGCTTGCTTAAAGTGTAAGAAACACATCATAACTTAGGACAACTCTCATATCAGCTTGCAAACACTTAAGTGAACTTGTGAAACACACTCAAGACATCTCAACCAAGCTATTGCACGACCCTAACACCTCTCATACACTCCCAATCTCAGAATCATCTTCAAACTGAAAAAACAGGGCCAGGCCTACAGTTTGAGTGCCATCTTCCATTTCCCTCAAGATCTCTTGCCCAAACCAGTTCACATACATTCCCTAGCATCTATGCAAGCTAACCATGACTTGAAACACGACCTGTAATCCCTCTAACCAGTTCCACCATTTTCAGTTTCTTGTTTTGCAGGTGAAGTGCTCTAGCACGATTCAAAAGCTTTCAAGACAAAGTAAACATTGGAATAGCATTCCTGGACCTCAAGGAAGCTTTTCCAATCATCACCTTGCATTGAAAGCTTCCTCATTGCCAGATAGAACTTCAACTGAACAGGTATTTTGGTGAACTTCTATCTCTCTTATTAAGCATCATTAGCTCTAAGTTTGTGAATAAACAATGTTCTACTCATGCCACTGAACATGTACATGTTTTTACTTTTCATTTCTTTTGCTTGAGCTGTGAGAATTTGAGGTTTGAAAATGGCAGAAAATCTAGGTTAGGATTTGGGGGAGAAGAAATTCTCCCTCATCTTAGAGAGTTAGATCAAGTTCTGCATATGGTTGGATTCGTCTCTTGATGCTGAACATTTTTTATGTTATGAGTTTTCATTAATAAGCCAGGAATCAGGAGTTAGAAGATTGAGAACTGGGCGCGCGTTTTTTGAATAACATAGTTCAGAGGTTGAAGAAAGGTTGCATTGGGCTGGGCTTGCTTTGTGTTTTCTTTTTGCACCATACAATTTGTTCTGAACCCCCTGAGCCCATTTGCTTTATTTTTAATATTTTTTGACTTTTTCTTTTTTTAATTAACTCATTTATTTTTTCTCAGCATATTAAAAATTTAAAAATGTTTTTTCTCACCATTTTTGAATTTATTAGGTATTTAGTTGATTTTTCTCTTAGTTTGAACATAAATAAATAAATATATATGTTTTGTTTAAAATATTAAAATATTGGAAATACATTTTACACACTTTTATTTTGATTCTACTTTCTGAAAATAGTTTATAGAAAAAATACTTTTTATTATTATTATTATTATTATTAAATATTAAATATTACTAATTAATATAATACATATTTTGTAAATAATGTAAATAAATATACTTATACATTAACATACTTGGAATAAAATACCAAAATATATATATTTTTATTTTATTAATATTTAACATTGAAAATACATTTTTATAAGTATATTATATTTTTATCTTATTTTTTGTATATAAATAGTAAATATTACAAATATTAAATAACTAATACCATTTTGATTAAAATTAGGGTTTTGCCCTAAATTTGAAAATACTCCAAAAATAATACCTTTTTATTTCTCTTTTTATTTCACATAAATAATATCTTTTTTTCCATACACATAAAAATTCTTTTTACATTTTGCATATTTATTTCAATTTCCATTTAATTATACAATTATTTGTCTTGTAAATATTCAAAGAAAATGATGTAATAGTTAGGTTTAAATTCTTGTCTAAATATACCCCATTTGAAACATTGTACCCCCTCCCCATATTATTGTGTTGTAATAGTGTAGGAATTTAAATTTCGCACTTTAATGCTTTCTAAACATACTATGCTAGAATTAGGGTTTGTATGCGAATAAAACGAACAAAATAGCTTGACCTAATACAAGACAAAAAGGCATGGTAAATGGACAACACATTCCACACTTGCACCCCTAGGGTATTCCACTTTGTTGCCTTCAAATAATTGGGCCATGTTGCATGTTAGATTTCTTTGGGTAAAACAAACAGTCAAATGATCATAGTCCCTCAAAATGTTGCCTAAATGAATGATCAAGTCCCTTTTTAAAGAAAAATTGCCCAGAGACATTTAACACTATTGCAATTATGGTCTAAACGATGACCCGCGCCCGTCCCTTCCACCTCCTAAGACAAGATTGTCCACCAAATGCAATGGTGGAACAAAATTGTCAAAAGGTTTAAAACATAACAAAAATCTGTGAGAAAACTTTAGGGTAGATAACTCTTAAGTACTTGCCAATTTGCAAAGAAAACGCTTGCCTATTTTCAAAACACACTTCACAAACACTTTCAAAACAAACTTTCAAAAAACCCTAGTCAGTTCTCCCACCGTATCACAGAACTGGCGACTCTGCTGGGGACTATTTAAAAGTGGAGTAACCTTAGGGCTTAGATCACCCTCTTGCATGACTAATTGTTTGATTTGTTTGCTTTATACTTTGGCTCTATTGTTTGGGTTTGCAATCCTACACCCGGATTTTGGGAAACATTCATAGATAGCAATACGTTATGGAAACTGTGCGGGGTATACCGACACGGTCGAAGCAATAGCTATATTAGTGCGACATATTTGTGAGTACCGGTAACCCTTGAGTTCAATCAAGGAGAGTACGGGGCCGCTGAGTGATGTCACTAAGCACTAATGACCTAGAACCTTACTTGACCATCTTGGCCTTTTATTAGGGGTAGTGAGATGACCGGCTTTGGTGCAGTCCAAAGTTGGTAGATACTCGATACTACACTCATTGAGGGTTGTTTTCTTTGAATATTTTGGTCGCTAGTTAAATGGCTAAACCAAAACAATGAACGATGAAAACAATCCCGTGATATTGAGCTTCTTAGAACCCGGTTACTATTTATAGGACAGGTTTTTAAGCCAACTACACTCAAGAGGGTACTTACCTATGAAACCCCCCGCAAGCCTGAAACTAGGGTTTGGTGTGATTTGCTTGTACATATGTTTTGTGCATACATCATAAACATCATGAAGCATCATATGCATTTACTAACCATTTCAAGGGTTTGGATCTTCATCTTTGTTCCTGTTTTGTAGGTCATGGAAATTCCTCGCAGAAATACCATTCAAGTCAACCTTGTGAGAATCTCTCCTCAACTCAAGGAGCTCACCTCAAGAATTCCGGAAAATTCATCCTTCAGTGAAAGACATGGTAGACTGCTCAGCCTAGTCAACACCCACATTGAAGAAGACATGATGAAAGTGCTATTCCAGTTCTTTGACCCT
Source organism: Vicia faba (assembly GCA_948472305.1). Classification (NCBI taxonomy): domain Eukaryota; kingdom Viridiplantae; phylum Streptophyta; class Magnoliopsida; order Fabales; family Fabaceae; genus Vicia; species Vicia faba. The sequence goes on from CATIWC010001890.1 coordinate 234,211, forward strand.
CTTCACCACTGTTTCACTTTCCCTGATTATCAGTTGGTACCCACTTTGGAGGAGTTTTCTCAACTCCTGAGAATTCCTATCCTTAATCAACTACCCTTCAACGGTACGGAAAAGGAACCAAAGCCGGAAGATGTTGCTCGAGCATTACATCTACAACCATCTGACATCAAGGGGCATTGGGAAACCAGAAGCGGCGTCAAGGGATTCTTAGCAAAATTCTTGTTTGAGAAGGCACAAGAATGTTGGAATTCATTGGACCTACAAGCCTTTGAAGAAATTGTGGCACTCCTTATCTATGGGTTGGTCTTGTTCCCAAATCCTGACCAATTGGTAGATGTCAACACCGTCAAAATCTTCTTGTCCAGAAATCCAATACCAACATTGCTTGGGGACATCCTTCACTCATTTTACACACGAACAATGAGAAAGAGAGGTGTTCTCATGTGATGTACTCCTATCCTTGCAAGGTGGTTTATTTCGCACCTTCCACAATCTGTCTTGAAGAATGACCAAGGCTCAAGGTGGTCCCAACGGTTGATGACTCTTACTCATTCTGATGTGCATTGGTGTTCTCGGTCCAGAGAAAATGTCATCATCGTCGATCATTGCGGAGAGTTTCCTAATGTTCCTTTACTTGGAATTAGGGGAGGTATCACCTACAACCCTTGCCTAGATTTGAGGCAATTTGGATATGCACGGAGGGATGGCCCTCATGATATGTTGATTCCTAGCCTAGTTTTTGACTTCGACAACGATGCGCAAGGACTTCGCCAAAGATTCATCAGAGCTTGGGGAAAACTCAACAAGGTCGATAGCAAGACTCTGGGACACAAGAACTCCATCCCTCTTGAGCCCTATCTCAAGTGGGTACGAGCCCGAGCCCAAAGTCTAATGATACCTTATCCTCATGTACTCCCAGTGATTAAAGAGCCCGTCAATGAAGGAGAGGTCCCCTACACCATCCTACATCCAGACATGCCTACATCGTGGGAGGAAATGCAGAAAAGTTGGATTCAGCTCAAGGAGGAACGGAATACTTTTGAAGCTAGCTTCTACGCCAGTGAAAAGAAGGTTCTAGAGCTTACCCGCCGACTCCACGAGCAAGAGGCCCTCAACACCTACATCGCACCAAAGAGGATGCGCAATGTCTTTCTGCCTTAAGAAGTTTATTTTGTAATATTTGGCCCATGGGGCATTTATGTACTAACAAATTTCTTCTTATTAATATGACGTGCGTTCTTCTTTGTCTGAAACAATTTTGAATGTTCTAAATCCTTGAATGCATTGCATACATAAGCATACCATTCATCATGTGCATAAGCAGGTCTCACTCCAGGTTTCCTTATCTGTCTGCTGTTTATTTCAGTAGGATGGATCTCGAGCAAACAGTCAAAGACCTACAAGCTCAGAATGCACAGTTCCAGCAACTCCTGATGACCTTGGTTAAAAGTCAGGAGGATATCAAGACTCAATTGGGGAATAAGGACCCAGTGAAGAAGAAGAAAAAGAGGATTGGGGTGGCTACTTTGGGGAGAAGATTTGACAGAGAAGCTCGGAGAGTGCTTGAATTTCCTCCTACTTCTGATGAAGGGACTAGTAAAAGAGATGGAGTTGCGGTGCCTTCCGAGTCTGATGCGGAGGAAGAAGAGGTTGAAGAGGATGAAGATTATTCTGACCAGCAATATCCTCCAGCTGATGATAAATACAAGGGTTTAGAAGACAGGTTGGCCTCCATGGAACTACAAAGAGTACCGGGTTTGGATTTTGAAGACTTGGGCTTGGTTGCCGGGATTGTGATTCCCCCAAAATTCAAAGTGCTAGTGTTTGTGAGGTATGATGGGCTGTCCTGTCCCAAAATGTATCTCAGGTCCTACGTGAGAAAGATTCAACCCTATACAGCAGATAAAAACCTCTGGATTCATTTCTTTCAAGACAGCCTGTCGGGAGCTCAGTTGGAGTGGTTTTATCAGTTAGAAGGAACTAGTGTCAGAAATTGGGAAGATTTGGCCACCGCTTTCTACAAACAATACCAGTATAATTCTGACCTTGCTCCTAATCGTACCCAACTTCAGGGTATGTCACTAGGAACAAGCGAGGGATTCAAAGAATATGCACAAAAATGGAGGGATTTGGCTGGCAGGGTGCAGCCTCCTTTAACCGACCGTGAACTCGTTGATATGTTTCTTGGGACCTTATCTGGGCCATTTTTCAATCATCTAATTGGTAACTCTTCCGCGGGGTTTACCGATTTGATCTTAACAGGCGAAAGAATAGAAGCTGGCATCAAGTCAGGAAAGATTCAGAAGGGTGTTGCTGCAAGTGTTGAGAAGAAGCCTTTTAAGAAGGAGACAACTATGGTATATTCTCAGAGAAGAGCAGGGAAGATGGAGCGTCGGCCAACTGTGGGGGCCGTAATGATTCAAAACACTCCGAGTGAGCAGCCTCGCTATAACCAGTCCAGACCAAATCAGCAACGAGTGGAACGGCCACAACGGCAGTTCACCCGTATTAATATGACTCAAGCGCAAGTGCTTCCCCATCTATTGAAGTTGAATCTTGCCACCATCAAGGAGGCACCAAAGAATGTGAATACGTCATCTCCGCATTATCATGCCAATGCTAAATGCGCCTACCATTCAGACAGTGTTGGATACGACACCAATGATTGTTGGGCACTCAAGCATAAAATCCAAGACCTGATAGAGGCTAAGGAGGTAGAGTTTGACGCTACAGAGAAGCCTAATGTGATATCTGCACCTATGCCGAAGCACGGCCGAAATGTCAATGCCATTGAAGAAGATTTGTATGTTGCTGATGTCAGTGATCTGACCACTCCACTGCTAACCATTAAGTTGAATTTGTTAAGGTCCGGGATCTTCCCGGGATGTAAAGAAGACTGCTATTGTTGCTACTCTCTGCCGTTTGATTGTCCGCTACTGAAGAAAGGCATCCAAGGCCTTATGGATAGTCGACAAATTTTGTTTGAAAAAGTTTCTGCCGTTCCAGTTCATACTGAAGATGTCTCAATCATAACCATTCACGCCAATCTTTCCAAGGCCGTCAAAAAGCCTGTTAAGATTACACCAGCTGCAAAATCTGTTCCTTTGAAGATAACAATGCCAGGGCTTGTTCCCTATGTTTCTGAGAAGTCGATACCTTGGAACTATGGCGGTGACATCTACTACCATGGTATCAAGCAAATCGAGGTAATTGAAGAAAGTTCGGATGATGAAGAAGCCAGCATTAGTAACATTGCGGGCACCAGCAAAATCACCAGAAGCGGGAGAATATTTTCTCCATAGATTGCCCCTCCAAGAGCAGTCTTTGGACCCTCATCAGCTAACGAAGTCATCCCTGCACCAATAAAACTCTCTGCTAGAACTCCTCTGATTGAAGACATTGTTGTTCCTAGTACTGTCTCTCCTACCACTGCTGATAAAGGTAAGGGAATCCAAGATGAGCCCGTCAGGACGAGGGCTCAACCCTTGGTTATCCCGGAAACCTCCAAGAAGGAAATGGACGAGATTTTGAGGATAATCAAGAGAAGTGATTACGATGTGGTGGAACAGTTGGGGCAAACCCCCTCCAAGATCTCCATGCTGGCACTACTACTTTGCTCAGAAGCGCACGCTAAAGCCCTGATAAAATTCCTGAAGGCAGCTCATGTGCCCCAGGAAACCTCTGCGGATCAATTTCAAAATTGCGTGGCTAGCCTGACTGCGGACAATGGATTAGGTTTTTCTGATGCCGACCTAACCCCTAAAGGCAGAAACCACAATGATGCTTTGCATATTTCAATCGAGTGTCGTGGAACCACTCTTGCACATGTTTTGGTTGATACCGGTTCGTCGCTGAATGTTTTGCCTAAGAAGGCCTTGGACCGACTAGATTGTGAAGGGTTGGAATTGAAGCCGAGTGATATTATTGTCAGAGCTTTCGATGGTTTGAAGAGAATGGTCCATGGAGAGGTTGAAATTCCCATCAAGATAGGCGCCGAGGTGTTTAAATCCACTTTCTATGTGATGGACATCCGTCCATCATATTCTTGCCTGCTGGGTAGACCTTGGATACACCATGCTGGGGCAGTCACCTCCTCCTTACATCAGATGTTGAAGTATCCTGTTAAGGGAAAGATCATTACCGTCCATGGCGAAGAAGAGTACATGATTAGCCACTTAAATTCTTTCCGGTATGTGGAGGTTGAAGGAGAATTCATCGAGACACCATTTCAACATTTCAAAGAAGTCCTTCCTGAAATAGCAGTAGCAAAGTTGGCAGCTGAGTCACCGAGACAGATGGCCAGGATGGCATCTCTGGAGGACGCGAGGGCCGCAATAAAAGAAGGGAAGAATTCAGAATGGGGGCAGTTACCTGACATTCCGCATAAGACTGACAAGTTTGGATTGGGGTTCACAGACGCTGGCCAGAAAGCTATGTGCCGTGCGAAGATTGAAAGGGCGCCAGTCAAAATTTCTCCCTACGGAATCAACGCCCTGGAAGATGAGGACAAAGAAAGCAACATTGAAGAGTGGATTTATCCAACTGTCAAAGGAGGATTGAGCAATTAGGAGGCTAAGGACTTTGTCCCCATCACTTTTATTCATCAGTAATTTATCTGTTAAACATTTCTTATTTGGTCTGTAATATTTACTTTCAAACAATCCGTACACTATCTTTTCACCTCCTGCCTTGCCCGGGGCACGTAGGTCCATTTGTAAGGGTTTTGATTATTTTTCATATCCATATGCCATGTTTAATGATTCATTGGACGTTTTTCATTTGATAAACTGCTTATGTTCATTTTTTTTCCTTTTGCATTTTGTTTAAGGATGGCTATCCCTTACACACACCCACACTCACCAATGCAGGTACCCATCCACTCCGGATTCCATGGGTGACTATTCTGCTATATCTTTCAATAACTCTGAAGATCTGGTCAATCTAGCCGAGTATGAAGATGACGAAGGTTGTGAAGTACCCGGGGAACTAGCCAGACTTCTGCAACAAGAGGAAAGGGCCATCCTACCGCATGAGGAGCCATTAGAAACTGTCAACTTAGGGACCGAGGAAGACCGGAAGGAGGTGCAAGTGGGTGCCAATTTGAAACCGAATGTCAAGGAAAGCCTGATACAATTGTTGAATGAGTATGTTGAAATCTTCGCTTGGTCCTATGAAGACATGTCGGGTTTAGACACAGACATTGTGGTTCACCGTCTCCCCACAAGAGAAGACTGTCCACCGATCAAGCAGAAAGTTCGCCGAATGAGGCCTGACATGTCTGAAAAGATCAAAGCAGAAGTAATGAAGCAATTCGACGCTGGCTTCCTGGCTGTTACGTCCTATCCTCAATGGGTCGCTAACATCGTGCCAGTACCTAAGAAAGATGGCAAAGTCAGGATGTGTGTGGACTACCGGGATTTGAATAGGGCCAGCCCTAAAGATGATTTCCCGCTACCTCATATTGACATCTTGATCGATAATACAGCTCAGCATAAAGTGTTTTCCTTCATGGACGGATTCTCGGGCTACAATCAAATCAAAATGGCTCCCGAGGATATGGAGAAAACGACTTTTGTCACACAATGGGGCACTTTCTGTTACAAGGTGATGTCGTTCGGGCTGAAGAACGCAGGGGCAACTTATCAACGCGCCATGGTAGCTTTATTTCATGATATGATACATCATGAGATTGAAGTTTACGTAGACGATATGATAGCTCGATCACAAACAGAGGAAGAGCACCTTGAACATCTAGAGAAGCTGTTTGCCAGGTTAAAGGAATACAAGCTCAGGCTGAATCCAAGTAAATGCACTTTTGGAGTTAGGTCTGGTAAACTCCTGGGATTCATTGTAAGCAACAAAGGCATTGAATTCGATCCGGCAAAAGTAAAAGCAATACAAGAGATGCCTGCTCCCCGTACTGAAAAGGAGGTTAGAGGATTCTTTGGGCGCTTAAACTATATTGCCAGATTCATCTCACATCTGACTTCTACCTGTGAGCCAATTTTCAAACTCTTGAAAAAAGATCAAGTAGTGGAATGGAACGACGATTGTCAAGCTGCTTTTGATAGGATCAAGGAGTATTTGCTAGAACCTCCTATTCTGATGCCACCCGTCGAAGGAACACCATTGATCATGTACTTAACCGTCTTGGATAACTCAATGGGGTGTGTTTTGGGCCAGCATGACGAGTCTGGTCGAAAAGAGCATGCTATTTATTACCTTAGCAAAAAGTTTACCGACTGTGAGACTCGCTACTCACTGCTCGAGAAAACTTGCTGCGCTTTGGTATGGGCTGCTCACCGACTGAGACAGTATATGCTGACTCATACTACCTTGTTGATTTCCAAAATGGATCCTATCAAGTATATCTTCGAAAAGCCCGCTTTATCTGGAAGGATAACTAGATGGCAAATGATCTTAACTGAGTATGACATCCAGTACACCACCCAAAAAGCTATAAAAGGGAGTGTATTAGCTGACCATCTGGCTCATCAGGCTATCGAAGACTATCAACCCATGAGATTTGACTTCCCAGACGAGGACATCATGAATTTGGACAACGTTGAAGGTAGCGGACCGTATGACGGACCTGAAAAGGGATCCCGATGGACCCTGTACTTTGATGGTGCTTCAAATGCGCTTGGAAACGGTATTGGCGCATGTGATCGGTGGATCTGGAACTGGTTGTTTAACGCTGGTTCGCGAAATGTCGCGGAAGCAAGAGTCGCCACCGTCTTTTATTTTCTCCAAATGGAAAGGACAAAAGCACAGAAAAATTCCTTAAAGAGATTGCTCTCGGTTCGGGAGGTAGATTATAGAAAGGGAAGGTGTTAGCACCCTTTCTATCCATGGTTATCCATGGGCTCTTAGATACTTGCTCATTGTGTTTTCAAAAATGGTTTGTTTGCTTTTCGACTGTGGGTTTTAAAAAGTTTCTTTGAAAATTCTAGTTCGACTCTTGTATCGGTCCTCAAGAGTGTTTGAAAAATTGCTTTCGAAAGCTTTTTGAAAATGTGTTGGTGTGAAAAGTATTTTTTTTATTTGTTTTTGAGATTAGAGCAAGTATCTACGAGAACCTACCTACCCTAAGGAATTCGTCTGTGTAAATGTCCTTTAAAGTAGTGCCATCCCACCATTGAGAGGTAGGTAGCACCACCGTTGGAGGTGTTCGGGTCAATTCGAGGTTAGGGACATGGTGATCACCAGAGCAATAGGAAGACACCTTAGAAGCTACCCTCATGCCAGGTTCCCGGATCATGAGGACTTACTAAGACATCCTCTACTCGACGATCACCTTTTGAGGCAAGGCAACAGTGAGGCGTACCCTAGGGGTGGTGTGTGATTTGTGTGTCAGATTTATTTTTGTCTTGTCATGTCATGGGTGATCTACGCGTTCTTTTTATTTTGTCATTCATTCTTGCATGCATTCATTTAACAATTTAAAAAATTACGAGAAATAAAAGTTCTAAACTATTACAAAGGCGCGGGTCCACATCGCCAAAATTTCCAGGACCCGATTTGACAGAAAGTAAAGAATTAAAGGTAAAGTGCGAAAGATAAATGTTTACACGGCTTTGGGAGAGGTACATAAAAAATTAAAAGAAAAGAAATAAATACGTGAATGGAATTAAAATTAGAAACGAGGGCGTTGGACCCTTTTTGCGAAATTAAATTAAATGATTAAATTAATGAAAATTAAAATGAAAGGGAAGTATTTTCGATATTTTTGTATTTTATGACTTTAATGAAATTGAATTAAATTGAGAAATTAACCCTAATTCTAATTTTTTATTTATTAAGAAAAAAAAATATTAAAGTTAAACCTAAATTAACCTAATTAATTACATGGTAATTTAATTGCAAAAATAAATAATATTTAATTATTAATAATGGTGAAAAAAAAAGAATAAAAGTAATTAAAATAATTAAACCTAATTTCTACAATTTTGAGTTAATTAAGAAAATGCTTGAATTAAACCTAATTTAATAGCTAAAATTAATGTATAATATTTATTTACAAAAAATATATTAATTAAACAAAATATTTATTTTGTCTTTTTCTGATTTTATACTGTTTTTTATGTTTTTTATGAAAATATTAAATTAATTAAAACAATAATTGAAATAAATAAAAAGAATGAAAAAAAATGTAAAAAGCTTGCAAACCTAGGGGGGTTCTGTCCCCAAATGAGAGGTATGATCCAGCATTTTAGGCCCATTAACCTTTGGCCTCTTTGACTTTTCAGCTAGCGCGCATGTGTGTTGACTGAGGTTCACCATGGTCTTCAGATCTGGTCCCTTGGATTGGTATGATTGTACGTGTGGACGGCTTGATAATGTGGATGCATGATGGACGCTAGCATTGAAACTACACATAAGCATTAATTGAAAAATAATATGGAAAGGGTGAGGGACCTGGGGCTCGAACCCAGGTCCTGATGATTACCAACACTACGCGTTGCCATCCGTGCTGCTTCTTTTCTTTGTACATTATATAAACAATAAACATAATAAGGTAAAACAAACGCTAGTGCTTTTTTCCCGCGAGAATTTGAATAACCCAATCACCGGTGGCCACCTAGTCATCTTCTCTGTTTTGTTCTTTTTTCCCTGAAACAAAAGATGGTTAGCGGAGGTTTTGAACCCTCCCAAAACAAGCTTGTTTTCAAAATAGCGAATAGGCCATATGGCCTCAGAAATTAGGCGCGAGGGTTCCATTGTTTTCGTCCAAACACACTGAATCCATTCATGGCATTATGAGGTTCTAATTTTATAGCTTTTAGAAACGCCCAATTTGGACCTCCAAGAACCCTAACATGTATCAATGGTGGAATTGCATATAGTACATAAAGACTCAATCAAAGTATGTGGTTAGCTTCAGAACACATCAATTGGTATGAATCCATCAAAGAAATGCAATAAAAATGCCTAAATCTTAAAACACGATTATGAAAAAAATATGAAAAAGTGTGAATCCTATTCACCAATTCTGGGCGTTAGAGGTCGTGCTTTTGATCCAGGAAGTTTCCCTGATGTCTCAGGAAGGCAATGGACTGATTACTTTGCCTTGAAATGCTTTGGAATCACGATTTCAGTTTTGAATTTTTTGATCAAAATTGCAAAGTTCTCTTTTGTCTTTCTGCGCAGCTTGGACCTTTTGAGGAGTAGGGTTTGCATTAGTATGTATAGGTGAACGATTAGGGTAAGAATTCAGAGCCAAAGGATCAAGGAATTGATGGAGAGGATATTGATTTTCATGGCAAAATATTTCAAATCTTTTTCAAGCATATTTGATACAAATCATGGCCAATTGACTTGATTCTTTCTATATTTGGTCTTGCACGAAATCTTAAGCTTATTCCTTGCATAAAAAGATTTGATTGCATTGGTTTGGTATTTTTTATATATTTTAATTAATTAAATGAATTTCTAGCATTTAAAAATTCAAATAAATAAAATAAAAATGATAAAAACTTCCCTTTGGGCCAAGTGGTCGTGCACATGCTTTGGATGATGAATTGTGGAAGAAAAAGAGGCCCATTAGCAATTTTAGGTCATTTGAAGCAATGTTGACTTTTCAAAATATCCAAAAATTTCCCAACTTCCACAAGGCATAACTTGCTCAATTTTTAAGATTTGCTCATGTTCTTGGACATTTTGGAAAGGTCTTTGAATCCTATAACCAATTCCTTTGGTCCCATGTCATTTTGATTTACCAATCTCAAGTTATGTCCTTTGACTTAAAGTCCCTTTTTGTTGACTTTTGAAAATGACCTATAATGTTGAAATTGATAACTTTTTGTGAGAGCATTTCTTGGACTTTAAGTGTGAAGAGGAGTTGTAGGAAATGTCATTATATTCAAAATGAGCTTTGGATGGAATTTTTCTGATAATCCATGTGAAAGTTATGCCCTGGTCAAGTTACAGTTGACTTTTTCAACTGTCCAAATATGGAAACTTTTGCATCTTGATGATTTTTGAGCCAAGCTTTGAGAATAATGATCAAACATTGATCAAATGATGTTTGTGGCTTCAAAATGAGATGTTGACCAAAAATTTGAACTTTTGACTGTCAAATGACCATTTTGCCCCTACAGTTGACTGTAGTGCAATTAGGGTTTTTGACTGTGCAATTTTGTGCTGAAAGTCTTGAAACTTGGTATGAGGATGCTTGACCATGTTTATAGGCATGTGGGACTTGATTGGACCCTTGGAAACTTCATTTACTTTGTCAGAACCAAAACCCTAATTTTGACTGTTAGGAGGCCCTTGAACTGTGCAACCCTTGGGGAATTTTGAAGCATGCTTTTGACAAATCTTGAAGAATATGGGAGGGAAAATTTTGGGGTACAACAGTTGCCCCTGTTCAATCTTCTTAAACCTGAGGATGCAGATTGGCTGACGTGCCTTTCGTAATCCGAAGGTGGGAGATGATTGAACACTAGAGTGCCCAGAAATTTGCGCTCACATAGTAGCAGTGTGATGGTGGAATGGGCTTATAGATGCCATTTGGAGATTGATGGATAGGATGATGGGCTTATAGATGCGATGCTAAGAGATGATGGAAGGTGGATGGGCTTGTATATGCCATCTGGATGTTGATCGCGTAAGAGTTTCCTTAGCGAGAACTTGCATACCTGCAAAAAAGAAAAATGATTACCTGACCTGTTACGGGAGCTGGTCTTCAAATTCTTTGTGTAGATGTGTCCTGACTGGTTACAGGAGCTGGATCTGGAGCTTCAAACGGTGATGAATGAACCAGGGATGGTTACTACCTCAACAGGAACGGTGAGAGAACCTTGGATGACTTTAACCTCAACAGCAATCGTTGAGAAAATCTTGGGATGATTACTACCTCCGCAGTATCGGGGAGAGAACCATAGGCGACTACAACCTCAATAGCAATCATTGAGAGAATCTTGGATAACTTCAACTTCAACAACAATCGTTGAGCGAATCTTGGGATTACCACCTCCGCAGTATCGGGGAGAGAACCATAGGCGACTACAACCTCAACAACAATCATTGAGAGAATCTTGGGTAACTTCAACTTCAACAGCAATCGTTGAGCGAATCTTGGGATTACCACCTCCGCAGTATCGGGGAGAGAACCATAGGCGACTACAACCTCAATAGCAATCATTGAGAGAATCTTGGATAACTTCAACTTCAACAGCAATCGTTGAGCGAATCTTGGGATTACCACCTCCGCAGTATCGGGGAGAGAACCATAGGCGACTACAACCTCAACTGCAATCATTGAGAGAATCTTGGATAACTTCTACTGAGTCTTTATCAGGAAAATCTGTTTGGGGTCGATTTAACTGGACTAGAGAAGGCCTTGGACTGGATAAGAAACAGAAAATCTTAGGGTCGATTAACTGAACCGGTCTAGGTCTTGAAATGTCTTTAACTGGATAAGAAACAGGGAGATCTTAGGGTCGATCTGACTGAACCAGAGAAGGCCTTTGACTGGATAAGAAACAGAGAAATCTTTGGAGTCGATTTAACTGAACCGGTCTAGGTCTTGGATATAGCTGAGAGCTTAACTGGATCTTTCCTGAAAGGTAAAGGTCAGTCACATGTAATGCATGATATGGATCAAGCAATAATGTTCTCAACATAAATGAGATTTGTAAGATATGATGCGTATATGCATGCTATAATGATGTATGTGATGTTTAGGAATGTATGCTTTCGTCTAGGAAAGTAAATCCTTGACGGGTGCCGGGAAGTCATATCCTGGGCTGATGTTGAAGAATAAATTTTGCTTCCGCTGGGGATGATAGTTGCAAGAATACCGGTAGGAGAAGATAACTCTGTTGGGGAATAAACTTGGCGAATGATTACTCTGCGGAGAGAAAAGTACTCTAATGATCTTGCTGGGGAACAATACTCTGTGGGGAGATAGATACTTTGCTGAAATGTTGATGGTAACTTTGCTGGGGATACCCTTGTTGTATTGGAAGTGTTACCAGACTTCGCTGGGGATAAGAAGATTGTGTCGAGGACGCTCTTTCTGTGGCTTTCGGCTGAGGATAACACAGTTATATCCTGGTAAGGAAATAACTCTTTGAATAAAACTGGGAGACGCGTTCGTGCTCTGCGAGGATAAGCTTCCAGAATCTACTGGGGATAAGCTTATTGCTTGGGGAGATAAATTCCAACTTTCCTGGGGAACTGGATTGGACTCTCCTGGGGAAGTTTTGAATTGTACCGGGGAAGTGACTCCATTGAATGTTTGGTATACCGCCGGGGAACAATCTTTAGACCAAGACTGCCGGGGATGCTTGTTACGGATGTACATATACTGCTGGGGAAGGTTAAGATCTGCTGGAGGGTACCCAACCTTCCTTAAGTTTGATAATATAGCTTGGAGAGAGTGTATTGCTTGCTGGCTCACTCTCTGGGGAATTAAGATTCCTGGTTATGTTCTTTAGCTGAACCTACCTTGGTACCTTGGAGGACCGAACAATTAGATTGCTTAGACAACTCTTTATTGCCCCTGTTTCTGATGTTACCTGTAATTAATCCTTTGTTTCGTACGCAAATATTCATGAGTTAGAAAATTATTGTCAATGCATATATCACAAATTGAACCTTGGACGTTCTTCGCAAAACAAAACAGAAAAGAAAAAACAATTGGCAATTTTAACTGAAAAGTGTATTTGTATTGATTTTGAATTTGCCTGTAAAATAAGCGTTTTATGTACAAGAGGCTGACGTCCTAGTAAGAGAACGCCGCCGAACAAAAGAGTTTATACAAATTTTGTACAAGAGAAAATAAAACAGCTGTGTGAAATGAATGATCCCACTGGGTTTCAACTCTGCTATTGTCTTTATAACTCCGAGCGTCTCATCACTTGATGACCTTGGTTGAAGATGAAGCTGACTAATCGATGCCGTCTGAACTTGATGTAGATACCGGATTCTGGGTGCAAAGGGATCCAATGAGACATAGTATTACGCTTTATCCCTAACTTTTGCCTGGACTGCCCTTTCGGGTTTTCAGTCCACCGGGATACCCATTTTTGCCCAAGCCGCCTTTTCAGGTTTTCGACTTGCCGGGTGTACAGATTTTTTTTTATTTCATCCCTTCATTTTGCCCGAACCCTTTTGGTTCGCCGGGAAGCCCTAATTTTTGCCTAGGCATGTCAGCCTAGCGGGTCTTTTTTATGCGTAGTATCTTTTTACTATGTCTGCATTGGCGGGGTGAGGAAGGTCGTCACCATCCATATTGGTTAGAATCATGGCTCCTCCTGAGAACACATGTTTAACCACAAATGGCCCTTCGTATGTAGGGGTCCATTTGCCCCTTGGATCACTCTGAGGAAGGATGATTCGCTTGATTACCAGATCCCCAACTTGATATTCCTGTGGTCTGACCTTCTTGTTAAATGCCCTGATCATCCGTTTCTGATACGTCTGACCATGGCAGATAGCAGCAAGTCTCTTTTCATCAATAAGGTTTAGCTGATCAAGTCGTGTCTGGATCCAATCATCTTCGTTCAGATTTGCATCCTTCATTATCCGGAGAGAGGGTATTTGCACTTCGATCGGTAAGACTGCCTCCATACCATAAACCAAAGAGAAAGGAGTTGCCCCGGTTGACGTCCTAGCTGAGGTACGGTACCCATGTAGAGCGAACGGTAACATCTCGTGCCAATCTTTATAAGTCACTGTTATCTTCTGCACGATTTTCTTGATATTTTTATTTGCTGCTTCTACAGCCCCATTCATCTTCGGTCTGTAAGGAGAAGAATTGTGGTGCTGTATTTTGAACTGCTCGCAGAGCTCAGTGATCATCTTATTATTCAGATTGGTACCGTTGTCTGTAATGATCCTCTCTGGGACGCCGTACCGACAGATCAGATTATGCCGAATGAACCGTGCCACAACAGTCTTGGTTACCGTAGCGTAGGAAGCTGCTTCAACCCACTTTGTAAAATAATCAATCGCCACTAGGATGAAGCGATGCCCATTAGATGTCGTAGGTTTAATCTCACCGATCATGTCTATGCCCCACATTGCAAACGGCCAAGGTGCAGTCAGAACATTCAGAGGAACTGGAGGAACATGCACCTTGTCTGCATAAATCTGGCACTTATGGCATGTCCTGGAATGTTGGTAGCAGTCTGCTTCCCTTGTGGACCAGTAATACCCTGCCCGAAGGATTTTCTTCGCCATAGTGTGTCCACTGGAATGTGTACCAAAGGTCCCTTCATGTAGCTCTTCCATGATCTTTTCTGCTTCAGTTTTATCCACACAACGCAGTAAGGTCGAATCATGGTTTCGCTTATACAGGATGCCGTTGCTAAGGAAGAACTTCGCTGCGAACCTTCTCAGAAACTTCTTATCATTGACAGACGCACCTTCAGGGTACTCCTGAGCTTCCAGATACCTCTTCACCTCATGGTACCAAGGCTTCTCAGTCACCAATTCAGTCTCGAGATCGCAACAGTATGTTGGTTCGTCCAGTTTCCAGATGATGATCCGGGGGGCCTCATTATCCCATTTGACCTTGAACATAGAAGACATTGTAGCTAACGCGTCCGCCAGCTGATTCTCCTCTCTCGGAAAGTGTTCAAAGGTTATCTTCGTGAAGTGGGGGATCAAGGTCAACACACATTCTCTGTAAGGAATAAGATTCGGATGTTTCGTATCCCACTCTCCTTTGATCTGATTGATCACAAGAGCGGAATCTCCGAAGACACTCAGAAACTTGATCCTTAAGTCGATCACAGCTTGAAGACCCATGATGCACGCCTCGTACTCCGCCATGTTGTTGGTACAGTTGAAACATAGTCGGGCAGTGAGTGGAGTATGAGTGCCTTGAGGAGATATGATTACGGCACCAATGCCGTTACCCAAAGCATTGGAGGCTCCGTCAAAGTGCATAGACCATCGGGATCCTTCCTCAGGTCCTTCATCCGGTCCAGGTACTTCACAATCAGTCACTATCATGATGCTTTCATCCGGAAACTCGAAGTTCATTGACTGATAGTCATCTACGGCCTGATGTGCCAAGTGGTCTGCCAATACACTTCCCTTGATGGCTTTCTGGGTCGTGTACTGAATGTCGTATTCCGTCAAGATCATTTTCCATCTTGCTATTCTCCCAGACAGAGCAGGCTTTTCGAATATGTATTTTATGGGATCCATCTTTGAGATCAACAAGGTAGTGTGAGTCAGCCTATACTGTCTCAGCCGGCGAGCAGCCCATACTAAAGCGCAGCAAGTTTTCTCAAGCAGTGAGTATCGGGTCTCACAGTCGGTAAACTTTTTGCTAAGGTAATAAATGGCATGCTCTTTTCGGCCAGACTCGTCATGCTGCCCCAGCACACACCCCATTGAGTTGTCAAGCACTGTCAGATATAGTATCAGAGGTCTCCCTTCAACCGGTGGCATAAGGATGGGTGGTTCTTGGAGATACTCTTTGATTCTGTCAAAAGCAGCCTGACATTCATCATTCCAATGTACTACCTGATCTTTCTTCAGCAGCTTGAAGATTGGCTCACAGGTAGCGGTTAGATGCGAGATGAACCGAGCAATGTAATTCAGGCGTCCTAAAAAGCCTCTGACCTCTTTCTATGTCTTAGGAACTGGCATCTTTTGTATAGCTTTCACCTTGGCAGGGTCCACTTGAATACCCTTATTACTTACAACGAAGCCTAGCAACTTTCCCGATCTCACCCCGAAGGTGCACTTGTTCGGGTTCAACCTCAGCTTGTACAGTTTCAGACGGTCAAACAATTTCTGCAGATGATCAAGGTGTTCTTCCTCAGTTTGGGACCTTGCGATCATGTCGTCAACATACACTTCTATCTCATGATGGATCATGTCATGAAATAAAGCAACCATGGCACGTTGGTAGGTTGCCCCAGCGTTCTTCAGTCCAAAAGGCATGACCTTGTAGCAGAAGGTGCCCCACTGAGTAACAAAGGTAGTCTTCTCCATGTCTTCAGGTGCCATCTTGATCTGATTGTAACCTGAAAAGCCATCCATGAAAGAGAACACCTTATGCTGAGTTGTATTGTCAACAAGGACATCAATGTGAGGTAAAGGGAAGTCATCCTTGGGGCTGGCCCTGTTCAGATCCCTGTAATCGACACACATTCTGACCTTACCGTCTTTCTTTGGTACCGGCACCACATTAGCAACCCACTGAGGGTAGGAAGTCACTGTAAGGAACCCAGCATCAAACTGTTTCATAACCTCGGCTTTGATCTTCTCAGACATCTCTGGACGCATACGGCGGACCTTTTGCTTAACCGGAGGGCAGTCTTCCTTAGTAGGCAAGTGATGGACCACAATATCGGTATCCAACCCGGGCATGTCTTCGTAGGACCAGACAAAGATCTCCATATAATCATGTAGCATCTGAGTCAACCGTTGCTTCACTCTGAGCTCTAGGTTGGCACCAATCTTTACCTCTTTCCTGTCTGCCTCAGTACCCAAGTTTATTATTTCTACTGGCTCTTCGTGTGGTTGAATTGCCCTCTCTTCCTGGAGTAACAGTCTTGCAAGCTCGCCAGGCACTTCGCAATCATCTTCACCTTCGTCTTCGGCTAAGTTGATCGGATTTTCGAAGTCATAACTGGCAGTAGCAGAGTCGTTACCAGTGAGATCCAGAGTGGATTGGAACCTGTATGAGTGAGTGTGTGTAAATACAGTTGTTTTGAAAAATATGTAAAGGAAGGAAAGACAGAAAAGGGGCATAAGATTTGAAATGCGAGAAAACTTCCAAGGTTTTTTATTTATGATATATGAAATGACAATTTATATGCCCTCACAAATGAAACCACGGTGCCTCGGGTAAGACACCGGGCCATAGAGTTTATTTATTGTTTATTACAAATAACAAAACAAAGAAGTTTATTACTGCGTAGCAAAAGTAACTGGAGTATGGTCTTTGACAATCCAATTGGTCAATCCGCCTTCGGTCATCGGGTAGATCCATCTATTGAACTCAGCTTCATCCACTTCATTATCCTCCCCAACAGCATTCACTCCTGGATTGGTAATGAGCACAGGAGGTCTTCTGGTCTTCGCCTTCCGCATAGCTTTCTGACCCTCTGCAGTAAAACCCAGTCCAAATTTGTCAGTTTTCTGTGTAAAGTCGGGAAGCCTGCCCCAGTTAGTACATTCACCTTTTTGAACCACAGCCCGGGCATCCTTCAGGGAAGCCATCTTCAAGGGAACATCCTCTTTGACCGCTGTTTCTGCCGCTGCTGAAATTGGAAGCACCTCCTCGAAATGCTGAAAGGGGGTTTCAATAAACTCCCCATCCATCTCAATGTATCTGAAGGAATTCAAATGGCTCACCATATACTCCTCCTCTCCTTGCACAGTGACGATCTTCCCTCTGACAGGGTATTTCAGCTTCTGGTGCAAGGTAGAGGTCACTGCCCCAGCTTTATGGATCCAAGGTCGACCCAGTAGACAATATTACGATGGACGGATATCCATCACATAAAAAGTAGAGTCAAACACCTGAGAGCCCACACGAATAGGAATGTCAACCTCTCCATGAACCATCCTTTTTGAACCATCAAAGGCCCTGACGATGATATTGCTGGGTTTCAGTTCTAGGCCTTCACAGTCCAAACGGTCTAAGGCCTTCTTGGGTAGCACATTCAAGGAAGAACCAGTGTCCACCAACACGTGTGCCAGAGTAGTGCCCCTGCATTCAATAGAGACATGCAGGGCGTCATTGTGGTCTCTTCCTTTTGCAGTCAGGTCAGCATCTGAGAACCCCAAGCCATTGTCTGCCGTCAGATTTGCTACACAATCAGTGAACTGGACTGCAGATGTCTCCTGTGGCACATGGGCCGTCTTGAGAAATGAGATCAAGGCCTTAGCATGGGCCTCGGAGCATAGCAATAAGGAGAGCATGGAGATCTTGGAGGGCGTATGCCCCAGCTGCTCGACAACATTGAAATCACTCTTCTTTATTATTTTCAGGATTTCCTCCATTTCTTGTTGGGAGGCTTCAGCAGTTATAGGTATTGGTGCCTCCATCCGGGCAGGCTCAACTTCAATCCCTTTGCCCCGAGCATTAGACGACTCGGCAGCAGGGGAAACAACTTGATCAGCAACAGGAACAGGTACACTTGTAGGTGTTATAAGGAGGGGTCTTCGAGTAGCGGGCGGTGCAATGTCAGGCGAGAAGAGCCTGCCACTGCGGGTAACCTTGGTTGGGCCAGTGATATCACAGATACTGGCGCCAGTGTTGAATTCTTGTTTGATTCCATTCACATATACGTCTACCCCATAATGCCAGGGGACAGCTTTATCAGATACGTAGGGAAGAGGCCCCGGAACAGTGATAACAACAGGTGCGACAGTCATGATTTGGACAGGCTTCTTCGGGAGAGCCTTGATTGGATTATTGAAGATGGTAACCACAGAAACTTCTTCTACCGGAACCAACTGAACAACAGACTTCTTGAACAGAATCTCCTTACTGTCCATCAGGCTTTGGATGCCTAACTTCAGCAAGGGACAATCAAATAGGGAAACAGCACCGAACAGGCAACCCTCACTGCATCCCGGAAATAAACCGGCCAGCAGTAGGTTCTTCTTGACAGTCATTAAGGGAGAGGCTAGATCATCCACAGAAACAGCGTACACATCTTTATCAACATCATTTACCCCATGCTGAGGCATAGGAGCAGTCACCACATTCGGTCTCTCAGGCGCTTCGAACTGTATCTCTTTCGCGTCAATAAGGTCTTGCACCTTATTCCTTAATGCCCAACAGTCATCAGTAGAATGCCCCGGGCTATCAGAATGGTAAGCACAACGAGCATTTGGGTTGTATTTGGGGGAGGCAGTGTTCACAACTTTTGGCGCCTCTCTGACAGTCACTAGATTGGTGGATAGTAACTGCGGCAAGATTTGGGATAAGGTCATGCTCAAACGGGTAAACTCTCTCCGGGGTCTTTCAGCCCTTTGAGGATTGGTTGGCCGAGGAGCGGCAGTAGGCTTAGCAATTATTACCGCACTGACAGATTGGCGGCGCTCAGATTTCTCTTGTCTCCGGGAGCCATATACAGCACTAGCCTCCTTCTTGAAGGGTTTCTTCTCTGAACTTGTAGATGCACCCTTCGGAATCTTACCAGACTTCAACCCAACCTCAATTCTCTCTCCAGTCAGAATAAGATCAGTAAACCCTGCAGACGAGTTACCGATAAGATGGTTGAAAAATGGCCCAGATAGGGTCCCCAAGAACATGTCTACCAACTCCCGATCAGTCAACAGAGGCTGCACCCTGCCAGCCAGATCCCTCCACTTCTGAGCGTACTCTTTAAAACCTTCGCTTGAACCTAACGACATACCCTGGAGTTGGGTACGTGTAGGGGCAAGGTCGGCATTATATTGATACTGCTTATAGAAAGCAGTAGCCAACTCCTCCCAGTTACGAACCTTGGTCCCATCCAGCTGATAGAACCATTCGAGATGAGTCCCTGAAAGACTCTCCTGGAAGAAGTGGATCCACAAATTCTTATCCACTGAGTACGGTTGAATCTTCCGAACATAGGACCTGAGATGTAGCTTGGGACAAGACGCCCCGTCGTACTTAGTGAAGGATGGTGCTTTGAACTTACGAGGGATAATCACACCAGTAGACAAACCCAGATCTCCAAAATCCAGCCCAGGTACCTGTTGTATCTCCATAGCATTCAACCTGTCTTCCAACTGCTTGTATCTGTCTTCTGCAGGAGGATACTGCTCTTCATCAAAATCAGTCTCGTTGTCAGAGACTACCGGACTAGGACCTTTTTCCGCTTGAGGAGTACCCTTGCCAATGGAAGAACCAGCCTCTTCATTCTGCAGAGTGTTGCCAAACCTTCGGCCCGAGTTGAACAGAACAGTTCTTCTCTTCTTATTCTTTTCCTTCTTCAGGAGCAGATCCTTCAGCTCTTCTTGGCCCTGAGCCAAACCCATGATTAGTTCCTGAAATTGCGCATTCTGCGCCTGAAGAGCTTTGATGGACATCTCAGTTGATGACGAGTCGGGGTTCATGATGCTGAAATAAACAGCGAAGAACGGTAAGCAACCTGAAAAGAGGAAAAACCTGCTATGCACATGATGAATGATATGTGTTTATGCAATGCATTCAAGGGTTCGAAAGTTCAAATTCGTTGCAGACAAAAAGGAACACACGTTATCATTAAGGAAATAATTGTTCAGTACATCAAAGCCTCATGGGCAAAATAATACAAAAGCAAATCAATCCCAAAATACACTACGCATCCTCTTTGGAGCTATGTAAGTGTTGAGATTCCTCTCCTCATGCAACAGGCGAGTGAGCTCCAAGACCTTCTTTTCACTAGCATGTAGACTGGTCTCAAGAGAATTCTGTTCTTCCTTAAGCTGGATCCAGCTCTTCTGCATCTCTTCCCAGGATGTGGGTATATCAGGGTGCTGAATAGTGTAGGACACTTCTCCTTCCAAGACTGGCTCTTTGATCACAGGGAGCATATGGGGATAAGGCATCACTAACTTCTGGGAGCGGGCTCGTACCCACTTGAGATAAGGTTCCAACGGGATGGAGTTCCTGTGCCCCAGTGTCTTACTGTCTATCCTACTTGGCATCCTCCAGGCTCTGATAAATCTCTGGCGAAGTCCTTGAGTATCGTTGTCGAAGTCAAAAACTATGTCAGGAATTAACAGGTCATGAGGACCATCCCTCCGAGCATAACCAAACTGTCTCCAAGCCAGGCATGGGTTGTAAGTAATGCCTCCTCTGATTCCAAGTAAAGGAACATTAGGGTACTCTCCGCAACGGTCAATGATAGTGACATCCTCTCTGGACCGAGGGCACCAATGTATATCTGCATGTGTAAGAGTCATCAACTGTTGTGACCATCTCAAACCTCGCACGTTCTTCAAAACTGATTGTGGAAGGTGCGAAATAAACCACCTTCCCAGGAGAGGAGTGCAACACATAAGGACACCTCTTTTTCTCATGGTTCGAGTGTAACATGAGTGGAGGATGTCCCCCAACAACGTAGGTATAGGATTCCTGGACATAAATATCTGGACAGCACTGATATCTATAAGCTGATCTGGGTTAGGGAACAACACCAAACCATAGACAAGGAGGGCCACAACTTCTTCAAAATCTTGTAAGTCAAGGGAGTTCCAACATTCATGGGCTTTTTCAAACAGAAACCTGGCTAAGAACCCTTTGATACCACTTCTAACTTCCCAATGTCCCTTGAGGTCAGATGACTGTAGGTGCAAGGCTTTAGCAATCTCTTCAAGCTTGGGTTCCTTTTCCGTACCGTTGTAGGGTAGTTGATCAAGGATAGGGATCTTCAGGAGCTGGGAGAACTCCTCCAATGTAGGTACCAGCTGATAGTCCAAGAAGGTGAAACAGTGATGCAGAGGGTCAAAGAACTGGAACAGGACCTTTATCATATCTTCCTCAATGTTGGTGTTGACCAAGCTGATGAGTCTTCCATGTCTTTCACTGAATGAAGAGCTCTCGGGAATCCTGGATATAAGTTCCTTAAGCTGAGGAGGGATCCTTACAAGACTGATTTGAATTGTCTTTCTACGAACAGTTTCCATGTCCTACAAAACAAGAACAAAGATGAAGATTCGAACCCCTGAAATGGTTAGTCAATGCATATGATGCTGGATGATGTCATGATGCTATGATTAAACACACCACAGATATTTACAAAGACAAACATGTAAGGCACACAAGACAAGCCCTTAGGGTTTAAGGCCATCATGGGGTCTGGGTAGTACCCTCTTGAAGTTGGTGGGTTCAACCTGTCCTATTAGAAGTAACCGGGTTCTAAGGGTCCCAATATCACGGGGTTGCTTTCATTGTTCATCGTTTCGATTTAGCCACTGAACTGGCGACCGAAATATTCCAGGAAAGCAACCCTCAATTGAGTGTAGTATCGAGTATCAACCAACCTCGGACTGCACCAAAGTCAGTTATCTCACTACCCTAAAGAGGCCAAGATAGTTCAATTAAGGTTCCTAAGGTCTGTTGATGCTTCACGACACCACGCGGAGGCCCCGTACTCTCCTTGACTGAACTCAAGGGTTACCGGTACACACCAAAGTGCCACATCAATGTAGCAGACTGTTTCAACCATGTCGGTATACCCCGCACAGTTCCCTCACAGCCTTGTTGCTACTTTCTAAGAAGGTATCCCCAGATCCGGGTTAGGATCTATAGAACTCCCAAGACAGTCCCACAATTTAAAGCAAGCAAAGAAATACAATTGAAAACACAGTTATGAACTACCCTAAGGTACACCTCACTTTAAGTAAATGTCCCCAGCAGAGTCGCCAGTTCTGTGATCGGTGGATCTGGAACTGACTGTTTAACGCTGGTTCGCGAAATGTCGCGGAAGCAAGAGTCGCCACCGTCTTTTATTTTCTCCAAATGGAAAGGACAAAAGCACAGAAAAATTCCTTAAAGAGATTGCTCTCGGTTCGGGAGGTAGATTATAGAAAGGGAAGGTGTTAGCACCCTTTCTATCCATGGTTATCCATGGGCTCTTAGATACTTGCTCATTGTGTTTTCAAAAATGGTTTGTTTGCTTTTCGACTGTGGGTTTTAAAAAGTTTCTTTGAAAATTCCAGTTCGACTCTTGTATCGGTCCTCAAGAGTGTTTGAAAAATTGCTTTCGAAAGCTTTTTGAAAATGTGTTGGTGTGAAAAGTATTTTTTTTTATTTGTTTTTGAGATTAGAGCAAGTATCTACGAGAACCTACCTACCCTAAGGAATTCGTCTGTGTAAATGTCCTTTAAAGTAGTGTCATCCCACCATTGAGAGGTAGGTAGCACCACCGTTGGAGGTGTTCGGGTCAATTCGAGGTTAGGGACATGGTGATCACCAGAGCAATAGGAAGACACCTTAGAAGCTACCCTCATGCCAGGTTCCCGGATCATGAGGACTTACTAAGACCTCCTCTACTCGACGATCACCTTTCGAGGCAAGGCAACAGTGAGGCGTACCCTAGGGGTGGTGTGTGATTTGTGTGTCAGATTTATTTTTGTCTTGTCATGTCATGGGTGATCTACGCGTTCTTTTTATTTTGTCATTCATTCTTGCATGCATTCATTTAACAATTTAAAAAATTACGAGAAATAAAAGTTCTAAACTATTACAAAGGCGCGGGTCCACATCGCCAAAATTTCCAGGACCCAATTTGACAGAAAGTAAAGAATTAAAGGTAAAGTGCGAAAGATAAATGTTTACACGGCTTTGGGAGAGGTACATAAAAAATTAAAAGAAAAGAAATAAATACGCGAATGGAATTAAAATTAGAAACGAGGGCGTTGGACCCTTTTTGCGAAATTAAATTAAATGATTAAATTAATGAAAATTAAAATGAAAGGGAATTATTTTTGATATTTTTGTATTTTATGACTTTAATGAAATTGAATTAAATTGAGAAATTAACCCTAATTCTAATTTTTTATTTATTAAGAAAAAAAAATATTAAAGTTAAACCTAAATTAACCTAATTAATTACATGGTAATTTAATTGCAAAAATAAATAATATTTAATTATTAATAATGGTGAAAAAAAAGAATAAAAGTAATTAAAATAATTAAACCTAATTTCTACAATTTTGAGTTAATTAAGAAAATGCTTGAATTAAACCTAATTTAATAGCTAAAATTAATGTATAATATTTATTTACAAAAAATATATTAATTAAACAAAATATTTATTTTTGTCTTTTTCTGATTTTATACTGTTTTTTATGTTTTTTATGAAAATATTAAATTAATTAAAACAATAATTGAAATAAATAAAAAGAATGAAAAAAAATGTAAAAAGCTTGCAAACCTAGGGGGGTTCTGTCCCCAAATGAGAGGTATGATCCAGCATTTTAGGCCCATTAACCTTTGGCCTCTTTGACTTTTCAGCTAGCGCGCATGTGTGTTGACTGAGGTTCACCATGGTCTTCAGATCTGGTCCCTTGGATTGGTATGATTGTACGCGTGGACGGCTTGATAATGTGGATGCATGATGGACGCTAGCATTGAAACTACACATAAGCATTAATTGAAAAATAATATGGAAAGGGTGAGGGACCTGGGGCTCGAACCCAGGTCCTGATGATTACCAACACTACGCGTTGCCATCCGTGCTGCTTCTTTTCTTTGTACATTATATAAACAATAAACATAATAAGGTAAAACAAACGCTAGTGCTTTTTTCGCGCGAGAATTTGAATAACCCAATCACCAGTGGTCACCTAGTCATCTTCTCCGTTTTGTTCTTTTTTCCCTGAATCAAAAGATGGTTAGTGGGGGTTTTGAACCCCCCCAAAACAAGCTTGTTTTCAAAATAGCGAATAGGCCATATGGCCTCAGAAATTAGGCGCGAGGGTTCCATTGTTTTCGTCCAAACACACTGAATCCATTCATGGCATTATGAGGTTCTAATTTTATAGCTTTTAGAAACGCCCAATTTGGACCTCCAAGAACCCTAACCTGTATCAATGGTGGAATCGCATATAGTACATAAAGACTCAATCAAAGTATGTGGTTAGCTTCAGAACACATCAATTGGTATGAATCCATCAAAGAAATGCAATGAAAATGCCTAAATCTTAAAACACGATTATGAAAAAAATATGAAAAAGTGTGAATCCTATTCACCAATTCTGGGCGTTAGAGGTCGTGCTTTTGATCCAGGAAGTTTCCCTGATGTCTCAGGAAGGCAATGGACTGATTACTTTGCCTTGAAATGCTTTGGAATCACGATTTCAGTTTTGAATTTTTTGATCAAAATTGCAAAGTTCTCTTTTGTCTTTCTGCGCAGCTTGGACCTTTTGATGAGTAGGGTTTGCATTAGTATGTATAGGTGAACGATTAGGGTAAGAATTCAGAGACAAAGGATCAAGGAATTGATGGAGAGGATATTGATTTTCATGGCAAAATATTTCAAATCTTTTTCAAGCATATTTGATACAAATCATGGCCAATTGACTTGATTCTTTCTATATTTGGTCTTGCACGAAATCTTAAGCTTATTCCTTGCATAAAAAGATTTGATTGCATTGGTTTGGTATTTTTTATATATTTTAATTAATTAAATGAATTTCTAGCATTTAAAAATTCAAATAAATAAAATAAAAATGATAAAAACTTCCCTTTGGGCCAAGTGGTCGTGCACATGCTTTGGATGATGAATTGTGGAAGAAAAAGAGGCCCATTAGCAATTTTAGGTCATTTGAAGCAATGTTGACTTTTCAAAATATCCAAAAATTTCCCAACTTCCACAAGGCATAACTTGCTCAATTTTTAAGGTTTGCTCATGTTCTTGGACATTTTGGAAAGTTCTTTGAGTCCTCTAACCAATTCCTTTGGTCCCATGTCATTTTGATTTACCAATCTCAAGTTATGGCCTTTGACTTAAAGTCCCTTTTTGTTGACTTTTGAAAATGACCTATAATGTTGAAATTGATAACTTTTTGTGAGAGAATTTCTTGGACTTGAAGTGTGAAGAGGAGTTGTAGGAAATGTCATTATCTTCAAAATGAGCTTTGGATGGAATTTTTCTGATAATCCATGTGAAAGTTATGCCCTGGTCAAGTTACAGTTGACTTTTTCAACTGTCCAAATATGGAAACTTTTGCATCTTGATGATTTTTGAGCCAAGCTTTGAGAATCATGATCAAACATTGATCAAATGATGTTTGTGGCTTCAAAATGAGATGTTGACCAAAAATTTGAACTTTTGACTGTCAAATGACCATTTTGCCCCTACAGTTGACTGTAGTGCAATTAGGGTTTTTGACTGTGCAATTTTGTGCTGAAAGTCTTGAAACTTGGTATGAGGATGCTTGACCATGTTTATAGGCATGTGGGACTTGATTGGACCCTTGGAAACTTCATTTACTTTGTCAGAACCAAAACCCTAATTTTGACTGTTAGGAGGCCCTTGAACTGTGCAACCCTTGGGGAATTTTGAAGCATGCTTTTGACAAATCTTGAAGAATATGGGAGGGAAAATTTTGGGGTACAACAGCGCAGTACTCATTTCTCCGGCAGGTTGTCACACAACTTTCACGGCCCGACTTTGCTTCAGCTGCACAAACAACATGGCTGAGTATGAAGCTTGCATCTTTGGTCTCAAGGCTGCTATAGACTTGGGGATCAAATCTTTGATCGTATTTGGGGACTCGGCTTTGGTTATCAGTCAAATAAAAGGAGAGTGGGATACCAAGCATCCTAATCTTATCCCATACAAAGAATATGTCCTGACATTGTTGCCTCATTTCGAGCAAATTACCTTCGAGCATTTCTCGCGAGAAGAGAATCAGCTAGCAGATGCTCTAGCCACAATGTCCTCCATGTTTAAACTCAACTGGGATAACGAGGCTCCCCAAATCACCATCGAACGAATGGATGAACCTGCGCATTGTCACGAGATTAATACCGAAGAAGTAGTGGAACAACCCTGGTTCCATGAAATCAAAAGGTATCTCGAGACTAGAGATTATCCTGAAGGAGCTTCCGTAAATGATAAGAAGTTCTTAAGGAAATTCGCTTCTAAGTTCTTCCTGAGCAACGGCATCCTTTACAAACGAAGCCATGATTGTGTATTACTCCGATGCATAGATAAAGCTGAAGCAGAGTTGATCATGACTGATATACACAGCGGCACATTTGGCACTCACTTGAGCGGGCATACAATGGCTAAGAAGATCCTGAGGGCAGGCTATTACTGGTCTACCATGGAAGCTGACTGCCATCAAAATTCCCGTACTTGCCACAAGTGTCAAGTCTATGCTGACAAAGTTCATATCCCTCCGGTTCCTCTCAACGTCCTGACTGCTCCGTGGCCCTTTGCAATGTGGGGCATTGATATGATTGGAGAGATCAAGCCCACGGCTTCCAATGGACATCGCTTCATCCTGGTTGCCATTGACTATTTCACCAAATGGGTCGAAGCAGCTTCCTTCGCCTCTGTTACTAAAAATGTGGTTGCGCGCTTTATCAAGCAAAATCTCATATGTCGGTATGGTGTTCCAGACAGGATCATCACAGACAACGGTACAAATCTGAATAACACAATGATCACTGCATTGTGCGAACAGTTCAAGATTTATCATCACAATTCATCTCCCTATCGGCCGAAGATGAACGGTGCTGTTGAAGCTGCGAACAAAAACATTAAGAAGATCATTCAGAAAATGACAGTCACTTACAAAGACTGGCATGAGATGTTACCGTTTTCTCTGCATGGATACCGTACGACGACACGTACTTCAACTGGGGCAACCCCATTTTCTTTGGTTTATGGCATGGAAGCTGTTTTGCCTATGGAAGTCCAGATCCCTTCTCTAAGGATTATGAAGGATGCAGGTTTGAATGAAGATGATTGGATGCAGACCCGACTTGATCAACTCAATCTGATCGACGAGAAGCGACTTGCTGCTATATGCCATGGTCAGACGTATCAAAAGCGGATGATCAAGGCCTTCAATAAGAAAGTCAGACGTCAAGTGTATCAAGTCGGAGATCTCGTAATCAAGCGGATTATCTTGCCACAAAGTGATCCCAGGGGCAAATGGACTCCTACATATGAAGGACCATTTGTGATCAAGAGCATATTTTCTGGTGGTGCAATGATTCTGACCACCATGGACGGCGACGATTTGCCGCACCCTGCGAACGCAGACATAGTCAAAAGATACTACGCATAAAATAACCCGACAAGTCGAAAACCCGAAAGGGCGGCTTGGGCAAAAATGGGCATCCCGGTGGATCGAAAACCCGAAAGGGAGATTCAGGCAAAAATTAGGGATAAAGACAAAAAAATTTGTACACCCGGCAAGTTGAAAACCCGAAAGGGCGGCTTGGGAAAAAAGGGGTTTCCCGGTGGATCGAAAACCCGAAAGGGCGATTCAGGCAAAAGTTAGGGAATTAAAGCGTATGACTATGTCTCGTCGGATCACTTCAAGGACAATCTCTTCATCAACCGGTTCCAGGCTTCTGATCAATCCAGTCATCATCAAACGAAGCATTGAATGGACAAACATTCAGGGTTGTGAAAGCTATAGCAGAAAGGAATCCCATGGAATTATTTCACATAGCCATCCTTTATTTTGTATAAATCTTTCAATATTTACGACAGAATCCTCTTACTAGGATGATTGTCTCCTTTGTACAAACATACTCAAAGAAAATCAATACAAATACTTTTCCCAGAAATTTGTGTCATTTCCTTTTCTTTTCTCTTGCACTATTTGTTTTATTTTGAGAAACGTCCAATGTTTTGTTAAATAGGCATATGCATTTGAAACATAATCATTCTCTTATGAGTCGGGAAAGAGGATTACTGATAGGTCAAAGGTACAATTGGATATCTTGATACCCTTCAAAGGAAACCCCCGGGAGATTTGGAATCCATATCCCTAGTAAATCTTGAAACTCACCCCCAGTAGATTCTGGAAGCTTATTCCCTGCAGAGTACGGACGTCTCTCCCGAGTTTTATTCAAAGTTATTCCTCACAAGGCCTTATAACTGGGTTATCCTCAGCTAACAACCACGGAAGATCGCACTCGCCAAAATTCTTCCTATCCCCAGCGGAGTTCATCAAAATTCCCCAGCAGTAACTTATCTTTGCAAATCCCCAGCCAGAGAATCCTCCGGAATTCAATTCCCCTCAGAGTTTAAGTTTCAGTGTCCCCAGCCGAGCTAAAGCTTCAAATTATCAATCCCCAGCGGAGCCAGACTAATGAACCTTCTCCCCACAGAGTTTTAGGAGAATAAATCTTGAGTTCCCCAGTGAAGTCGCCAGAGACACTTCCCACCGAACTGAAGATTCCCGGTCTTGTATCCCTAGCATAAGTCTGCTAGATTGGTGCTCCCCAGTAGAAGTCATCAGGAATTCCCCAGAGGTTTGGTATACAACCCAAGCTCCTTATTCCCCAGTCACAGCCAAGGAATTATTCTTCCCGGCAGCAGTCAGGATGCTTTTATCTTCAGCCATCCAGGATTCATCTATCCCTAGCAAGACAGTTCATCAGCTTACATGCGCATTCATTACATTCATATCATAAACATTGATATAACATATATTGCATCATACATTTCATGCAACATAATCTTGTGTTCAGCTGACATTTTATCCTTTTCAGGATAAGAATAAAAAGCTATCCTTAACAGTTTCAGATGCAGTTTTACACGGATTCATCATCAAGCAACCCTACACCGGTTCTTATTCAAATCCAAGACTTCTGAAAATAGTTTACGGATTCTTCCCAACAACGGATGTTAATCTATCAGTTGTTCAGACTCTTCTCAACCGTTGAAAACAGCTCACGGACGCTTCCCAACAACGGACGCTGCTCTATTGCTTATTCAACCTCAAGATTTCTGAAAACAGTTCACGGGTTCTCCAAGTAACGGATGTTAACCTATCACTTGTTCAGATTCTTCTCAAGACTTCTGAAAACAGTTTATGGATTCTTCCCAACAACGGATGTTAATCTATCGACTTGTTCAGATGCAACTTTCTGAAAACAGCTTACGGACGCTTCCCAACAACGGATGTTGCTCTATTGCTTATTCAAACTTCAAGACTTCTGAAAACAGTTTACGGGTTCTCCAAGTAACGGATGTTAACCTGTCGCTTGTTCAGTTTCTTCTCAAGACTTCTGAAAACAGTCTATGGATTCTTCCCAACAACGGATGTTAATCTATCGACTTGTTCAGATGCAACTTTCTGAAAACAGCTTACGGACGCTTCCCAACAACGGATGCTGCTCTATTGCTTATTCAAACTTCAAGACTTCTGAAAATAGTTTACGGGTTCTCCAAGTAACGGATGTTAACCTGTCACTTGTTCAGTTTCTTCTCAAGACTTCTGAAAACAGTCTATGGATTCTTCCCAACAACGGATGTTAATCTATCACTTGTTCAGATGCAACTTTTGAAAACAGTTTACGGACGCTTCCCAACAAGGGATGCTGCTCTATTGCTTATTCAACTTCAAGATTTCTGAAAACAGTTCACGGGTTCTCCAAGTAACGGATGTTAACCTATCGCTTGTTCAGACTCTTCTCAAACTTCTGAAAACAGTTTACGGATTCCTCCCAACAACGGATGTCAATCTATTGCTTGTTCAGACCCCCAGTTCAGAGATGGTCCAAAGCTTGGACACCTTCCTGATATTCCCTTCCAGATGGCATCTCTAAGCCCATCCCCGACAGGATCTATGTTACCCTCTCAAGATGGCATCTCTAAGCCCATCTCCAAATGGCATCTCTAAGCCCATTCCCGCATCCATTGCTTTGACGAGTGCAAATTTCCGGGCACTCTAGTGTCCAATCTCCTTTTACCCTCGAGTCACGAAAGGCAAACTTGCCAATCTAACTCTTCGGATTCAAGAAGATTGAACAGGGGCAACTGTTGTACCCCAAAATTTGCCCTCCCATTTCTCAATGATTTCTCATCACAAAACCTTTGAAGCCCAAGATCCAGTTAGGGTTTCATCTGCTCAAGACTTCTCCTTGCACTGTTGACCCAAATTAGGGTTTGTGTTTGCACAAAGATGTTTTGACCTAAAATGCCTAAGATTACTTTCATGCTTCATATTGGACTCCCAAGTTTATCCATATCAAGTTTCAAGCCTTGATTCCAAGTTTTGCCCAGTCAATTGGACAGTTGACCTAGAAATCAGCTGTATTGGGGAAAAAGTCAATTGTGGCCAATTGACAGTCAAACCTCATGAAAATTGACCCCCATCAACATTATGAACTCATATGGACCATTTGATCAAGTTTGGATCACAATTCCATAAGAAATTTGATCAGATCACCAAAAGGGCAAAATGGTCATTTTTAGGGTTTTGACTGCACAAAGGCAATTTTTGACTGTTTGACCTAGCCAATGGCAAACCAAGCTCATATATGGACTCAAGTACCCCATGGAATTATCTTGACATGCTCAACAAACTCAAAAGATCCCAAGTACACAAGATTGACAGTTGAATTTCCCAGTCAATTGATCAATTTTGACTGTATACTGAAAAGTCAAACTTTGACTTTTTGGTCAAAATCAAGAGTCAAGATTCATTTTTCATCAAAACATGCCAAATCATGAAACTTGTTCACCAAGAAATCACAAAATGCAAATTAGGGTTAGAAATTAGAATTTTTCATAACTTAGAATTTTTCTAAGTTATAAAAAACCCTAATTTTTTCCCAACTTTGCCCCACTTTTTCACCAAGATCCATTTGGATTCAAACAAAAGTCAAAACATGAAAGTTGTAGCTTGTTGCATAATCTACAACTTTGATTCACAAAGTTTTCCCATTTGAGGCTTGTATCTCAAGTTACAAATTTTTGAATAAGGGCACTAAACCATTCTTAACTTAGTGAAATTTTAACCTATTTTGACAAGGTTTTCTACCCAACTTCAAGGCCATTTTCCATACACTTCCACTTGTAATTTCAATTTGCACTTCAAAGATGGATTGTAGTACACATTCCAAACTTTCCAAAATGTCCAAGAACTTCTCAAACAACCTCATGGTTAGGGAGAATCGAATTTTGCAAAATGGGAAAAAGTCACTTTTGTTCTTGACCATGTACATGTTCATAACACTATGCATTTCAATCTCAGCTTGCATATCTTGATTACAGGTCCTTAAACCATCCAACACTCATAAATTTAATGCATATTCTTTGTGCCAAGGCCATGTTCTTTGTGTTCTAGCATTGCATAAAGGATTAATCCCAAAATAGATAAAGCATTTCTTCCATTTTTGCAAAAGGTAGCTTTATGTCCAATTACAAATCCAAGAAGTACAGTCCATATCTAATTGGCACAAGTTTATGATTTAATCACACTGATCAAAGAGGGATTATGCAGCATAGTATGAGGGCCTGTACAGGCTAGAGGCACAAAGTAACCATTGCTTGCTTAAAGTGTAAGAAACACATCATAACTTAGGACAACTCTCATATCAGCTTGCAAACACTTAAGTGAACTTGTGAAACACACTCAAGACATCTCAACCAAGCTATTGCACGACCCTAACACCTCTCATACACTCCCAATCTCAGAATCATCTTCAAACTGCAAAAACAGGGCCAGGCCTGCAGTTTGAGTGCCATCTTCCATTTCCCTCAAGCTCTCTTGCCCAAACCAGTTCACATACATTCCCTAGCATATATGCAAGCTAACCATGACTTGAAACACGACCTGTAATCCCTCTAACCAGTTCCACCATTTTCAGTTTCTTGTTTTGTAGGTGAAGTGCTCTAGCACGATTCAAAAGCTTTCAAGACAAAGTAAACATTGGAATAGCATCCCTGGACCTCAAGGAAGCTTTTCCAATCATCACCTTGCACTTAAAGCTTCCACATTGCCAGATAGAACTTCAACTGAACAGGTATTTTGGTGAACTTCTATCTCTCTTATTAAGCATCATTAGCTCTAAGTTTGTGAATAAACAATGTTCTACTCATGCCACTGAACATGTACATGTTTTTACTTTTCATTTCTTTTGCTTGAGCTGTGAGAATTTGAGGTTTGAAAATGGCAGAAAATCTAGGTTAGGATTTGGGGGAGAAGAAATTCTCCCTCATCTTAGAGAGTTAGATCAAGTTCTGCATATGGTTGGATTCGTCTCTTGATGCTGAACATTTTTTATGTTATGAGTTTTCATTAATAAGCCAGGAATCAGGAGTTAGAAGATTGAGAACAGGGCGCGCGTTTTTTGAATAACATAGTTCAGAGGTTGAAGAAAGGTTGCATTGGGTTGGGCTTGCTTTGTGTTTTCTTTTTGCACCATCCAATTTGTTCTGAACCCCCTGAGCTCATTTGCTTTATTTTTAATGTTTTTTTACTTTTTCTTTTTTTAATTAACTCATTTATTTTTTCTCAGCATATTAAAAATTTAAAAATATTTTTTCTCACCATTTTTGAATTTATTAGGTATTTAGTTGATTTTTCTCTTAGTTTGAACATAAATAAATAAATATATATGTTTTGTTTAAAATATTAAAATATTGGAAATACATTTTACACACTTTTATTTTGATTCTACTTTCTGAAAATAGTTTATAGAAAAAATACTTTTTTTTTTATTATTATTATTATTAAATATTAAAAATTACTAATTAATATAATACATATTTTGTAAATAATGTAAATAAATATACTTATACATTAACATACTTGGAATAAAATACCAAAATATATATATTTTTATTTTATTAATATTTAACATTGAAAATACATTTTTCTAAGTATATTATATTTTTATCTTATTTTTTGTATATAAATAGTAAATATTACAAATATTAAATAACTAATACCATTTTGATTAAAATTAGGGTTTTGCCCTAAATTTGAAAATACTCCAAAAATAATACCTTTTTATTTCTCTTTTTATTTCACATAAATAATATCTTTTTTCCATACACATAAAAATTCTTTTTACATTTTGCATATTTATTTCAATTTCCATTTAATTATACAATTATTTGTCTTGTAAATATTCAAAGAAAATGATGTAATAGTTAGGTTTAAATTCTTGTCTAAATATACCCCATTTGAAACATTGTACCCCCCTCCCCATATTATTGTGTTGTAATAGTGTAGGAATTTAAATTTCGCACTTTAATGCTTTCTAAACATACTATGCTAGAATTAGGGTTTGTATGCGAATAAAACGAACAAAATAGCTTGACCTAATACAAGACAAAAAGGCATGGAAAATGGACAACACATTCCACACTTGCACCCCTAGGGTATTCCACTTTGTTGCCTTCAAATAATTGGGCCATGTTGCATGTTAGATTTCTTTGGGTAAAACAAACAGTCAAATGATCATAGTCCCTCAAAATGTTGCCTAAATGAATGATCAAGTCCCTTTTTAAAGAAAAATTGCCCTGAGACATTTAACACTATTGCAATTATGGTCTAAACGATGACCCGCGCCCGTCCCTTCCACCTCCTAAGACAAGATTGTCCACCAAATGCAATGGTAGAACAAAATTGTCAAAAGGTTTAAAACATAACAAAAATCTGTGAGAAAACTTTAGGGTAGATAACTCTTAAGTACTTGCCAATTTGCAAAGAAAACGTTTGCCTATTTTCAAAACACACTTCACAAACACTTTCAAAACAAACTTTCAAAAAACCCTAGTCAGTTCTCCCACCGTATCACAGAACTGGCGACTCTGCTGGGGACTATTTAAAAGTGGAGTAACCTTAGGGCTTAGATCACCCTCTTGCATGACTAATTGTTTGATTTGTTTGCTTTATACTTTGGCTCTATTGTTTAGGTTTGCAATCCTACACCCGGATTTTGGGAAACATTCATAGATAGCAATACGTTGTGGAAACTGTGCGGGGTATACCGACACGGTCGAAGCAATAGCTATATTAGTGCGACATATTTGTGAGTACCGGTAACCCTTGAGTTCAATCAAGGAGAGTACGGGGCCGCTGAGTGATGTCACTAAGCACTAATGACCTAGAACCTTACTTGACCATCTTGGCCTTTTATTAGGGGTAGTGAGATGACCGGCTTTGGTGCAGTCCGAAGTTGGTAGATACTCGATACTACACTCATTGAGGGTTGTTTTCTTGGAATATTTTGGTCGCTAGTTAAGTGGCTAAACCAAAACAATGAACGATGAAAAAATGCAAACTTGGTTATGGCTTTTGGGCGCAGTATTCAGGTCTCTAGCACTAGGGTTTGCATTAGGCTTATGTATGGAATGATTAGGGTAAACATTTGGATCCAAAAAACCTTTGCATTGATGTACAAGATATTTGATTTTCATGCATATATTTTTCAATCTTTTCCATGCATATTTGATTCCAATCATGGCAAATCACATTGATTCTTTCCCTATCAGATAATGCACGAAATCTTGAGGATATTTTATGCATAAAAAGATTTGAAAAGCTTGCTTTGGTATTTTTTCCATATTTTAATTAATTAAATGAATTATTAGCAATTAAAAATTCAAATAAATAAATAAAAATGATGAATAACTTCCCTTTGGGCCAAATGGTCGTACACATGCTTTGGATGATGATTCTTGGAAGAAAATGTGGCCCATTAGCAATTTTAAGGCACTTGAAGCAAAGTTGACTTTTCAAAATACCCAAAAATTTCCCAACTTCCACAAGGAATATCTTGCTCAATTTTTAAGCTTTGATCATGTTCTTGGACATTTTGGAAAGGTCTTGAAGTCCTCTAACCAATGCCTTTGGTCCCATGTCATTTTGATTTACCAATCTCAAGTTATGGCCTTTGACTTAAAGTCCATTTTTGTTGACTTTTGAAAATGACCTATAATGTTGAAATTGATAACTTTTTGTGAGAGCATTTCTTGGACTTGAAGTGTGAAGAGGAGTTGTAGGAAATGTCTTTCTCTTTAAAATGAGCTTTGGATGGAATTTTGCTGATAAACCATGTGGAAGTTATGCCTTGGTCAAGTTATAGTTGACTTTTTCAACTGTCCAAATATGGAAACTTTTGCATCTTGAGACTTTTTGAGCCAAGCTTTGAGAATCATGATCAAGCATTGATCAAATGATGTTTGTGGCTTCAAAATAAGATGTTGATCAAAAATTTGAACTTTTGACTGTCAAATGACCATTTTGCCCCTACAGTTGACTGTAGTGCAATTAGGGTTTTTGACTGTGCAATTTTGTGCTGTAAGTCTTGAAACTTGGTATGAGGATGCTTGACCATGTTTGTAGGCATGTGGGACTTGATTGGACCCTTGGAAACTTCACTTTCTTTGTCAGAACCAAAACCCTAGTTTTTGACTGCTAGGAGGCCTTGAACTGTGCAACCCTTGAGGAGATTTTGAAGCATGCTCTTTGCAATTCTTGAGGAATATGGGAGGGCAAATTTTGGGGTACAACAGTTTCCCCTGTTCAATCTTCTTAGACCTGAGGATGCATATTGGCTGACGTGCCTTTCGTAATCCGAAGGTGGAAGATGATTGAACACTAGAGTGCCCAGAAATTTGCGCTCACATAGTAGTGTGATGGTGGGAATGGGCTTGTAGATGCCATTTGGAGATTGATGGATAGGATGATGGGCTTATAGATGCCATGCTAAGATGTGATGGATAGGTGGATGGGCTTACAGATGCCATCTGGATGTTGATCGCGTAAGAGATTCCTTAGCGAGAACTTGCGTACCTGCAAAAGAAAAGGACTACCTGACCTGTTACAGGAGCTAGTCT
Organism: Vicia faba; assembly: GCA_948472305.1. Taxonomy (NCBI): domain Eukaryota; kingdom Viridiplantae; phylum Streptophyta; class Magnoliopsida; order Fabales; family Fabaceae; genus Vicia; species Vicia faba. The sequence continues at coordinate 270,444 of CATIWC010001890.1, forward strand.
TCAAATTCTTTGTGTAGATGTGTCCTGACTGGTTACATGAGCTGGATCTGGATCTTCAAAAGGTGATGAATGAACCAGGAATGGTTACTATCTCAACAGGAACGGTGAGAGAACCTTGGACGATTACTACCTCAACAGGAATGCTGAGAGAATCTTGGGGCGATTACTACCTCAACAGGAACGCTGAGAGAATCTTGGACGACTTCAACCTCAACAGTAATGCTGAGAGAATCTTGGATATCTTCTACTGAGTCTTTATCAGGAAAATCTGTTAGGGGTCGATTTAACTGGACTAGAGAAGGCCTTGGACTGGATCAGAAACAGAAAAATCTTAGGGTCGATTTAACTGAACCGGTCTAGGTCTTAAAATCTTCAACTGGATAAGAAACAGGGAGATCTTAGGGTCGATCTGACTGAACCAGAGAAGGCCTTTGACTGGATAAGAAACAGTAAACTCTTAGGGTCGATTTAACTGAACCGGTCTAGGTCTTGAAATGTCTTCAACTGGATAAGAAATAGGGGGATCTTAGGGTTGATCTGACTGAACCAGAGAATGCCTTTGACTGGATAAGAAACAGAAAAATCTTAGGGTCGATTTAACTGAACCGGTCAAGGTCTTGAAATCTTCAGCTGGATAAGAAACAGGGAGATCTTAGGGTCGATCTGACTGAACCAGAGAAGGCCTTTGACTGGATAAGAAACAGAAAAATATTAGGGTCGATTTAACTGAACCGGTCAAGGTCTTGAAATCTTCAACTGGATAAGAAACAGGGAGATCTTAGGGTCGATCTGACTGAACCAGAGAAGGCCTTTGACTGGATAAGAAACAGTAAAATCTTAGGCTCGATTTAACTGAACCGGTCTAGGTCTTGAAATCTTCAACTGGATAAGAAACAGGGAGATCTTAGGGTCGATCTGACTGAACCAGAGAAGGCCTTTGACTGGATAAGAAACAGAAAGGGTCGATTTAACTGAACCGGTCAAGGTCTTGAAATCTTCAACTGGATAAGAAACAGGGAGATCTTAGGGTCGATCTGACTGAACCAGAGAAGGTCTTGAAATATAGCTGAGAACTTAACTGAATCTTTCCTGAAAGGTAAAGGTCATTCATATGCAATGCATGATGTGGATCAAGCAATGATGTTCTCAACATAAATGAGATTTGTAAGATATGATGCGTATATGCATGTTATAATGTATGGAAGTGCGATGTTTATGAATGTATGTTTGTCGTCTAGGAAAGTAAATCCTTGACGGGTGCCGGGAAGTCATATCCTGAGCTGATGTTGAAGAATAGATCTTTGCTTCCGCTGGGGATGATAGTTGCAAGCATACCGGTAGGAGAAGATAACTCCGTTGGGGAATAAACTTGGCGAATAGATTACTCTGCGGGGAGAAAAGTACTCTAACGATCTTGCTGGGAAACCATACTCTGTGGGGAGAGAGGTACTTTGCTGGAATGTTGATGGTAACTTCGCTGGGGATAAGAAGACTTCGTCGAGGACGCTCTTTCCGTGGCTTTTGGCTGAGGATAACCCAGTTATATCCGGGTAGGGAAATAACTCTTTAAATAAAGCTGGGAGACGCATTCGTGTTCTGCGAGGATAAGCTTCCAAAATCTACTGGGGATAAGCTTACTGCTTGGGGAGATGGATTCCAACCTTCCTGGGGAAACTGGATTGGACTCTCCTGGGGAAATTTGAACTACTGGGGAAGTGACTCCCTTGCATGTTTGATATACCGCTGGGGAACAATCTTTAGGCCAAGACTGTCGGGGGTGCTTGTTAGGAATGCATGTATATTGCTGGGGAATGTTGAGATCTGCTGGAGGATACCCAATTTCCTTAAGGCTGATTGTAACTTTGCTTGGGGTGAATGCAGGGACTTGTTGATTCACTCTCTGGGGAGTTAAGATGTATTGGTTATGTTCTTTAGCTGAACATCCCTTGATACCTTGGCGGACAGAGCAATTAGATCGTTTGGACAAACTCATCGTTACCCCTGTTTCTGAGGTGAGAGAGGAAGACCTGTGAAGTGCTGATAGTTGTTGAGGGTCAAACCTCCTTCAAGTAGGCAGGTGACGAGATACCGGGACGTAGTCGTACGCTTTGATCCCTAACTTTTGCCTAGACCGCCCTTTCAGGTTTTCAGTCCACCGGGATACCCATTTTTGCCCAAGCCGCCTTTTCAGGTTTTCGACTTGCCGGGTGTACAAATTTTTTTTATTTCGTCCCTTCATTTTGCTCGAACCCTTTTGGTTCGTCGGGAAGCCCTTGTTTTTGCCTAGGTATGTCAACCTAGCGGGTCTTTGATTTTGCGTAGTATCTTTTTCGACTATATCCATGCCCTCAGAATGTAGGGAGTTGCCCCTGTTAGAAGCGTTTTGTCATGCCATCAGAAGGTATTTGATCAGGCAAGATTTGTTGTTAGAATGCCCCAAGTGACTTAGACGGAGATTTGCCCCAGGCTATTTGGCCTTTTGAGAGATTCCCTGAATCTTGACTTAACTGCCCCGGAAGATAGACCATGATCAGATCATGCCCCTTGATCGGAAGTGCCTTTGTTCACTAGGCTTTCATCGTGCGAATTTCCCTGTTGTTCAAACAAATAGTCATATGCAAACAATGTTATATCAAAAATTCAAAGCTTATGTTTGTCTTGAAGATTTTGAAAATGCATTCTTTTTCATAAAACAAGTGGATGTTTGTAAAACGTGATGTCAACTCCGTATTTACCGTAGGCCTCAAGGAGTCAGGATACCTTTCGTAACAGTATGCTTTCGAACTAACCCATGCTTCAGCTAGGACTTTTAAGGGTTGTAGTGTGGCCTGGTTCACGGTTTAAGAAACAAAGGATAAAGGCTCAAATTATTTGTACCCACCCGCTCTTCGTGATGTTCTCCAAACCTAAACTCAGTTGATCATACGTTAGACCTTGTTTGAGTCTTTGCTCTGATTTTCCGGTGATGATTCGGATGTTGTTGACTTATTTTGAATAGGCAGTCATTTTTGTCGAGGGTTTGTAGGACCTCTTTCTTTTTTGATTTTGCTATCCCTGTTTTGCCTGAACTGTTTCTTTTTGGAATTACAGTCAGCGGGATGCCCCAGTTTTGCAAGTCTCCTTCATGGGTTTTGACTTAATGGGTTTTTATTTTTTTTGAGATATAATGACTGCCTATCTGTATGATTGTTCGGAACCATCACTGTCTTTTGTTTTGGTAAGGACCTCTTTGGTTCCATTCGTTATGCACCTGGATCAACTGAGAGAACTACCCTGCCCCAGGTTATGATTAAAGGTTTTAATTTTCGAAAAGAAAAACTCCTACTTCTTTGGCTCAAAGGGGTTGACGAGGGATTATTTTCCTTATAACTCCAGTGTTTAGGGATTGAAACAATGCCTGTACCTCATCAGCGGGGTTTGTTCAAAAGCATACTGTAGATTGTGGTATCGTTTTCGTCATCCTCCCTCAAGAGGCTTAGATTTATTAATCGAGCGTTGATCATCAGAAAAAATATGAAAGTAATTTGCGTATAGTGAATACGAATATATTGCTTCAAAACAGACATATGCGATGCATTAATGAAATAACAACGTTTAACATGAGTAAATGTTTGAACAGTCAAGAGCAAGTTACAACTTGAAAATCCTAATGAACAAAAGTCTTTTCATCTCAGGGCCTGTTACTTCAACTGGTGAGCCTTGGAGGGATGGTAGAAAAATTCAGCCTGACCATCTTGTGTGAACTCCAAGGCTCCTTCATCAATCAGGTCCTGGATCTTGTTCTTCAGAGCCCAGCACTCATTTGTATCATGTCCTGGACTGGCAGAGTGGTAGGCACACCTTTTGTTGGGATCATAGATAGGAGATGCTGTGTTGGGGTTCCGGGGATGAGCCCTTAATGTGATCAGATTCAATCTCAACAGGCGTTGTAAAGCTTGAAACAGCGACATGTTGAGTTGGGTGAACTGCCTCCTGGGCTTGCCTGGCTGAAGCTGGTGAGGTTGCTGCTGAATTTGCGACCCTGAAGCCATTTGAGGAGCTCTCTTATCCTCTTGCCTCAAAGGTGGTTGAATGATGACTGGCCCTTCAACCTTAGATGTTTGCCCCAGTTGGTTGCCCCGAAGCAGTTGGTTGACGAGAACCCCGAGCTCATCTTGTCTTTGAGCTAAGTCTTGAATGGCAGTCACCTGCCCCAGCATCTGGGCTTTCATTGCATCCATTTCAGCTTGCAGACGTTTCAGCCGTTCGTCCTCAGCGCTGTTCCTGACCAAAGTCCCCATGAGAAGTGTTCTCAGCTCCTCCTGCCCCTTGGATAGATTCAGGAGGATTTCCTCGAACTGAGTCTCTTGAGCAAGAAGGTCCTGGTTGTGTTGTTGGGAAGCCATTGCTGAAATAAACAGCGAGAAAGGTAAGTGACCTGCAACAAAGATACCTGTTATGTAATGATGTGTATGACATGCCTGTAATGTTTTCAAGGACCTCGCGGGATAAACAAGAAAAATTATTAGAATCTGGTAACTGGTGGCTTGATTGAAGGCACTTCATATTGTTGAGAGTCCTTCTTCAAGGGTCAAAAGCTCACCATATCCAGTGGGTCATAGCCCCTGACAACCTTGGCTTGGGAAACTCCTTCAAGTGTCAAAGCTCACCATATCAAGTGGGTCATAGCCCCTGACACCCTTGTCTAGAGGAAAATAAATCCCCTTTGCCCCTTGCTGGACAGTTGATTTATCATGACCTGCATCACAAGCCCTTGAGATCCTTGAAATGGGTTAGGATGTATGCAATGGTATGATGTTATGGTATGCATGGAGTGATGTAAGTAAACCCTGTTATGAGTCCCCATTAAGGACTGTAAACAAAACCTGCAAGAAACTTAGTACATTCTGTTATGAGTCCCAATTAAGGACTATAAACAACCTGCAAGAAACTTAGTAAACCCTGTCATGAGTCCCAATTAAGGACTATAAACAAAACCTGCAAGAAACTCAAGTGTCAGATAACAAGCATGCAAGTAGTCAAGTTGGAAGGCACACAAGTCACACAAGAGAAACCCTTAGAGTTCAGGCCAGCATGGGGTCTGGGTATTACCCTCTTGAAGTTGGTGGGCTCAACCTGTCCTATCAGAAGTAACCGGATTCTAAGGGTCCCAACATCACTGGATTGCTTTCATTGTTCATCGTTTCGATTTAGCCACTGAACTGGCGACCGAAATATTCCAGGAAAGCAACCCTCAATTGAGTGTAGTATCGAGTATCAACCAACCTCGGACTGCACCAAAGTCAGTTATCTCACTACCCTAAAGAGGCCAAGATAGTTCAATTAAGGTTCCTAAGGTCTGTTGATGCTTCACGACACCACGCGGAGGCCCCGTACTCTCCTTGACTGAACTCAAGGGTTACCGGTACACACCAAAGTGCCACATCAACGTAGCAGACTGTTTCAACCATGTCGGTATACCCCGCACAGTTCCCTCACAGCCTTGTTGCTACTTTCTAAGAAGGTATCCCCAGATCCGGGTTAGGATCTATAGAACTCCCAAGACAGTCCCACAATAATAAAGCAAACAAGCACAACAATTAAAAACACAAGTGTTCTTATTCCTAAGGTACACCTTACTTTAAGAGATCCCCAGCATAGTCGCCAGTTCTGTGATCGGTGGATCTGGAACTGACTGTTTTAAAGCTGGTTCGCGAAATGTCGCGGAAGCAAGAGTCGCCACCGTCTTTTATTTTCTCCAAATGGAAAGGACAAAAGCACAGAAAAATTCCTTATAGAGATTGCTCTCGGTTCGGGAGGTAGATTATAGAAAGGGAAGGTGTTAGCACCCTTTCTATCCATGGTTATCCATGGGCTCTCAGATACTTGCTCACTTGTGTTTTCAAAAATGGTTTGTTTGCTTTTCAATGTGGGTTTTAAAAAGTTTCTTTGAAAATTCCAGTTCGACTCTTGTATCAGTCCTCAAGAGTGTTTGAAAAATTGCTTTCGAAAGCTTTTTGAAAAGGTGTCGGTGTGAAAAGTATTTTTTGAATTTGTTTTGAAATTAGAGCAAGTATCTAGAGTCGTCTACCTAACCTAAGGAATTCGTCTGTGTAAATGTCCTTTAAAGTAGTGCCATCCCACCATTGAGAGGTAGGTAGCACCACCGTTGGAGGTATTCGGGTCAATTCGAAGGTTCGGGACATGGTGATCACCAGAGCAATAGGAAGATACCTTAGAAGCTACCCTCATGCCAGGTTCCCGGATCATGAGGACTTACTAAGACATCCTCTACTCGACGATCACCTTTCGAGAGGAAAGGCAACAGTGAGGCGTACCCTAGGGGTGGTGTGTGATTTGTGTGTCGTTTTCAGATATTTTATCTTGTCATGTATTGGTGATCTACGCTTTTGTTTTTATTTTGACATTCATTCTTGCATGCAATTATTAACGGCTAAAAAGTTTGCGAGAAATATAAAGTTCCTAAACTATTACAAAGGCGCGGGTCCACATCGCCAAATTAAATCCAGGACCCGATTTGACATAAAATAAAAATGCGAGAAATATTTAATTTACACGGCTTTGGGAGAATTACATTAATATTTAAAAGAAGGAATAAGAATAAAATACGCGAAGAGAATAAGAATCGGGAATGCGAGGGCGTTGGACCCTTTGTAATGAAATTAAATTATTATTAACAAATTAATTAAGTTAAAATGAAAAGAAATTATTTTTTTGAGTTTTTGTATTTATGAATTTTTTAATGAGAACTAAATGAAATTAATTAATTAACCCTAATTCTAGTTATTTTTAATTTATTAAGAAAAGTATTTAAAATTTAATCTAAAGTTAAACCTAATTAATTAATACAAGTTTTATTTACAAAAATAATATTTAATATTTAATCATGGTGAGAGAAAAAAGAAAAAAAAAGAATGAAAAAATACTCAAAACCCTAATTCTACACTTTTTTAATTTATTAAGAAAAATATTTGAATTAAACCTAAATTTAAACCTAATTAATTAGTGAGATTTATTTACAAAAAATAATATTTAAAAAAAATATATTTTTATTTTTGTCTTTTCTGATTTTTATATTATTTTTATATTTTATGAAAATATGTTAATTTAAAGAATTAAAAAAAGAATAATTGAAATAACACAAATAATGAAAAATAAAAAAGAAAAGAGTTGCAAACCCTTGGGGGTGTTGACCCCAAATTGGAGGTATCTCCAGCATTTTTGGCCCAATGTTTAAGGCCTTATTTGACTTTTCCTGGGAGCGTGTATGTGCGTTGACCAATATCCATGGTGTTCATCAGATCTGGGCCTTTAGATTGCCTTCAGTGGCCATGTGGCATAGTTGGATCATGAGTGTATGGTAGGCTTTTGGAGAGAACGCTGCACGCAAGTATGGTTAGAAAAATAAGATGGAACAAGAAAGGGGGACCTGGGATTCGAACCCAGGTCCCAGAGATTACCAACCCCACGCCTTGCCAACTGATCCAACTACGCGTTTTGTTTATTATATGACAAAAAATCAATATGAGATAAAACAAGGGCTAGTGGCATTTTTCCGCGCGCAATTCAAATACACCAACCATCGCCTTACACATCACCGTCTTCTCCATCTGTGCGCTGTATCTGAAACAAAAACAGATTGAATAGCGGGGGTTTTAAACCCCCACTAAGTGCTGCATACAAAAATAGCGATTAGAAATCCTTTGGTCATAAATTAATCGCGACCTAAGCGTTGAGTTCGTATGAGAGTCCTGATTTTAATGGTCTAAGTCTCGTGTCCTGATTTTTCCATAACTGAGAAACCCCAATTCAAGATTTCTGAAACCCTAACAATCTTCCATGGTGAAATCGCGTATGGGCAAGCAAAACTTAATTAAACAATAGGGTTAGCTTCAGAATGATAAGAACAATACAAAACAAGCATTAGAATTGAAAATCATGGCATGAATGATACAATACGATTATGCAAAAAAAGTGACACGGTCTGACTTCTAGTTACCAATTCTGGGCGTTAGGGATGATGGTTTTGATCTGAAAACCTTCCTTGAAGTCTCAGGAATGTAATGGAATGATTATTCTGCCTTGAAAACCTTTGCAATCGTGATTTCAGTTTTTGAATTTTCTTGAAAAAATGCAAACTTGGTTATGGCTTTTGGGCGCAGTATTCAGGTCTCTAGCACTAGGGTTTGCATTAGGCTTATGTATGGAATGATTAGGGTAAACATTTGGATCCAAAAAACCTTTGCATTGATGTACAAGATATTTGATTTTCATGCATATATTTTTCAATCTTTTCCATGCATATTTGATTCCAATCATGGCAAATCACATTGATTCTTTCCCTATCAGATAATGCACGAAATCTTGAGGATATTTTATGCATAAAAAGATTTGAAAAGCTTGCTTTGGTATTTTTTTTCCATATTTTAATTAATTAAATGAATTATTAGCAATTAAAAATTCAAATAAATAAATAAAAATGATGAATAACTTCCCTTTGGGCCAAATGGTCGTACACATGCTTTGGATGATGATTCTTGGAAGAAAATGTGGCCCATTAGCAATTTTAAGGAACTTGAAGCAAAGTTGACTTTTCAAAATACCCAAAACTTTCCCAACTTCCACAAGGCATATCTTGCTCAATTTTTAAGCTTTGATCATGTTCTTGGACATTTTGGAAAGGTATTGAAGTCCTCTAACCAATGCCTTTAGTCCCATGTCATTTTGATTTACCAATCTCAAGTTATGGCCTTTGACTTAAAGTCCCTTTTTGTTGACTTTTGAAAATGACCTATAATGTTGAAATTGATAACTTTTTGTGAGAGCATTTCTTGGACTTCAAGTGTGAGGAGGAGTTGTAGGAAATGTCTTTCTCTTCAAAATGAGCTTTGGATGGAATTTTTCTGATAAACCATGTGGAAGTTATGCCTTGGTCAAGTTACAGTTGACTTTTTCAACTGTCCAAATATGGAAACTTTTGCATCTTGAGACTTTTTGAGCCAAGCTTTGAGAATCATGATCAAGCATTGATCAAATGATGTTTGTGGCTTCAAAATAAGATGTTGATAAAAAATTTGAACTTTTGACTGTCAAATGACCATTTTGTCCCTACAGTTGACTGTAGTGCAATTAGGGTTTTTGACTATGCAATTTTGTGTTGTAAGTCTTGAAACTTGGTATGAGGATGTTTGACCATGTTTGTAGGCATGTGGGACTTGATTGGACCCTTGGAAACTTCATTTTCTTTGTCAGAACCAAAACCTTAGTTTTTGACTGCTAGGAGGCCTTGAACTGTGCAACCCTTGAGGAGATTTTGAAGCATGCTCTTTGCAATTCTTGAGGAATATGGGAGGGCAAATTTTGGGGTACAATAGACTGGTAGTTGAGAAGAAAGAGATGGAAGTCAAGTTACATGTTCAAGGCCAAGTCTAACGTAAACTACCCAATGTATGGGAAGAGGCCAAAAACACAAGGCTCTTCTACTGTGACAATGCAGATGGCAAAGAGAAACATGTACAGATTAAAACCAAATATGCAAGAAATGTTCCTAATTTCATCACTTTCCAGCTTTGCTTTTTCAGAACTTAAAGTACATACATCATTTTAATGTTTCAACTGTACTAAGGAGAGAGAAGAGAGAAAGAGTGTGGGTTTTACAGGTTTTGGCCTTAGGCAGAAAAGGGATATAAAACAAAACTGCAATAATACAGTAAGAAAGGAAGTATAGAAAAGGATATAGGCAAACTGAATGGAACAGTAGTGTGCAGAGGTATCAAAAGACAAAATAGTTAAAAATATACAAAACCTGAGCTATCAAAAGAAGCCAGCAAAAACTGTTATTATAACAACAAACCCTTCAAGAAAAGGAGAGAGTTCAAAAAACCTGTTTTTCAAGCCTTCAAAACTCAAAACTGTCAAACAAATACAGAACGAATTCTCAAGGTCTAAAAGCAAAAAACCTCAAGAACTTGCTGCCTCAAGACCAAAACCAATAACCATGGCCTGAAAAACCAGTAAACAACCTGCTGTCCAGCCAAAGCCTTACCCCTTTTCAAAAAACGATAACCTGTAACATAAGCCTCAAGGCCACAGAACTTGAAACCATGACCAAAAAGCCAAGTTAACCTGTCAAACTCCAAACCATAACCTATTTCGGTTCAATGGCAAACATGAAGCAAACCCCTCTCAAGAACTGTCAAACAAGTCCAAGCTGTGAACCTGTCCAAGCCATATCAAAAGTCCAACAAGCCTAAGCTATCAAAACCATAAGCCTGCTGATGCATAAGCCGCCCAAAGCAAAAACCAGAATACCACAACAACACAAACTTTAAAAACCAATGTCCAAATCCATCAAGCCTCAGAAATATTCCATCATAGGCCAATAAAAAAAAGCAACAGAAGCAAAGCCAAGAAAGAAGAGGGAAAGCTAGTCAAAACAAAAATATTTCAACAATAGCATATTCAGAAGCATACTCAACAAGCCAAAGAGGAAGAAGGGACAAAGAAGCGTGCGTAGACAGAAGCAGGGTCAACAGAAGAAGAAGAAAAATATCACATAGAGGTTTTCAACATCATCATCAAACCACAAATCAAAGAAATAAGAAATGAAATACCAGGGTCAAAGCAAGCATCACGCGTTTCGTCCCTCACTGCCTTGGCCGCCACAGCTCTTCTCCGCCCTTTCTTCCTCCGTCTCCAAAGGTAACGATTTCTCCCTCTCTTTCTTTCATATACCTCAAACAACCATAACATATGAAGTCAGGAAACAAGGAACGAGATCATAACATGCAGTAATAAAACCCCATTTGAAATTAAAACGAAGATTACCTTGAATCGGTCGCCCTAGTATTTCGTTGGAGGGAAGAGGAAGTTTGGAGATGCCGGTGGCAATGGTCAAGGGAGAACTCAGAGGCGAGAGCATGAAAGCAACGAAGAAGACGAATCCGTAACGAGAAGATGAGCGCCACTCTGTACCCTTTGTTAACCCTAATCCATTTTTTCCCAAACTAAAACAAATATGCTTAACCTTAACAAGTTATGAGATGTGTGGGCTTAACCCTTTTCCCTGCCTAAAAGCCCAACGAATTTTATTAAGAGCACCCCCATCCCATTTCTGTTATTTAGCCCCCTTGAAAGCTTTTTGGCCCATACAATGGTTTGCTTATCTACCCCCTTTATTTCTTGGACACCTCTCTTTCTATTTACTTTCTTTTAGTTTTTTTTTTAGAATTTTATTGATTTAGTTAATTAATGAATTTAATCAAATAAGAGGTGTAATTTAATTAAACAATTTTAAATAATTTGACCATTTTATTAGTTTAAGTTTAAGATTAATTTAGTGATTTTAGTATTATTTTTAATTAGATTTAAGTTAATAACTTCTAAAGTTTTAATTTAGTTTAGAATTATTTAATAATTCTTAAAATATACTTTATATTAATATTAAAAAACATATAAAAATGGAAACTTAAAAAAAAAACATTTTTATTTTCTTTAATTTATTCTCTTGCTTTATCCATATTAAAAAATAAAAATATAAAAATGCATGTTCACGCCATTTAGTCTATTTATTTAGTCATTGTTATGGTTGTATATCACTTAGCTACTTAAATTGTTTGTTTGATTATTCAGTATTTACTTGGTTATTCTGTTTATGTCTAAATCCAAGGAGAAATGATTAAATTTGTTGACTTCATGTCCTCAAATCCCATCACGCGAATATCTTCATTTCATTAAAACTTAAGATAATTTTTCCCCAAATATTCAATCTTTTCAAAACTCATACCTTTTAAGTCAAAACTTCGACATTAGGTCGTCGTACCTTCAAAAACCCGTCTGTACCCCTTTTCGGCCAAAACAATTTATTTTTAATCAAACGAACATTTTAATAAACAGATATTTCAAAAGGTTCCTATAGAGTACTATAGATACATTGGGTGCTAATACCTTCCCACTGTATAACCAACCCCCGAACCATAGACCTCTTTTCAAAACGCCTTGTATTTTCATTACTTATAAAAGTATTATTTTACATTGCATACTTTAGGGTTTTATTTAGCTCTTTCCCCTTTTCCCTTGGAAATAATAAAGCGCGGTGGCGACTCTTGCTTTTGTGAGACGAATTAATCAATAATTCGATCTCCGATTTACCCCGCTACATTTTTTATCGCTACAGAATTGGCGACTCTGCTGGGGACAGATTGACCTCTTGCTGGTCCATCCCTAAGTGGGTTAAGCCTAGTTTTTTTTATCTGTTTTATTATTATTTGTTTTGTTTGATTATGTGTTTAAATTGGGGTTGTTTGGGTTTTTTGCAAAGGACGAATCCTATACCCTGATTAAGTTACACTTAAGGATAGGACGGGCGGTACAGTCATGTTAACTTTGAGGGAGTAATCCCGAAGAAGGAGGCATGAGACCCCCCACTCAATGGAAGGCCCTTTTGAACTTAATATTTGTTTACCGAGTAATCGGGAAGACATTATTATTTTCGACCTGGGAGCCAGAGAAATTGAGGACCGTAGAACCCTAACCCATCTTGGCCTTTAGGTGTAGCGCGGAGACTATAACGGAGTAATTCGGAAGTAGTTGTTACGCGATGCTACGCTCGGATGAGTTTCTCTTGAGAATATTGCTAATTATTGAGTAATCAAGATGTTGGCAATATCCGAAAGAGGAATGTAGACTCTGGGAACTCTTAGAACCTTGTCTTACAGGTCTGATTGAACCATTAGTACATACCTTGGGGTGGGCTTTACCCTCGACTCCATGCTGAAACGTTGAACCTTTGAACCCCATGTTTGTGAACTTGTGTGTAACTGTTGCATTATCATTCATTCATGCATTCATCAACATTTTTTGTAAAAAAAAAAAACTTGTTTTTCAAGGAACTTAGGAATGATTTTTTGCAGACATCTCAGGTACTATTATTATGGAATTTGGAAGGAGAAACACTCGAAGTTTTAGTTTTAAGGAGCCCGAGATTGAAGAACTGAAGAGTTTAATTCCTAAGATCAAGAACCCGACAGATTTTCAGAAAAAGTATGGGTCCATTATACCTCTCATGAAGCGCAAGATGAAAGAAGGCATCCTTAATACGTTAGTCCAATTTTACGATCCTTTGTACCGATGTTTTACCTTTCCGGATTACCAGTTAATGCCTACCTTAGAAGAGTATTCCTACATACTTGGTTTGCCGATCACCGACTGTGTTCCTTTTTCTGGCTTAGAAGAGGAACCCAAATCTCACGAGATAGCGACCATCACCCATTTGAAGAAATCAGAGATAGAGGAGAACATGACTACAAAAGGGGGAATCCGAGGCTTGTCTGTGCAGTTTTTGTTGAGGAAAGCTCGTCATTTCGCTGAGATAAAAGATACTATTGCCTTCGAAGACGTCTTTGCTTTACTCGCTTATGGTCTATTCTTGTTCCCTAACGTTGATAAGTTTGTGGATATCAACGCCATCAGAATTTTCTTGATTGGAAATCCGGTCCCTACGCTGCTAGGAGATACCTACTACTCCATCCATCTTCGAAAATCTTGTCAAGGAGGAATGATTATTTGTTGTGCACCGTTGTTGTATCAGTGGTATGTTTCTCATCTACCTAGGTCTGATGTTTTCTGGGATCTCGAGAAGGAGCCGCGATGGGCGCCAAAAATTATGGCTCTCACTCATTTCGACATTGATTGGTATAATCGGGTTTACTATGACGTGAAGATCATCGATAGCTGTGGTGCTTTTCCTAACGTGCCTCTTCTTGGTACGAAAGGTGGAATTAACTATAACCCTGTTCTCGCGCGCCGTCAGTTTGGATACCCGATGAGGGACAAGCCAAACAACATCCATGTGAGTGGTTTCTTTCTACAGGAAGGACAAGATCACCAGGCAGCTAAGAGGGAGATCGAAGGAGCTTGGCGCCACATCCATAGGAAAGGGAGAGACATGTTAGGACATAGGGGTGCCGTTTCTTTGGAGCCTTACCTACAATGGGTCCGCGCTAGGGCTTGTGCTCTCAAGATGCCCTATAAACCTGAGAAACCTTTATTCCTTACTGTTACATCATCATCTGTTGATATCCCTATCGAGAATATGGGAGAATACCAAGGAAATCTGGCTAGGATGAAGTCCGAGAGAGATGCTTGGAAAGAAAAGTATAATATGTCTGAATATGAGAATCGGGTCCTGGCTCGACAACTAAAGGAAAAGGAGGATTTGCTATTTATTCAAGACGGCTGGTTCATTGATCATGATGAGAAGCTTCGTCAAAAGGATGCTTTACTGAAGAAGTATGCTAGTGAAAGGAAGAGAAAGAAGAAATGTTCGGTAAGCGTTGCTCCCGTTCCTAATCCACAAAAGGAAATCGTTGATCGACTGTGTGATCGGTGGATCTGGAACTGACTGTTTTAAAGCTGGTTCGCGAAATGTCGCGGAAGCAAGAGTCGTCACCGTCTTTTATTTTCTCCAAATGGAAAGGACAAAAGCACAGAAAAATTCCTTATAGAGATTGCTCTCGGTTCGGGAGGTAGATTATAGAAAGGAAAGGTGTTAGCACCCTTTCTATCCATGGTTATCCATGGGCTCTCAGATACTTGCTCACTTGTGTTTTCAAAAATGGTTTGTTTGCTTTTCAATGTGGGTTTTAAAAAGTTTCTTTGAAAATTCCAGTTCGACTCTTGTATCGGTCCTCAAGAGTGTTTGAAAAATTGCTTTCGAAAGCTTTTTGAAAAGGTGTCGGTGTGAAAAGTATTTTTTGAATTTGTTTTGAAATTAGAGCAAGTATCTAGAGTCGTCTACCTACCCTAAGGAATTCGTCTGTGTAAATGTCCTTTAAAGTAGTGTCATCCCACCATTGAGAGGTAGGTAGCACCACCGTTGGAGGTATTCGGGTCAATTCGAAGGTTCGGGACATGGTGATCACCAGAGCAATAGGAAGATACCTTAGAAGCTACCCTCATGCCAGGTTCCCGGATCATGAGGACTTACTAAGACATCCTCCACTCGACGATCACCTTTCGAGAGGCAAGGCAACAGTGAGGCGTACCCTAGGGGTGGTGTGTGATTTGTGTGTCGTTTTCAGATATTTTGTCTTGTCATGTATTGGTGATCTACGCTTTTGTTTTTATTTTGACATTCATTCTTGCATGCAATTATTAACGGCTAAAAAGTTTGCGAGAAATATAAAGTTCCTAAACTATTACAAAGGCGCGGGTCCACATCGCCAAATTAAATCCAGGACCCGATTTGACATAAAATAAAAATGCGAGAAATATTTAATTTACACGGCTTTGGGAGAATTACATTAATATTTAAAAGAAGGAATAAGAATAAAATACGCGAAGAGAATAAGAATCGGGAATGCGAGGGCGTTGGACCCTTTGTAATGAAATTAAATTATTATTAACAAATTAATTAAGTTAAAATGAAAAGAAATTATTTTTTTGAGTTTTTGTATTTATGAATTTTTTAATGAGAACTAAATGAAATTAATTAATTAACCCTAATTCTAGTTATTTTTAATTTATTAAGAAAAGTATTTAAAATTTAATCTAAAGTTAAACCTAATTAATTAATGCAAGTTTTATTTACAAAAATAATATTTAATATTTAATCATGGTGAGAGAAAAAAGAAAAAAAAAAGAATGAAAAAATACTCAAAACCCTAATTCTACACTTTTTTAATTTATTAAGAAAAATATTTGAATTAAACCTAAATTTAAACCTAATTAATTAGTGAGATTTATTTACAAAAAATAATATTTAAAAAATATATATTTTTATTTTTGTCTTTTCTGATTTTTATATTATTTTTATATTTTATGAAAATATGTTAATTTAAAGAATTAAAAAAAGAATAATTGAAATAACACAAATAATGAAAAATAAAAAAGAAAAGAGTTGCAAACCCTTGGGGGTGTTGACCCCAAATTGGAGGTATCTCCAGCATTTTTGGCCCAATGTTTAAGGCCTTATTTGACTTTTCCTGGGAGCGTGTATGTGCGTTGACCAATATCCATGGTGTTCATCAGATATGGGCCTTTAGATTGCCTTCAGTGGCCATGTGGCATAGTTGGATCATGAGTGTATGGTAGGCTTTTGGAGAGAACGCTGCACACAAGTATGGTTAGAAAAATAAGATGGAACAAGAAAGGGGGACCTGGGATTCGAACCCAGGTCCCAGAGATTACCAACCCCACGCCTTGCCAACTGATCCAACTACGCGTTTTGTTTATTATATGACAAAAAATCAATATGAGATAAAACAAGGGCTAGTGGCATTTTTCCGCGCGCAATTCAAATACACCAACCATCGCCTTACACATCACTGTCTTCTCCATCTGTGTGATGTATCTGAAACAAAAACAGATTGAATAGCGGGGGTTTTAAACCCCCACTAAGTGCTGCATACAAAAATAGCGATTAGAAATCCTTTGGTCATAAATTAATCGCGACCTAAGCGTTGAGTTCGTATGAGAGTCCTGATTTTAATGGTCTAAGTCTCGTGTCCTGATTTTTCCATAACTGAGAAACCCCAATTCAAGATTTCTGAAACCCTAACAATCTTCCATGGTGAAATCGCGTATGGGCAAGCAAAACTTAATTAAACAATAGGGTTAGCTTCAGAATGATAAGAACAATACAAAACAAGCATTAGAATTGAAAATCATGGCATGAATGATACAATACGATTATGCAAAAAAAGTGACACGGTCTGACTTCTAGTTACCAATTCTGGGCGTTAGGGATGATGGTTTTGATCTGAAAACCTTCCTTGAAGTCTCAGGAATATAATGGAATGATTATTCTGCCTTGAAAACCTTTGCAATCGTGATTTCAGTTTTTGAATTTTCTTGAAAAAATGCAAACTTGGTTATGGCTTTTGGGCGCAGTATTCAGGTCTCTAGCACTAGGGTTTGCATTAGGCTTATGTATGGAATGATTAGGGTAAACATTTGGATCCAAAAAACCTTTGCATTGATGTACAAGATATTTGATTTTCATGCATATATTTTTCAATCTTTTCCATGCATATTTGATTCCAATCATGGCAAATCACATTGATTCTTTCCCTATCAGATAATGCACGAAATCTTGAGGATATTTTATGCATAAAAAGATTTGAAAAGCTTGCTTTGGTATTTTTTTTTCCATATTTTAATTAATTAAATGAATTATTAGCAATTAAAAATTCAAATAAATAAATAAAAATGATGAATAACTTCCCTTTGGGCAAAATGGTCGTACACATGCTTTGGATGATGATTCTTGGAAGAAAATGTGGCCCATTAGCAATTTTAAGGCACTTGAAGCAAAGTTGACTTTTCAAAATACCCAAAAATATCCCAACTTCCACAAGGCATATCTTGCTCAATTTTTAAGCTTTGATCATGTTCTTGGACATTTTGGAAATGTCTTGAAGTCCTCTAACCAATTCCTTTGGTCCCATGTGATTTTGATTTACCAATATCAAGTTATGGCCTTTGACTTAAAGTCCCTTTTTGTTGACTTTTGAAAATGACCTATAATGTTGAAATTGATAACTTTTTGTGAGAGCATTTCTTGGACTTGAAGTGTGAAGAGGAGTTGTAGGAAATGTCTTTCTCTTCAAAATGAGCTTTGGATGGAATTTTTCTGATAAACCATGTGGAAGTTATGCCTTGGTCAAGTTACAGTTGACTTTTTCAACTGTCCAAATATGGAAACTTTTGCATCTTGAGACTTTTTGAGCCAAGCTTTGAGAATCATGATCAAGAATTGATCAAATGATGTTTGTGGCTTCAAAATAAGATGTTGATCAAAAATTTGAACTTTTGACTGTCAAATGACCATTTTGCCCCTACAGTTGACTGTAGTGCAATTAGGGTCTTTGACTGTGCAATTTTGTGCTGTAAGTCTTGAAACTTGGTATGAGGATGCTTGACCATGTTTGTAGGCATGTGGGACTTGATTGGACCCTTGGAAACTTCATTTTCTTTGTCATAACCAAAACCCTAGTTTTTGACTGCTAGGAGGCCTTGAACTGTGTAACCCTTGAGGAGATTTTGAAGCATGCTCTTTGCAATTCTTGAGGAATATGGGAGGGCAAATTTTGGGGTACAATAGACTGGTAGTTGAGAAGAAAGAGATGGAAGACTTTTATGAAGAGAAGATCAGGAAGCTCCGGTTACAGTTGGCATTTGGTCCTTCATCTGATGATTCTGAGTGATCTTTAGTTCTTAGTTTCATTTTACTGATGTCATTTTGTAAAACTCTGTAAAAGGGCTTCATGTTCCAAAATTGTAATTTACTGCTTTATTATGGGCTTCATGTTCCAAAGTTGTAGTTTACTGCTTTTATTATTGGGTTGTTATCCCAAAGTGTAATTTATTGTTTTGTTGTTCCAAAGTTGTAAGTTGTAATTTACCGGTTTTGATTAATGAAATGAGTTTTTGTTGTTCCAAATTCCTTTACCATTGATGTGTGCAAAATTATCGAAGTTCCTTGAAAAACTATTAAAATGAATTATCATTTGCATCACATATCATGCATCATCCAACATTCCACTTCACATGTTTTCTAGAGTCTCATCCTTGTTTCTTTTTCCACTCCGATAGATTGTCAAGCTGTCTCATCGATACGATACTCGAGCCAATCGTCAGAGGAAGATGGAAGATCTGGAACAGGAAAACCACGAGCTTCGTGAGGAGGTCGCTACCCTTCGTGTCGGGGTGGAAAAGTTAATTGCGCTAGTGGAAAGTTTGATGGCTGCTCAGAATCAGCCATCGACTACAGCTGCTGAGATCCAGACTTCAACTACTGTGGTTTCCGAGATTGTCACTGTTCCAACATCTGTGACTCAAATCAACTCTCCGCTTCAGCATCAGATGCCAAAAGGTTTTCCGTGGGGAATTCCTTACAACTTTGTGCCAGAGGGGTATCAGCCTGTCGTACAGCCTTTGTTTCAACCTACTTTGTCTCTTCCTCAACCAGAGACAACTGCCACGCCGCCGGTAATCCCGTCTGTAACACCTTTCCCGCAACCGGTGATGACAACTGTCGCTCCTGTGATTACTCCGTGCCATACTTGAATGAACCTACTTATCCTGCCGAGCCTGCTGAAAGTTTGGGTCTTTTTGATAGAATGGAAGAATTTCAAGACCAATTCCAAGAAATGCAGAGGGAGCTCAGAGCGTTAAAGGGGAAGGATTTGTTTGGAAAGAACACTCATGACCTTTGTTTAGTTTCGAATGTCAAGATTCTAGCAAAATTCAAAGTGCCAGACTTTGAAAGATATAAGGGTGATTCGTGTCCTCGGAGTCACTTGACTATGTACGTGAGAAAGATGTCTACATATTCTGATGATCATGACTTGTTGATTCACTATTTTCAAGACAGTTTGACTGGTGCCGCCCTAAAGTGGTATATGGGTTTAGACAGCATTCGGATCCGCAACTTCAACGATCTTAGCGAAGCTTTTGTTCACTAGTATAAGTACAACGTTGACATGGCGCCGGACAGGGGTCAACTCCGGGCGATGTCCCAGAGAGACAGAGAGTCCTTTAAGGAATACGCCCAGAGGTGGCGCGAAATTGCTGCTCAAATCTATCCTCCTCTTGAGGAGAAAGAGATGACGAAGATATTCTTGAAGACTTTAGGTTCCTTTTACTATGAAAGAATGATTGCCAGCGCACCCAGTGACTTCACCGAAATGGTAAGCATGGGCATGCGATTGGAGGAAGGGATTCGTGAAGGGCGTTTGGTTAAAGAAGGAAGTCCGTCTAGCAGTATCAAGAAGTTTGGAAGTGTTTTCCCAAAAAGAAAAGAACAAGATGTCAGCGCAATCTTCCCAGGGAGACCAAGGAGAGGTTACTCACACGTTGCGGCAGTCACTCCGGTTGTCCGCCCGGTGTTGATGACCCCAGCTCATCAAACCCCACCAACTCAACAACGGCCATTTTAGCAGCAGCCTCGACAACAGGCTTATCCATTCAATAACCAGAACCGTTCACCAAGAAAACCGAAATTCGATGCCATTCCTATGACTTATACTGAATTGTTCCCTGCTCTTATCAGAAAGAACCTCATAACGACGAAGCCTCCTCCTGTCGCACCAAATAGTACTTCTCCGTGGTACAAGGCGGATCAGTTTTGTGAATATCATCAAGGGTCGCCGGGGCACAACCTTGAAAATTGTTTTGCTCTAAAGGCGGACGTGCAGAGGTTGATTAAGAATGGTATCTTGTCTTTCAAGGATGTTAACCCAAATGTTAGAGATAATCCTTTGCCTCGACATGGGGCAGCATCAGTGAATATGGTGGAAGGTTGTCCGGGAAAGTTTCGAGTTTTTCAAGTTGAACACATAAGAGAGTCGTTGATCAGGTTACATCAAAGCTTAAGAAGACTTGCCTTTGTTAGGCATCAGCATGATTATGATGTTTGTGAATTTTGTTCAAGAGAGGTTGATTGCCCTATTGTGAAGGAGGATATTCAAAAGTTGTTAGACCAAAGGGTTATCACTATTACATATGACAGAGATCCGGAGGATGAAGTGAATGTTATAATACCGCAATTCAATTTGCCTGAATCAGTAGAGATCGTTTACGACAGTCAGACTGCACCTGTTGCTCCTTTGATCATTTATCCACCTAGTCCTGTGCCTTATAACTCAGACCAAGCTATACCGTATAAGTATAATGCCACAATGATTGAGAATGGGGTAGAAGTCCCTATACCAACAAGGCCATCTTTTGTTAACATCGCTGATGTGAGTAAAGTTACGAGAAGCGGACGCGTCTTTGCAGCAGTACCTTTGAAGAGACCAGAAGTTTAAGTCAGGAGACCCATATCGGCAGAAATTCCAGCGAGAAATGTTGAACCAAGGGTTGAGATAGGCCGATCCAATGAACCTATCCCACATCCTGATGATGATGAGATTCTGAAGCTTATCAAGAGAAGTGAATATAAGATTGTGGACCAACTATTGCAAACTCCTTCCAAGATTTCTTTGCTTGCTTGCTTTACTGAGAGATTCTGGTGCCCATAGAGAAGCTTTGATGAAGGTCTTGGACCAAGCATTCGTGGATCATGATGTGACGGTTGGCCAATTTGATGGAATTGTGGGAAATATTACTTCGTGTAACAATCTTGGTTTCAGTGATGAAGAGCTTCCGGAGGAGGGAAGGAACCATAATATGGCTTTGCATATCTCAATAAGTTGTGGAAATGATACTTTATCAAGTGTGTTGGTAGATACAGGTTCGTCGTTAAATGTAATGCCCAAGACTACATTATCTCGACTCTCATATCAAGGTGCTCCCATGAGACCTAGTGGGGTAGTTGTCAAAGCGTTTGATGGTTCTAGGAAGACTGTCATTGGTGAAGTGGATATTCCTATAGTAATTGGTCCTCATACTTTTCAGATCACTTTTCAAGTAATGGATATTCGTGCCTCCTACAGTTGCCTATTGGGTCGTCCATGGATCCATGATGCAGGGGCAGTCACTTCCACGCTCCATCAAAGATTGAAGTTTGTAAGGCATGGAAAGCTGGTAATGATTGGTGGAGAGCAGGCTATGGTGGTAAGCCATTTGTCATCTTTCTCTTTTATTGATGCTGATGAGGATGTTGGAACCCAATTCCCAGCTCTATCTGTTGCTAATAATGAAGTGAAGAAGCAAGGGACATCTATTTCTTCTTTTGAGGATGCGCGACGAGTGGTTGAAAGTGGTTCGGCTGAAGGTTGGGGCCAGGTATTGACTTTGCCCGAGAACAAGTCTGGAGAAAGTCTTGGTTTTCATCCCATGTCCACAAGAATCAAGCAGGAAGTAGTTACTCGTCCGATACAAGAAGTTTTCCGAAGTGCAAGTTTTATCCATCCGACTCCCCCTGAAGTTGATGCTATAATAGGAGACGATTCTGAAGAGGATTTACCCGATTTTGTAACGCATGGAGTGGTTTGCCAGAACTGGATTGCTGTTGATGTTCCTGTTGTGATGCACATTTCTGAGTAATGTTTTGTTTTATTTTTGAAAAGAAAAAAAACTTTCGCTCTGCCCAAGGCGAAAAAGTATTTGTGTCGGGCTATGTTGAAAATAAATCCTTTTGCTCTGCCCAAGGCAAAAGAGAAAATGTCTGGGCTCTTTGTTTCAAGTATTTCCCTTTATGAATAAAAATGTTATTTTGTCCACGACTGTTTTATTTTTCACTTTTTTCTGGGAAATAGTAATAAAAATTAATTGGTAGTAATAGGAAAATATAATAATATTTTGTTTCATTTATACAACATTCATATTAATCGATTTCTAAAATAAAGCATAATCATATGTGCAGATTAATCCATGACTTAACCATTGAAAACAATGATCCTATGCCCTCTCCCAACTTTGAATTCCCTGTGTTCAGAGCCGAGGAAGAGGATAGTGAGGAGATTCCTGATGAAATTTCCCGTTTGCTTGAGCATGATGAAAAGATTATTCAACCGTTTGAAGAACCTATAGAGTTGATCAATTTGGGTGATGAAGAAGATAAAAAGGAAGTCAAGGTTGGAGCATTGCTTATCCCAGAAGTCAAAGAGAAAATGTTGGAGCTTCTCAAAGAGTATGTTGATGTGTTTGCTTGGTCCTACCAAGATATGCCAGGTTTGGACAACAATATTGTGGAGCATCGTTTACCGTTGAGACCTGAATGTACGCCGATTAAGCAGAAGTTGAGAAGGACTCGTCCCGATATGGCTGACAAGATTAAAGAAGAAGTTCAAAAACAGATTAATGCAGGTTTCCTTGTTACATCGGTCTATCCTCAATGGTTAGCCATATAGTGTCTGTTGCTAAGAAGGATGGCAAAGTTCGAATGTGTGTAGACTATAGAGATTTGAATAGAGCTAGCCCAAAGGATGACTTCCCATTACCGCATATTGACATATTGGTCGACAATACCGCAAAGTTCAAAGTCTTTTCTTTCATGGATGGTTTCTCTGGTTACAATCAAATCAAGATGGCACCAGAAGATATGGAGAAGACAGCTTTCATTACACCGTGGGGAACATTTTGTTATCGGGTTATGCCGTTTGGTTTGAGGAATGCTGGTGCAACATACCAAAGGGCCATGACTGCTTTGTTCCATGACATGATGCATAAAGAGATAGAAGTGTATATAGATGACATGATTGCCAAATCACAAACTAAGGAAGATCATTTGGAACATTTATTGAAGTTATTCCAGCGTTTGAGAAAGTATAAACTCCGTCTGAATCCCAACAAGTGCACTTTTGGTGTTCGTTCTGGGAGACTTCTGGGTTTCATTGTCAGTCAGAAAGGTATTGAGGTAGATCCTGATAAAGTCAAAGCTATTCGGGAAATGCCCGAACCCAAGATGGAAAAACAAGTAAGAGGATTCCTTGGGAGACTGAATTACATTTCTAGATTTATATCTCATATGACTGCTACCTGTGGGCCAATTTTCAAGCTTCTCCGAAAGAACCAAGGATGTGTGTGGACAGAAGATTGTCAGAGAGCTTTTGATAGCATCAAAGAATATTTGCTTGAACCTCCCATTTTGATTCCTCCGGTGGAAGGAAGACCTTTGATTATGTACCTGACTATATTGGAAGATTCCATGGGATGTGTGCTTGGTCAACAAGATGAGACTGGAAGAAAGGAACATGCCGTATATTATCTAAGTAAGAAATTCACAGACTATGAGTCTCGATACTCATTGCTTGAGAAAACCTGTTGTGCTTTAGCTTGGGCTTCTCGCCGTCTACGCCAGTATATGATTAACCACACCACTTGGTTGATCTCCAAAATGGATCCGATCAAGTATATCTTTGAGAAGCCCGCCTTATTTGGAAGAATAGCCCGTTGGCAGATGTTGTTATCCGAATATGACATTGAGTATCACACTCAGAAAGCAATCAAAGGGAGTACTTTAGCCGACCATTTGGCTCACCAACCAATTGACGATTATCAATCCATCAAGTTTGATTTCCCAGATGAAGATGTTATGTACTTGAAAGCTAAAGATTGTGAAGAGTCGTTACCCGAAGAAGGACCTGATCTCGAATCCCATTGGGGCTTGATATTTGACGGAGCTGTGAACTCTTACGGAAATGGAATTGGGGCAATCATCGTCACTCCCCGAGGTACTCATATCCCGTTCACGGCGAGATTGAAGTTTGACTGCACGAACAACATGGCTGAATATGAGGCATGTATTATGGGTCTCGAAGAAGCAGTGGATCTAAGGATTAAGATTCTTGATATTTACGGAGATTCGGCATTGGTAATTAATCAAATCAAAGGAGAATGGGGGACTCGTCATCCTGGTTTGATCCCTTACAGAGACTATGCTAGAAGATTGTTAACTTTCTTCAACAAAGTGGAATTACATCATATCCCTAGAGATGAAAACCAAATGGCTGATGCTTTAGCTACTTTGTCTTCAATGTTTCAAGTGAATGGTTGGAACGATGTGCCTACAATCTGGGTTATGCGCCTCGATAGACCTGCTCATGTGTTCTCAGTAGAAGAGGTCACCGATGAAAAACCATGGTTCTATGACATTAAACGTGTTCTTCAAACTCAAGAGTACCCGCCTGGGGCATCCAATAAAGATAGGAAGACATTGAGGAGATTAGCAAGCAGTTTCTTCCTCAATGAAGAAGTTTTGTATAAGAGGAATTACGACATGGTTTTGCTCAGATGTGTAGACAGACATGAAGCAGATATGCTGATGCAAGAAGTACATGAAGGATCCTTTGGCACTCACGCCAACGGACATGCAATGGCTAAAAGGATGTTGAGAGATGGTTACTATTGGATGACAATGGAATCTGATTGCTGCAAATATGTGAAGAAATGTCATAAATGCCAGATTTATGCGGACAAGATACATGTGCCACCGACCCTCCTTAATGTTATCTCTTCACCTTGGCCTTTCTCTATGTGGGGCATTGATATGATTGGAATGATTGAACCCAAAGCTTCAAATGGTCATCGTTTCATCTTGGTAGCGATCGATTATTTTACTAAATGGGTGGAAGCAACATCTTATGCTAATGTAACCAGACAGGTGGTAGTCAAATTTATCAAGAATCAGATCATTTGTCGATACGGCATCCCGAGCAAGATCATCACTGATAATGGCTCGAATTTGAATAACAAGATGATGAAAGAACTTTATGAAGAGTTCAAAATCGAACATCATAATTCTTCTCCTTACAGACAGAAGATGAATGGGGCTGTTGAAGCTGCTAACAAGAACATCAAAAAGATTGTCCAGAAGATGGTGGTAACTTATAAAGATTGGCATGAAATGCTTCTGTTTGCTCTGCATGGATACCGTACTTCAGTTCGAGCTTCAACAGGCGCAACCCCATTTTCCCTAGTTTATGGTATGGAAGCAGTACTCCCCGTGGAGGTTGAGATTCCGTCTCTGAGAGTGTTGATGGAAGCTAAACTTTCTGAGGCTGAATGGTGTCAAAGTAGATATGATCAGTTGAATTTAATTAAAGAAAAGAGATTGACAGCATTGTGTCACGGTCAATTATATCAGCAGAGAATGAAGAAGGCTTTTGATAAGAAGGTTCGACCATGCGAGTTCAGAGAAGGTGATCTTGTACTCAAGAAGATATTATCTTTCCAACCTGATTCTAGGGGCAAGTGGGCTCCGAATTATGAAGGACCGTATGTCGTTAAGAAAGTTTTCTCTGGAGGTGCCTTGATTCTCACAAATATGGACGGTGAAGAGCTCCCGCACTCCATGAATGCCGATGCAGTCAAGAAGTATTTCGCTTAGGTCTGAGTTGACAGTTTGCTAAGTTGAAAACCCGAAAGGGCGGCTTAGGCAAGCTTTTGGTCATCCCGGCTGTGGCATACGAGCACATTTCGGAATTCGAAGTTATTAGGGAGAATAGTGATCGTTGTTTTTGTGTAACCCTTTCTTTCATGTACTATTTCCCAAGCTTTTGTAAACCGTTAGAGTCGCATTGTTAGCGAACTACCATCTTATTAATGAAATTTGAGCATTTACCTTTTGTGGGCAAAATTTTAATTTTTACGGAAATATTTGAAACAAAGTTATTTAAAGTATTCTTATTTAAAAAAAAAAGTGTAATGAAAGGAATATTAACAGTTGTTCCGAGGATGGTCAAGCCATGAAATGCAAAACAATACAGTAACTTATCCTTGCATGATGAACATGTTTTATTTCAAAATCGTCATGAGGTGTTGGTTGTGTTAAACTTGCGTTTCTCGCGGTACTAAGTTTGGTGACTCCCCAGTTGTTCCAGTTAAGCGTTGTTTTGGCTACCTGTATTTGGGCAATTTCTGAAGTGTGGTACGCTTTGTCTCATGCCAGTGGTCTATTGGTATTAGAAGATTGGATTTGAATACTTTTCTCCTCAGAAGACTTGAACCTTGTGGCGTGTTACGCTCCGACGTTGCTTTGGGGTTCCAGTTCCAGTTATTTTCCGTCTTTTTAAGATTGGCCGAGTATCTATTATGTCGTGACATCTTATTGTCTTCAAGTTATTCCATCTGTTCGTTTTGTCAGCATAACATTCATTTACTCATTTACACTTTCATCAGTATGCATATTCACATTTGTCGTTGATTTTGGGTTGTTTTACTTTGTTTTAATACAATGTACAGTTTCTTTCCAAGTAGAAGGTTAGCTTAGGCAGAAAATGTGCTTCCTTTCTAAATTCCCCAACTGAGCTAATCCTCGTGGATGATTTTTTTGATTTAGCCTACCTTGTCCATTTCTGGATAAGATGAATCCCCCAATCAAGTTACGTCCCCATTGGGTGGAGTATTGTTTGACTGTTGTCCCTCTAGCTTATTCCTGGATGGAGTTGTTGCCTCTTGCATAGGCTATCTCATGATTTTCCCCAGTGAAATCGCGACCTAGATGAATGGTGCATTTATTTTGCACCTTTAAGTATGTGATCTCCTCGGGAAGGATTGATTCATGGTTCTCTTTGACGAAGATTTTATTCTCTACCAATATCATCGCAATTTCCTTCTGAATTATTTTTGGAAAACGGCAAGTGGCGGTCTCCTCATGAGCAACTTGTACGTTATAGACATCGTTGGAAAATGGCAAGTGGCGGTCTCTTCATGAGCAACTTGTACGTTATAGACATCGTTGGAAAACGGCAAGCGGCGGTCTCTTCATGAGCAACTTGTGCGTTATTATTATTTTGGAAAACGGCAAGCGGCGGTCTCTTCATGAGCAACTTGTACGTTATTATTTTGGAAAACGACAAGCGGCGGTCTCTTCATGAGCAACTTGTACGTTATTATTTTTCTGGAATACAACAAGTGGCAGCTTCTTTATTTGAGCAACTTGTATGTCATAGTATTTCTGGAAGACAACAAGTGGCAGCTTCTTTATTTGAGAGCTTGTATGTCATAGTATTTTTGGAAGACAGCAAGTGGCAGCTTCTTTATTTGAACAGCTTGTATGTTATTGACATCCCTGGACGACAGCGAGTGGTAGCTTCTTTATTTGAGCAACTTGTATGTCATAGTATTTTTGGAAGACAGCAAGTGGTAGCTTCTTTATTTGAGGCAACTTGTGTATCTACAATCTTATTATTATTTCAACATTAATGAGTATATCTCCGGAAATCTCGCAGAGAAGTTTGTTATGAATCTTTACCTTCAGAAGTCGGTAATCCGTCGCCATCAAATTTGATACTCTCTGTCTATCTTTGACCTTGAGTTGTGAGCTCACTGATATTTTTGGGTCAATAATCTGTTTTTATGGCCTATGCAAGATACCTTCTTTGTTAGGATCAGAGTCCGTATTCGCTCAAATTTTTATTCACCGTCAAGAGTCTATTACTTGAAGTCGTTGGTTTATTTCCCCAGTATTGTGTAATCCTTGTCCCTGTGTTTTGTTGGTGTTTGATTTCTCCAGCATTGTCTTGTTTCATACAATATCTTTCTCTGTGAATTCAATCACTACATTCATATCAAACATAATGGCAGTATCTTAGGGCAAAAATTTGCGTATTATGTATTTAAGTACCTTCAATCTCGTCGAGACGAAGATTTTAATCTTCATATCTCCGGATAGAAGAAACTTAAATAGGGGCAGCTGTTGTACCCCAAATTTTGACCTAAGATACCATCTCCCATCTGCATCATTACATTGCAAGTGTTTTGACCTATCTTTATCAATTTTCAAAGCAGATTTTTAATTCATAACTTTTTCAAGTCAAGAGCTGTTTATTTTTGAAACGCTAAATTTATTAATTGATCAATGCTAAAACAATGTTTATTTAATTATTTATTATTTTGAATTTAAATAATTGGAATTTATTTTCAGTTATTATATAAATTAAAGAATTATAAATAATAAAGTAAATATTTGAAAAGAAGTTTGTTAATTGATCAATGATGTTTATTTAATTATTTATTATTCTGAATTTAAATAATTGGAATTTATTTTCAGTTATTATATAATTTAAAGAATTATAAATAATAAAGTAAATATTTGAAAAGAGGTTTATTAATTGATCAAACAATGTTTATTTAATTATTTATTATTCTAAGTTTAAATAGTTGAAATTTTATTTTCAGTTATTATAATTTAGAAGAATTATAAATAATGAAGTAAATAATTGAAGAGAAGTTAATTGATCAATGATGTTTATTTAATTATTTATTATTCTGAATTTAAATAATTGGAATTTATTTTCAGTTATTATATAATTTAAAGAATTATAAATGATAAGGTAAATAATTGCAAAGAAGAAAAGAATTAACTGGTAAAATATTGGAGTTTTATTCATTTTATTCTAATTGTTACAATTGCTGTTTAAATACCGTATTTATTTACAACGTATTTACAATGATAATTTTTATAATGTTTAAAGTGAAATAAAAGCTATCCTATTTTTTTCTAAGTTCTAAATCTTCATCTTCTATCCAATACTTCTTTGATGCTCATTTGATTTTACCTGCAAAGAATTAAAAGAAAAGTCAGAAATAGATATAATTAAAAGCAGACGATTAATTTAGCGTTCATCATTAAAAGCAAACGGCTGGAATCAGTTTTTTACCCTCTTTGCAAATCACGGGATTTCTCCCGGTTCACAAAAAGGGATGTTTATTTATTGACAAATATGAATGCACAAGTTAAAAATATGCACAAATTCATTTTTTGTCAAAACTGCATATTTCAAAATAAACTGCATATTTCAAAAACCAATTGCACATTTCAATTGTAAAAGAAAAGCATAGTTCAACAGCATATGCAAATAACCAAGTCAAGTTACATGTTCAAGGCCAAGTCCAACGTAAACTACCCAATGTATGGGAAGAGGCCAAAAACACAAGGCTCCTCTACTGTGACAATGCAGATGGCAAAGAGAAACATGTACAGATTAAAACCAAATATGCAAGAAATGTTCCTAATTTCATCACTTTCTAGCTTTGCTTTTTCAGAACTTAAAGTACATACATCATTTTAATGTTTCAACTGTACTAAGGAGAGAGAAGAGAGAAAAAGTGTGGGTTTTACAGGTTTTGGCCTTAGGCAGAAAAGGGATATAAAACAAAACTGCAATAATACAGTAAGAAAGGAAGTATAGAAAAGGATATAGGCAAACTGAATGGAACAGTAGTGTGCAGAGGTATCAAAAGACAAAATAGTTAAAAATATACAAAACCTGAGCTATCAAAAGAAGCCAGCAAAAACTGTTATTATAACAACAAACCCTTCAAGAAAAGGAGAGAGTTCAAAAAACCTGTTTTTCAAGCCTTCAAAACTCAAAACTGTCAAACAAATACAGAACAAATTCTCAAGGTCTAAAAGCAAAAAACCTCAAGAACCTGCTGCCTCAAGACCAAAACCAATAACCATGGCCTGAAAAACCAGTAAACAACCTGCTGTCCAGCCAAAGCCTTACCCCTTTTCAAAAAACGATAACCTGTAACATAAGCCTCAAGGCCACAGAACTTGAAACCAGGACCAAAAAGCCAAGTTAACCTGTCAAACTCCAAACCATAACCTGTTTCGGTTCAATGGCAAACATGAAGCAAACCCCTCTCAAGAACTGTCAAACAAGTCCAAGCTGTGAACCTGTCCAAGCCATATCAAAAGTCCAACAAGCCTAAGCTATCAAAACCATAAGCCTGCTGATGCATAAGCCGCCCAAAGCAAAAACCAGAATACCACAACAACACAAACTTTAAAAACCAATGTCCAAATCCATCAAGCCTCAGAAATATTCCATCATAGGCCAATAAAAAAAAGCAACAGAAGCAAAGCCAAGAAAGAAGAGGGAAAGCTAGTCAAAACAAAAATATTTCAACAATAGCACATTCAGAAGCATACTCAACAAGCCAAAGAGGAAGAAGGGACAAAGAAGCGTGCGTAGACAGAAGCAGGGTCAACAGAAGAAGAAGAAAAATATCACATAGAGGTTTTCAACATCATCATCAAACCACAAATCAAAGAAATAAGAAACGAAATACCAGGGTCAAAGCAAGCATCACGCGTTTCGTCCCTCACTGCCTTGGCCGCCACAGCTCTTCTCCGCCCTTTCTTCCTCCGTCTCCAAAGGTAACGATTTCTCCCTCTCTTTCTTTCATATACCTCAAACAACCATAACATATGAAGTCAGGAAACAAGGAACGAGATCATAACATGCAGTAATAAAACCCCATTTGAAATTAAAACGAAGATTACCTTGAATCGGTCGCCCTAGCATTTCGTTGGAGGGAAGAGGAAGTTTGGAGATGCCGGTGGCCATGGGCAAGGGAGAACTCAGAGGCGAGAGTATGAAAGCAACGAAGAAGACGAATCCGTAACGAGAAGATGAGCGCCGCTCTGTACCCTTTGTTAACCCTAATCCATTTTTTCCCAAACTAAAACAAATATGCTTAACCCTAACAAGTTATGAGATGTGTGGGCTTAACCCTTTTCCCTGCCTAAAAGCCCAACGAATTTTATTAAGAGCACCCCCATCCCATTTCTGTTATTTATCCCCCTTGAAAGATTTTTGGCCCATACAATGGTTTTCTTATCTACCCCCTTTATTTCTTGGACACCTCTCTTTCTATTTACTTTCTTTTAGTTTTTTTTTAGAATTTTATTGATTTAGTTAATTAATGAATTTAATCAAATAAGAGGTGCAATTTAATTAAACAATTTTAAATAATTTGACCATTTTATTAGTTTAAGTTTAAGATTAATTTAGTGATTTTAGTATTATTTTTAATTAGATTTAAGTTAATAACTTCTAAAGTTTTAATTTAGTTTAGAATTATTTAATAATTCTTAAAATATACTTTATATTAATATTAAAAAACATATAAAAATGGAAACTTAAAAAAAAAAACATTTTTATTTTCTTTAATTTATTCTCTTGCTTTATCCATATTAAAAAATAAAAATATAAAAATGCATGTTCACGCCATTTAGTCTGTTTATTTAGTCATTGTTATGGTTGTATATCACTTAGCTACTTAAATTGTTTGTTTGATTATTCAGTATTTACTTGGTTATTCTGTTTACGTCTAAATCCAAGGAGAAATGATTAAATTTGTTGACTTCATGTCCTCAAATCCCATCACGCGAATATCTTCATTTCATTAAAACTTAAGATAAGTTTTCCCCAAATATTCAATCTTTTCAAAACTCATACCTTTTAAGTCAAAACTTCGACATTAGGTCGTCGTACCTTCAAAAACCCGTCTGTACCCCTTTTCGGCCAAAACAATTTATTTTTAATCAAACGAACATTTTAATAAACAGATATTTCAAAAGGTTCCTATAGAGTACTATAGATATATTGGGTGCTAATACCTTCCCACTGTATAACCAACCCCCGAACCATAGACCTCTTTTCAAAACGCCTTGTATTTTCATTACTTTTAAAAGTATTATTTTACATTGCATACTTTAGGGTTTTATTTCGCTCTTTCCCCTTTTCCCTTGGAAATAATAAAGCGCGGTGGCGACTCTTGCTTTTGTGAGACGAATTAATCAATAATTCGATCTCCGATTTACCCCACTACATTGTTTATCGCTACACTTATGTCCATGAGCATGGCATAAGGGTAGCTTCTAAGGTGTCCTACTATTGCTCCGGTGACCACACTGTCCCTAACCCTCGAATTGACCCGAACACCTCCAACGGTGGTGCTACCTACCTCTCAATGGTGGGATGGCACTACCTTAAGGACATTTACACAGCCTAATTCCTTAGGGTAGGTAGATGACTCATAGATACTTGCTCTAATTCAAAACAAATCAAAACTTCTTTTCACACCGACACTTTTCAAAAAGCTTTCAAAACAACTTTTTAAACACTCTTGAGGACTGATACAAGAGTCGATCTGAAACTTTCAAAGAAACTTTTTCAAACTCACTCACAATTGAAAAGCAAACAAACATTTTGAAAACACAAACGAGCAAGTATCTAAGAGCCCATGGATAACCATGGATAGAAAGGGTGCTAACACCTTCCCTTTCTATAAATCTACCTCCCGAACCGAGAAACATTCTCAATAAGGAATTTTGCTGTGCTTTTGTCCTTTCCATGTTGGAGAACATAAAAGACGGTGGCGACTCTTGCTTCCGCGACATTTCGCGAACCACCGTTAAACAGTCAGTTCCAGATCCACCGATCACAGAACTGGCGACTCTGCTGGGGAAAACTTTAAAGTGAGGTGTACCTTAGGATAGTTCATAACTGTGTTTTCAATTGTTGTGCTTTGTTTGCTTTATTATTGTGGGTTGCATCGGAGTTACATAGATCCTAACCCGGATCTGGGGATACCCTGTTAGGTAGCATAAGCTGTGAGGGACCTGTCCGGCGTAGACCGACATGGGTGAAGCAGTGGCTACGTTGGTGTGGCACCTTGGTCTGTACCGATATCCCTTGTGTCGCAACGAGGAGAATATGGGTATTCTGAGGAGTCATTAAGCACCAACCGACCTTAGAACCTTAAATGACCCAACTTGGCCAGTAGAACAGTAGCAGTATGCTACGCCCATTGAGGCTAAACTCTCGTGATGGTTCTGGCCACAAGAAAAGATTGCGATGCTGGAGTTATGACCGATTGAGGGTAGTCAGTGATATTGGGATCCTCTAGAACCCGGTTACTTCTGATAGGACAGGTCTGAACCAACAAACTGAAAGAGGGTAATGCCTAAACCCCATGTTGGCCTAAACTCTAAGGGCTTGTCTTGTGTGACTTGTGTGCCTTATCATGTTTGCCTTTGTAAGTATCTGTGGTGTGCTTTATCATAACATCATGCCATCATGAACATTGCATGCATCATGCATAAGGACTGACCATTTCAAAGACAAGAGGGTTTCACCTTTGCTCTGTTTTGTAGGACATCATGATGCCTATGCGAAGGAATACTATCCGGTTCAACTTTGCTCACCCACCTGAGTTACTTGAAGAGTTGGTTAACAGAATTCCAAATACCACTTCCTTCATCCAAAGGCATGGTTCTCTTCTCAGTTTAGTCACGGCAAAGTGGGACCAACAACTGATGAGTGTCCTGACCCAGTTCTATGACCCTTTGTACCAGTGCTTCACCTTTCAAGACTTCCAGCTGGTCCCTACCCTGGAAGAGTTCTCTGATTTGCTTGGTATCCCTATCTTGGATCAGACCCCCTACACTGGTTGGGAAAAGGCTCTTAGGCTTGAGGAGGTTGCTGTAGCTCTTCCCTTGACCCACCAAGAAGTAATGGACAACTGGGTGACTAGAAGCAAAGTTAAGGGTTTCTTGGCCAAGTTCCTGGTTGGTAAAGCTAACAGTTTCTGGAATGACTTGGACTTTAGGGCATATGAAGACATCCTGGCTCTCTTAATCTATGGTTTAGTCTTGTTCCCTAATCCTGATAACTTCATTAACGTCACTGCCATAAGGATCTTCATGTCTCGGAATCCTGTGCCCACTCTCTTGGGTGATATCCTGCAACAACTTTATGCTCGTACTGCCCAAAGACGAGGAACTCTGTGGTGTTGTATCCCTTTGTTGGTGAGGTGGTTTATTTCGCACCTCCCCAAGTTCGTGCTGAAGAACCAAGAAGGAAGAGGTTGGGCTCATAGGTTAATGTCTCTCACTGATAAGGACATCATTTGGACTCTCAGAGGTTTGGACGAGGTAGCTGTTATTGATCGTTGCGGAAAATATCCTAATGTTCCTTTGATTGGTACCCAAGAAGGGATCTCTTATAATCCGTGTCTAGCTCTCCGTCAGTTTGGAAGAGCCAGAAGAGCAGGGCCTCATGAGATGTTGGTGCCTCGCATCAGTTTTGAGTTTCAGGTGGATAGTGACGAGCTGCGTCGTAGGTTCATCAAGGCTTGGGACAAAATTCACAAAGCTGACCCACAAGAGTTGGGACCAAAGACTTCTCTACCTATGGAAGCCTACTACAAATGGGTCCGCATCCGTGCTCAGAAGTTAGGTATGCCATACGAAGCTGTCAGACCCATCATTCTTGAGTATCCTGATAGAGATGGGGCTCCTCCAACTGTTCTCCCTCCTCAGATGCCTACTGATATTGAGACACTAAAGAGGTCTTGGGCGCAACTGCGAGAAGAACGGGATTCTTATCGGGAAAAGTTCAACGAGCAGGAATTGAAGATCCAGAAACTGACAAAGCAGTTGGAGAATGAGCGAGCTCTGAATGACTACATCCGTACTGAGAAGAGGAGACCCTGGGACCAATGATGAGCTTTGGATGTTCTTTTACAGTTTTATTTCCCTTTTTAGTATTTCCATTTTTTATGTAATGCCTAAGGGCAATCTGTTGAACAATTTAAATTTCAAAGTTGAATCTAATGAAGTGTGTTCCTTTTTGTTTACAAAGTTGATTCCCGGTTGTCTTTGAAAACATGAATCATACGCATTCCATTCATCATGTGCATCACAGGTACTCTTCTTTTCAGGTTGCTTACTGTTCTTCGCTATTTATTTCAGCATCATGAACCCTGAATCATCTATCGAGCAGTCTATCAAGGCCCTTCAGGTGCAGAACGCACAATTTCAAGAGCTGATCATGGGTCTGGCCCAAGGTCAAGAGGAGCTGAAGGCTCTGCTGGTCAAGAAGAAGAAGAAGAGAACTGTTCTATTCAACACGGGCCGGAGATTTGCTAACACACTGCAGAATGAGGAAGCTGGTTCTTCTGTAGGCAAAGACAGTCCCCAAGGGGGAAGGGCTCCAAGTCCGGTGGTCTCTGACAACGAGACTGATTTTAATGAGGAACAGTATCCTCTGGCTGAAGACAGATACAAGCAGTTGGAAGACCGTCTGAACGCCATGGAAATTCAACAAGTGCCTGGTTTGGATTTTGGAGACTTGGGTTTATCTTCTGGTGTGATCATCCCGCACAAGTTCAAAGCACCATCTTTCGCAAAGTATGACGGGGCGTCCTGCCCTAAGCTACACCTCAGATCTTATGTGAGGAAGATTCAGCCGTATACAGTGGACAAAAACTTGTGGATCCACTTCTTCCAGGAGAGTCTTTCAGGGACTCATCTCGAATGGTTCTATCAGCTGGATGGAACCAATGTTTGTAACTGGGAGGAGTTGGCTACTGCTTTTTACAAGCAGTATCAATATAATGCCGACCTCGCTCCTACACGTACCCAACTCCAGGGTATGTCGCTAGGATCGGGAGAAGGTTTTAAAGAGTATGCGCAGAAGTGGAGGGATTTGGCTGGCAGGGTGCAGCCACCGTTGACAGACCGTGAGCTGGTGGATATGTTCTTGGGGACCCTATCCGGGCCATTCTTTAATCACCTTATTGGTAATTCATCTGCAGGATTCACAGATCTTATTCTGACTGGGGAAAGGATAGAGGCTGGTATGAAGTCAGGAAAGATTCAGAAGGGTGCATCTTCAAGTTCTGAGAAGAAACCTTTTAAGAAGGAGGCCAGTGCTGTGTATGGGCCTAGGAGGCAAGACAAACCAGAGCGCCGCCAAGCTGTCAATGCGGTGGTGATTGCAAAGCCTGCTGTCGCTCCTCGGCAAAACAATCAACCAAGGGGTGAAAGACCCAGAAGAGAATTCACTCGGCTGAGTATGACCTTGTCACAAATCTTGCCGCAACTGCTATCAACCAACTTGGTGACTGTCAGAGAGGCTCCAAAGGTTGTGAATACTGCATCTCCTAAGTATAATCCAAATGCCCGTTGTGCTTATCACTCCGATAGCCCGGGGCATTCTACTGATGATTGTTGGGCCCTAAGAAATAAGGTGCGGGACCTTATTGATGCGAAGGAGATACAATTTGAGGCGCCTGAGAGGCCAAATGTTGTGACTGCTCCTATGCCCCAGCATGGAGTAAATGCCATTGATGAAGACTTGTATGCCGTTTCTGTGAATGATGTAGCTACTCCTCTGTTGACTGTTAAGAGGAACTTGCTGCTGGCCGGTTTATTTCCGGGTTACAGCAAAGGTTGCCTTTTGTGTGCTGTTTCCCCTACTGGTTGTCCGTTGCTGAAGTTAGGCATCCAAAGCCTGATGGACAGCAAAGAGATTCTCTTCAAGAAGACCGCTGTTCCTTTTGTTCCTGTGGAAGAAGTATTCGTCGTTACAATTTTCAACAATCCAATCAAGGCTCCCCCGAGGAAGTCAGTTAAAATCACGACTGTTGCACCCATTGTTATTACTGTTCCGGGGCCCCTCCCCTATGAATCTGACAAGGCTGTCCCGTGGCACTATGGGGCAGATGTGTATGTACTTGGAATAAAGCAAGAGTTCAACACCGGTACCAGCATCAGCAATATCACTGGTCCCGCCAAAGTAACCCGCAGTGGCAGGCTCTTCTCGCCTGACACTGCGCCACCAGTTATCCGAAGACCTCTCATAATAACGCCGGCAAGTGCGCCTATTTCCACTTCTGATCAAGTTGCTTCCCCTGCTGCCGAGTCATCTAATACTCGGGGCAAAGGGATTGATGATGAGCCTGCCCAGATGGAGGCACCAAAGTCTGTGAATGTTGAAGCCTCCCAGCAAGAGATGGAGGAAATTCTTAAGATAATCAAGAAGAGCGACTTCAATGTCGTTGAACAGCTGGGGCATACACCCTCCAAAATCTCTATGCTATCATTGCTGCTGTGTTCAGAGGCCCATGCTAAGGCCCTAATTTCATTTCTGAAGACGGCCCATGTGCCACAGGAGACATCTGCAGACCAGTTTACTGATTGCGTGGCCAATTTGACAGCCGACAATGGTTTGGGTTTCTCGGATGCTAACCTTACCGCCAAGGGAAAGAACCACAATGATGCCCTGCATGTCTCCATTGAATGCAGGGGCACTACTCTTGCTCACGTGTTGGTGGACACCGGTTCTTCCCTGAACGTATTGCCCAAAAAGGCCTTAGACCGGTTGGATTGTGAGGGCCTGGAGTTGAAACCTAGCAACATCATTGTTCGAGCCTTTGACGGATCGAAGAGGATGGTTCATGGAGAAGTAGACGTTCCTATTCGTGTGGGTTCTCAAGTATTCGACTCAACTTTCTATGTGATGGATATTCGTCCATCTTATTCCTGTTTACTGGGTCGACCTTGGATTCACAAAGTTGGGGCAGTGACCTCTACCCTCCACGAGAAGCTCAAGTACCCTGTCAGAGGGAAGATTGTCACTGTGCAGGGGGAGGAAGAATACATGGTTAGTCATTTGAATTCCTTCCGGTATATCGAGATGGACGGGGAGTTTATTGAAACCCCCTTTCAACATTTTGAAGAGGTACCTCCAACATTGGCAGAAGCAGAAGCAGTGGTTGAAGAGAGTTCTCCTTTGAAGATGGCCTCCTTAAAGGACGCCCGGGCTGTAATCGAGAAAGGTGAATGTGCTAACTGGGGCAGGCTCCCTGATTTCACTCCTAAAATTGACAAGTTTGGACTGGGTTTTACTGCAGAGGCTCAGAGGGTTGTGCGCAAAGCTAGGATCGGAAGACCTCCTGTGCTCATCACTAATCCAGGAGTGAATGTTATTGGGGATGAAGACGGAGTGGAAGAATCGGAGTTTGATAGCTGGATCTACCCGACGACTGACGGTGGATTGAACAATTGGACCACAAAAGATCATACACCTGTTACTTTTGTTACGCAGTAATGAATTCCTTTGTTTTTGTTATTTGTAATAAACAATAAACTGAAACTTTATGGCCCGGTGTCTTACTTGGGGCACCGTTGGCTTCATTTGTGAGGGCTTATAACTGTCATTTCCATATATCATGAATACAGATCTTGGACGTTTTTTCGCATTTCAAATCTTGTGCTCCCTTTCTTTCTTTCTTTCTTTATATATTGCAAAACAGCTGTATTTACACACACTCACCTACACAGGTTTCAATCCACTCTAGATCTCACTGGTAACGACTCTGCTACTGCCAGTTATGACTTCGAAAATCCGATCAACTTAGTCGAAGACGAAGGTGAAGATGATTGCGAAGTGCCTGGTGAGCTTGCAAGACTGTTACTCCAGGAAGAGAGGGCAATTCAGCCACATGAAGAGCCAGTGGAAACGATAAATCTGGGTACTGAGGCAGACAGAAAGGAAGTTAAGATTGGTGCCAACCTAGAGCTCAGTGTGAAGCAACGGTTGATTCAGATGTTACATGATTATGTGGAGATCTTTGCCTGGTCTTACGAAGACATGCCTGGGTTGGATACCGACATTGTGGTCCATCATTTGCCTACCAAGGAAGACTGCCCTCCGGTTAAGCAAAAGGTCCGCCGTATACGTCCAGAGATGTCTGAGAAGATCAAAGCTGAGGTTATGAAGCAATTCGATGCCGAGTTTCTTGCAGTAACTTCTTACCCTCAGTGGGTTGTCAATGTGGTGTCGGTACCGAAGAAGGACGGTAAGGTCAAAATGTGTGTTGACTACAGGGATCTGAACAGGGCCAGCCCCAAGGATGACTTCCCCCTACCTCACATCGATGTTCTGGTTGATAATACTACTCAGCACAAGGTATTCTCCTTCATGGATGGTTTTTCAGGTTATAATCAGATCAAGATGCCTCCTGAAGATATGGAAAAGACTACCTTTGTCACTCAGTGGGGCACCTTCTGCTACAAGGTCATGCCTTTTGGATTGAAAAATGCTGGGGCAACCTACCAACGTGCCATGGTTGCTTTATTTCATGATATGATCCATCATGAGATTGAAGTGTATGTCGATGATATGATTGCAAGGTCCCAAACTGAGGAGGAACACCTTGACCATCTACAAAAGTTGTTTGACCGTTTGAAACTGTACAAGCTGAGATTGAACCCGAACAAGTGCACCTTCGGGGTAAGATCTGGAAAGTTTCTAGGCTTCGTCGTAAGTGACAAGGGTATTCAGGTGGACCCCGCCAAGGTTAAAGCCATTCAAGAGATGCCAGTTCCCAAGACAGAGAAAGAGGTCAGAGGCTTTCTAGGACGTCTGAATTACATTGCCCGGTTCATCTCGCATCTAACTGCTACCTGTGAGCCAATCTTCAAGCTGCTGAAGAAAGATCAGGTAGTACGTTGGAATGATGAATGTCAGGCTGCTTTTGACAGAATCAAAGAGTATCTCCAGAAGCCACCCATCCTTATGCCACCAGTTGAAGGGAGACCTCTAATACTATACCTGACAGTACTTGACAGCTCAATGGGGTGTGTGCTGGGGCAGCATGACGAGTCTGGCCGAAAAGAGCACGCCATTTATTACCTTAGCAAAAAGTTTACCGACTGTGAGACCTGATACTCACTGCTTGAGAAAACTTGCTGCGCTTTGGTATGGGCTGCTCGCCGGCTGAGACAGTATATGCTGACTCACACTACTTTGTTGATTTCAAAGATGGATCCTATAAAGTACATATTTGAAAAGCCTGCTCTGTCTGGGAGAATAGCAAGATGGCAAATGATCTTGACAGAATACGACATCCAGTACACGACCCAGAAAGCTATCAAAGGAAGTGTATTGGCAGACCATTTGGCACATCAGGCAGTAGACGACTATCAGTCAATGAACTTCGAGTTTCCGGACGAGAGCATCATGATAGTGACTGATTGTGAAGTACCTGGACCGGATGAAGGACCTGAGGAAGGATCCCGATGGTCTATGCACTTTGACGGAGCCTCCAACGCTTTGGGTAATGGTATCAGCGCTGTGATCATATCCCCTCAAGGCACTCATACTCCACTTACTGCCCGACTATGTTTCAACTGCACCAACAACATGGCGGAGTATGAGGCATGCATCATGGGTCTCCAAGTTGCGATCGACTTAAGGATCAAGTTTCTGAGTGTCTTCGGAGATTCCGCTCTCGTGATCAATCAGATCAAAGGTGAGTGGGATACGAAACATCCGAATCTTGTTCCTTACAAAGAATGTGTGTTGACATTGATCCCCCATTTCACAGAGATAACTTTTGAACACTTTCTAAGAGAGGAGAATCAGCTGGCGTACGCGTTGGCTACGATGTATTCCATGTTCAAAGTCAAATGGGACAATGAGGCTCCCCGGGTCATTATCTGGAAACTGGACGAACCGACATACTGTTGTGATCTTGAGGCTGAGGTAGTGACTGAGAGACCTCGGTACCATGAGGTGAAGAGATACTTGGAAGCTCAGGAATACCCTGAAGGTGCATCTATCAACGATAAGAAGTTTCTGAGAAGGTTCGCGGCAAAGTTCTTCCTTAGCAACGGCATCATGTACAAGCGAAACCATGATTCGACCTTACTGCGTTGTGTGGATAAAACTGAAGCAGAAAGGATCATGGCGGAGCTACACGAAGGTACCTTCGGAACGCATTCCAGTGGACATACCATGGCAAAGAAGATCCTTCGGGCAGGATATTTCTGGTCCACAATGGAAGCTGACTGTTACCAACACTCTCGGACATGTCATAAATGCCAGATTTACGCAGACAAGGTGCACGTTCCTCCAGTGCCTCTGAATGTCTTGACAGCACCTTGGCCTTTCGCAATGTGGGGCATTAATATGATCGGCGAGATCAGACCTACGGCATCTAACGGGCATCGCTTCATCCTGGTAGCGATTGATTACTTCACGAAGTGGGTTGAAGCAGCTTCCTATGCTACTGTAACCAAGAACGTGGTGGCACGGTTCATTCGGCATAACCTGATCTGTCATTACGGCGTTCTGGAAAGGATCATTATGGACAACGGTACCAATCTTAATAACAAGATGATCACTGAGCTCTGCGAGCAATTCAAGATACAGCACCACAACTCTTCTCCCTACCGGCCGAAGATGAATGGGGCTGTAGAAGCAGCTAATAAGAACATCAAGAAGATTGTGCAGAAGATGACAGTGACTTATAAAGATTGGCATGAGATGTTACTGTTTGCTCTTCATGGGTACCGTGCCTCAGCAAGGACTTCAACCGGGGCAACACCCTTCTCCTTGGTCTACGTCATGGAGGCAGTCTTATCGATCGAAGTGCAGATACCCTCCCTCCGGATAATGAAGGATGCAGATCTGAGCGAAGATGATTGGATCCAGACACGACTTGATCAATTAAACCTAATTGACGAAAAGAGACTCACTGCTATTTGTCATGGTCAGACGTATCAAAAACGGATGATCAGGGCATTTAACAAAAAGGTCAGACCACAAGAGTATCAAGTTGGGGACCTGGTAATCAAGCGTATCATCCTTCCTCAGAGTGATCCCAGGGGAAAATGGACCCCTACGTACGAAGGGCCATTTGTGGTTAAACATGTGTTCTCAGGAGGAGCCATGATCCTAACCACCATGGATGGTGACGACCTTCCTCACCCCGCCAATGCAGACATAGTAAAAAAATACTACGCATGATAAAAGACCCGCTAGGTTGACATACCTAGGCAAAAATTAGGGCTTCCCGGCGAACCAAAAGGGTTCGGGCAAAATGAGGGATGAAAAAAAAAATCTGTACACCCGGCAAGTCGAAAATCTGAAAAGGCGGCTTGGGAAAAAATGGGTATCCCGGTGGACTGAAAACCCGAAAGGGCAGTCCAGGCAAAAGTTAGGGATAAAGCGTAATACTATGTCTCATTGGATCACCTTGCATCCAGAATCTGGTATCAACATCAAGTTCAAACAGCATCGATCAATCAGCTTCATCGTCAACTGAGCAGCCGAGTGATGAGACGCTCAAAGATATAAAGGCGATAGCAGAGTTGGAACCCAGTGGGATTATTCTTTTCACATAGCTGTTTTGTTTTCCCTTTGTACAAATTTGTATAAACTCTGTTGTTCGGCAGTGTTCTCCTACTAGGACGTCAGCCTCTTGTACATAAAACGCCTATTTACAGGCAAATTCAAAAATCAATATAAATTCACTTTTCAGACAAATTGCCAATTGTTTTTCCTTTTCCTGTTTTGTTTTGCGAAGAACGTCCAAGGTTCAATTTATGATATATACATTTGACATTAACTGTTAACTCATAAATATTTGCATACGAAACAAAGGATTAATTACAGGTAACATTAGAAACAGGGGCAATAATGAGTTGTCTAAAGCGATCTAATTGCTCTGTCCACCAAGGTACCAAGGTAAGTTCAGCTGAAGAACATAACCAAGATCTCTTAACTCCCCAGAGAGTGAGCCAGCAAGTCAATGCACTCTCCCCAAGCAGAGTTATACTGTCAACCTCAAGGAAGTTGGGTATTCCCAGCAGATATCAACATTCCCCAGCACAATATACAAACTTTTTTTAACAAGCATCCCCGGCAGTCTTGGTCTAAGATTGTTCCCCGGCGGTATACAGACATTCAGTGGAGCCACTTCCCCAGTATATCTCAAAATTTCCCCAGGAGAGTCCAGTCTGAATATTTCCCCAGGAAAGTGCAACACATCTCCCCAGTAGTAAGCTTATCCCCAGTAGATTCTAGAAGCTTATCCCCACAGAGCACGAACGCTCCCCCGGCTTTATTCAAAGGTTATCCTCCACCGGAGCTTATAACTGGGTTATCCTCAGCCAAAAGCCACAGAAAGATCGTCCTCGGCGAAGTCTTCCTATCCCCCAGCGGAGTCTATTAAAACTTCCAACATGACAACGGTATCCCCATCGAAGTTATCATCAATACCTCAACAGAGTACCTCTCTCCCCACAGAGTATTATTCCCCAGCAAGATCGCTAGAATAATTTTCCCCCCGCAGAGTAATCTCCAAGTTTATTCCCCAACGGAGTCATCTTCTCCTACCGGTATTCTTGCAACCCTCACTCCCCAGCGGAAACAGCGAAATGCTATTCACATCAGCCCAGGATTTAACTTCCCGGCATCCGTCAAGGATTTATTTTCCTAAGACGAAAACATACATTCATAAACATCGCATCTTCATACATTATAGCATGCACAAACGCATCATGAACATACAATCTCATCTCGCATGTCATACATCATGACATTACGCACAACTAACGTTTTGTCTTTTCAGGACAAAGGTTAATACAAAGATAATTATTATCAACGGTCGCAACTAAAGATCTGATTCCTGTATCTTGCCAGGGAGTATCTGTTGACGACTGATTCCAGACCCGATTCCTGTATCTTGCCAGGGTGCGTCTGAAGAGTTTGAGGATCCGATTCTTGTATCTTGCCAGGGTGTATCCGTTGACGACTAGCATTACCAGACCCGATTCCTGTATCTTGCCAGGGTGCGTTTGAAGAGTTTGAGGATCCGATTCCTGTATCTTGCCAGGGTGTATCTGTTGACGACTAGCAT
The DNA here is from genome assembly GCA_948472305.1 of Vicia faba. Classification (NCBI taxonomy): domain Eukaryota; kingdom Viridiplantae; phylum Streptophyta; class Magnoliopsida; order Fabales; family Fabaceae; genus Vicia; species Vicia faba. The sequence goes on from CATIWC010001890.1 coordinate 314,121, forward strand.
TACCAGACCCGATTCCTGTATCTTTCCAGGGTGCGTCTGAAGAGTTTGAGGATCCGATTCCTGTATCTTGCCAGGGTGTATCTGTTGAAGACTAACATTACCAGACCCGATTCCTGTATCTTGCCAGGGTGCGTCTGAAGAGTGTGAGAATCTGATTCCTGTATCTTGCCAGGGTGTATCTGTTGACGACTAGCATTACCAGACCCGATTCCTGTATCTTGCCAGGGGGCGTCTGAAGAGTTTGAGGATCCGATTCCTGTATCTTGCCAGGGTGTATCTGTTGACGACTAGCATTACCAGACCTGATTCCTGTATCTTGCCAGGGTGCGTCTGAAGAGTTTGAGGATCTGATTCCTGTATCTTGCCAGGGTGTATCCGTTGACGACTAACATTACCAGACTCGATTCCTGTATCTTGCCAGGGCACGTCTGAAGAGTTCGAAGATCTGATTCCTGTATCTTGCCAGGGTGTATCTGTTGACGACCGTATTCTCCGGACTCGATTCCTGTATCTCGCCAGGGCACGTCTGAAGAGTTTAAAGATCTGATTCATGTATCCAGCCAGGGCGCATCTACACAAAGAGTTTGAAGATCAACTCCTGAAACAGGCCAGGTAATCATCTTTCTTTTTCAGGTATGCAAGTTCTCGCTAAGGAAACTCTTACGCGATTGACACCCAAATGGCATCTATAAGCCCATCCACCTATCCATCACCTCTCAACATGGCATCTGTAAGCCCATCTTCCTATCCATCAATCTACAAATGACATCTGTAAGCCCATTCCCACCATCATACTGCTGACACTCTACTATATGAGTGCAAATTTCTGGGCACTCTAGTGTTCAATCATCTTCTACCCTCGGATTACGAAAGGCACGCCAGCCAATCTACATCCTCAGGTCTAAGAAGATTGAACAGGGGCAACTGTTGTACCCCAAAATTTTCCCTCCCATATTCTTCAAGATTTGCCAAGGTCAAGGTTCAAAACTTCTCAAGGGTTGCACAGTCCAATTGCCTCCTAACACAGTCAAAATTAGGGTTTTGGTTCTGGCAAAGAAATTGAAGTTTCCAGGGGTCCAATCAAGTCCCACATGCCTACGTACATTGTCAAGCATCCATATACCAAGTTTCAAGACTCACAGCATCAAATGGCACAGTCAAAAACCCTAAATGCTTCACAGTCAACTGCAGGGGCAAAATGGTCATTTGACAGTCAAAAGTCAAAAATTTTGATCAACATCTTATTTTGAAGCCACAAACATAATTTGATCAATTCTTGATCATGATTCTTAAGGCATGGCTCAAAAAGTCTCAAGATGCAAAAGTTTCTATTTTTGGACAATTGAAAAAGTCAACTGCAAATTGACCAAGGCATAACCTCCACATGGTTTATCAGAAAAATTCCATCCAAAGCTCATTTTGAAAAGAATGACATTTCCTACAACTCATCTTCACACTTCAAGTCCAAGAAATGCTCTCACAAAAAGTTACCAATCTCAACATTATAGGTCATTTTCAAAAGTCAACAAAAAGGCACTTTAAGTCAAAGACCATAACTTGAGATTGGTAAATCAAAATGACATGGGACCAAAGGCATTGGTTAGAGGACTTCAATACCTTTCCAAAATGTCCAAGAACATGATCAAAGCTTTAAAATTGAGCAATATATGCCTTGTGGAAGTTGGGAAATTTTTGGGAATTTTGAAAAGTCAACTTTGCACAAAAGGGTTCAAAAATGCTAATGGGCCTCAATTTCTTCCATGAATCATTACCCAAAGGCTATGCACGACACATTGACATCCAAGGGAGTTATTTTATCATTTTTTGATTAATTATTTGAATTCTTATTATTATTAATTCACTTAATTAAAATTAAAATATGAAAAAATAGCAAATCACACTTTTCAAATCTTTTTATGCAGAGATTTCACTCATTAGGTGCTCAATATCTCGTGTACCATTCAAAAAGGAAAGAATCTTCCATGATTTGGCATAATTGGCATGAAAAAGATTGAAGAAAAGATATGGAAAATCAAATATCCAAAGTCATAAATGGATGGATTTTGGGCTGGCTTTTTGACCTAATTCTATTCATATACATGTGCATAAGTGAAACCTAAGGCTAGAGACACAAGAAGCTGCGCAAAACACAGAAAAACAAACTTGCATTTTTGACAAAAATATTGAAAACTGAAAACCTAATTACAAGGTGTTTCAAGGCCTGAAAAGTGTTCCAATACATTGTTGGGCGACCTAGGAAGCGTTTGCAATCAAAGCCAAGTCTCCATACTCAAAGAAGTGGTAGAACGACAACGCCCTGTTCATGAAATTTTTCACATTCGTATTTGAATTTACATGCATTTTCCATACGTTTTAATGTTTGATTTATACTAACATGAACATTCTGAAGCTATTGGTGCCCTCTAATTGAATTAATGTTGCCTGTATCCAAAGTTGCCATGAACGTTTCTTAGGGTTTCAGAGCTCCAGATTTGAGGCTTTTCACGTCTGGAAAAATTGGCCAACCAAACCTATTCCATTGAAACCAGGACATCCAGACGAATCAATTCCACTATTCGCGCCCTTTTTATATTTGCATATGCCCTATTCGCTATTATTTGCAGGTGCCATTTAGTGGGGGTTTAAAACCCCCGCTATCTATTTGTTATTTTCAGGCAAAACGAAGAAGAAGGAAGGAGACGCTGAGTTGTTGGACTGTGGTTGGCCAGTTTGAATGATTGGCGCGTTTTTCAATTGTCCAGCGTAATACTCATTGTTCACATATAATATTCACGTTCCATAATAATATCAAACATACGCGTTGGTTGGGTTGGTTGATGCGTTGGCTTGCAGGTATTGGAACCTGGGTTCGATTCCCAGGTCCCCCACTTCTTCCATAATATTTTTCTTAATATGCTTCTGTGCAGTATGCTCTCAAAGGTTCATCATATACCCTCGCCTGCTTGCCTGCCAAGTGTCCAGGGGCTTCAATCAAAGGGCCAAGATGTGGATTCCACCATGTACGCTGGTCAACTGATGCACACGTAACCACAAAAAGTCCAAAAGGGCCTGATTCAATGGGCCTAATTGCTTCAACAAACCTCCCAGATTGGGTCAGACACCCCATGGTTTGCATTATATTTCTTAATTTCTTTCTCTTTTCTTCTTTTATTTTAATTGCTTTTTTTATTTTATTTAATTCACAAATTTAATTTTCATAATACAAAACTAAAAAAAAAATGTTTATTGTTTTTAATATTTAATTCACTAATATTTTTTGTAAATAAATTTTTAATAATCTTTTAGTAAAATTAGGTTAAAATTTTAATGTTTTTTTTTCTTAATAACTAAAATAGGTAGAAATTAGGTTTAGCATTTTTCTTTCTTAATAAATAATTTCTTCTTCTCATTATTATTATTATTAATTATTAATTATTTTGTAAATACTCATGTAATTAAATGATTAGTATAAATTAGGTTAAAACTTTAATCTTTTTTCTTTAATAATTAAAAATATTTAGAATTAGGGTTTCTTTTAATATTAATTTCCTTTAGTTCATAAATACCAAAAACCATAAAAAAGAATAACTTCTTTTCTCATTAAATAATTAATTAACCTTCAATTTTAATTTAATTTCTCAAAAGGGTCCAACGCCCTCGCATATTCGATTCTAATTTCCTTTCGCGCGTTTGTTCTTATTTTTCGTTTTAAATATAATGTAATTGCCCAAAGCCTTGTAATAGTAATTAGGAAATTTATTTACTTTCTGCATTTTATTAAAAAACGGGTCTTTGTTAATTTGGCGATGTATAGACCCGCGCCTTGTAATAGCGTAGGACTTTTATTTTCCGCATTTTAATTTCCGCACCTTTAAACTGCTAATCACATGAAAGAATGAATGGCCCAAATAAAATCAAAGCTTAGATCACCCAATGCATGATCAAGATAAAACATAACTGAAAATGACACACAATTCACACACCACTCTTAGGGTACGCCTCACTGTTGCCTTGCCCCTCGAAACGTGGTCGTCGAGTATAGGACGTTTTAGTAAGTCCTTATGTCCATGTGCATGGCATAAGGGTAGCTTCTAAGGTGTCCTACTATTGCTCCGGTGACCACACTGTCCCTAACCCTCGAATTGACCCGAACACCTCTAATGGTGGTGCTACCTACCTCTCAATGGTGGGATGGCACTACCTTAAGGACATTTACACAGCCTAATTCCTTAGGGTAGGTAGATGACTCATAGATACTTGATCTAATTCAAAACAAATCAAAACTTCTTTTCACACCGACACTTTTCAAAAAGCTTTTAAAACAACTTTTCAAACACTCTTGAGGACTGATACAAGAGTCGATCTGAAACTTTCAAAGAAACTTTTTCAAACTCACTCACAATTGAAAAGCAAACAAACATTTTGAAAACACAAACGAGCAAGTATCTAAGAGCCCATGGATAACCATGGATAGAAAGGGTGCTAACACCTTCCCTTTCTATAAATCTACCTCCCGAACCGAGAAACATTCTCAATAAGGAATTTTGCTGTGCTTTTGTCCTTTCCATGTTGGAGAACATAAAAGACGGTGGTGACTCTTGCTTCCGCGACATTTCGCGAACCAGCGTTAAACAGTCAGTTCCAGATACACTAGCTCATCATCAGTCAACCCTACACAGGTGTCCTTCTTTCCAAGATGCAGTTTTACACGAGCTCATCATCAGGTAATCCTACACAGGTTCCCTCTTTCAACTTACAAAAATTACAATTCAATAGACCACCTCCAGATGGCATCTATAAGCCCATCCACCTGTCAACAGTCTCCAAATGGCATCTACAATCCCATTCCCGACAAGGTTCTGTCACATCTCCATATGGCATCTATAAGCCCATCCTCCCATACCATCTTTCCAAATGGCATCTATAAGCCCATTCCCGACAAGGTTCTGTCACATCTCCAGATGGCATCTATAAGCCCATACTCCTATCCACCATCTCTCCAAATGGCATCTGTAAGCCCATTCCCGACATCACATTGCTGATACTCTACTATGTGAGTGCAAATTTCTGGGCACTTTAGTGTTCAATCATCTTCCACCTTCGGATCACGAAAGGCACGCAAGCCAATCTACATCCTCAGGTCTAAGAAGATTGAACAGGGGCAACTGTTTTACCCCAAAATTTGCCCTCCCATATTCTTCAAAAGTTGTGACAAGCATCATTTCAATTTGCTCAAGTCTACTCAAGGGTTGCACAGTCCAATTGCCTCATAAGCCAGTCAAAATTAGGGTTTTGGTTCTTGCAAGGAAGTTGAGGTTTTCAAGGGCTCAATCAAGTCCCATATGCTCATATACATTGTCAAGCACCTACATATCAAGTTTCAAGGCTCACAAGGTCAAGTTGCACAGTCAAAAACCCTAAGTGCTTCACAATCAACTGTAGGGGTAAAATGGTCATTTGGCAGTCAAAAGTCAAAAATTTTGGTCAACATCTTATTTTGAAGCCACAATCATCATTGGATCAAAGCTTGATCATGATTCCACAAGAATGGCTCAAAAATCATCAAGATGCAAAAGTTTCCATTTTTGGACAGTTGAAAAAGTCAACTGTAACTTGACCAAGGCATAACTTTTTCATGGTTCATCAGAAAAATCCCATCCAATGCTCATTTTGAAGGGGATGACATTTCCTACAACTCATCTTCACATTCCAAGTCCAAGAAATGCTCTCACAAAAAGTTATCAATTTCAACATTATAGGTCATTTTTAAAAGTCAACAAAAAGGCATTTTAAGTCAAAGACCATAACTTGAGATTGGTAACTCAAAATGACATGGGACCAAAGGCATTGGTTAGAGGACTTCAAGACCTTTCCAAAATGTCCAAGAACATGTTCATATGATCAAAATTGAGCAAGATATGCATTGGAGAAGTTGGGAAATTTTTGTGAAATGGCAAAAGTCAACTATCCTTGAAACATCAATTTTTGACAAAAGGGCCCACTTTTTTCCACTTGATTCAGCCTTGTCATGCCACCCACGTGTCCCATGATCAATTTCAAGACCAAATAATTATTTTTCTATTTTTATTTAATTTTTATGGATTTAATTCATTTTAATCCATAATAATTCAAGTAAATCTAAAAAAATTAATTAAATGGTATCTTATGGTTTGAATAGCCTTCATGAAGCATTTGCAACCTACCAGTTTCGTGCTAAGCTCATTTAGGCATGAAAATTCAAATTTTGAACAAGCTTTGAAAGGCCTTTAATGGTGGTTAAGACAAAATCCAAAGCTTAATTGCAATGGTTAAAGGCTCCTAAATGTGACTTATTCTCACTCATTACTATATATACAAGCCTTGCAAGCCTCATTCACAACCAAAACTTTACACAAAACGACCAGAGCAAAATCCAAAAAGTGTCAAAAAAAGTGTGAGATCAAAAGGAGTATTGCAAGCATTTTCAGGCCAAAAGGAGAACGTGACTCTCTTCTTTGCCATCCCCTAAAGCTAAAGCAACCCTTGCCACGTACTAAGATCCATCATACCGCGCTGTAAGTTCTTCCCAGGTCCCCCAAAATTTCTATACATTTTTTTCTTTACATGCTTGTGTGTAGGTTCCAAAAGAAGGTTCATCATACACCTTCCTCATCCAGACGCCAAGTGTCCTCAATCGTCCATCCAGTGGCCTAAAGATGACGCACACCATACACCTGGTCAACCTTGTGCATAGGCAAGCAAGAAAGTCAACGTGGCTTGGCTGGTTAATGGGCCTAAATTTCCAGATTCACCTCCTTAAGGGTCCAACACCCCCTTGGTTCACTCTTTTTTCTTTTTGTTTTATATTTTCTAATTTAGTTATTAATTGTTTTTTTTAATTATTATTATTACCACCAAAATTAACATAATTAATATTTTTCATAAAAATTCAAAAAAAACTAAAAAATGTAAATATTTTTTATTATTCACTATTAATTATTTTTGTAAATAAATACTAATAAATTGAGTTAATTTTAATTAGGCAACTTTAACTTTTTTTTCTTAATAACTAAAATAAATTTAGAATTAGGTTTTTATTAACTTTTAATTTTATTTCCTTTTATTTTATTTCATTAAAAACATAAAAATACAAAAAAAAAATTCTTTTAATAAATTAATTAATTAGTTTAATCATTAGTTTTAATTTCATTTAATTACAAAAAAAGGACAAAAATTTAATTCTTTCTTAAAAAAGGGTCAACACCCTTAGGACGTTCCCGATTAAATTTCTATTCGCGCGTATTTATTTATTTTGACTATGTTTATGTATCTGTACAGAGGATGTAATATCAATTAGGATTTTATTGCTTTCTTTAATTTTCTGCATTTACTTTTCAAAACGGGTTATTGTTTTTGGCGATGTATAGACTCGCGCCTTGTAATAGTTAGAATTTATCTTTCCGCAATTTATTTTCCTCACTCCTAACTGTTAAAAATGCATGAAAGAATGTATGAAAAATAAAATCAATCCGTAGCTCACAAATAACATATACAAAGACATAACATGAAAACAACACACAAGCACATGTCACTTCTAGGGTACGCCTCACTGGTTGCCTCGAACGTGGTCGTCAAGTATAGGGTGTCTTAGAGGTCGCCCTTCTGTCTAAAAGATCCAGTTGCCTCGAAACGGTTGCCTCGGATAAAAAAGGATCTAGGATATTAGGGTTACTTCTAAGGTATCCTACCATTGCTTTGGTGACCACACTGTCCCTAATCATAGAATTGACCCGAACACCTCCAACGATGGTGCTACCTACCTCTCAATGGTGGGATAGCACTACCTAAAGGACTCTTACACAACCTAATTCCTTAGAGTAGGTAGATTCTCTTAAGTACTTGCCCTTTCTCAAAACAAACAAAAATACTTTTCACACCTCACACTTTCTAAAAGTTTTCAAACAAATTTTTCATACACTCTTGAGGACAGATACAAGAGTTACTTAGAAATTTTTCAAACGAAACTTTTTCAAAACCCACACACACTTGAAAAGCAAACATATTTTGAAAACATAAGAGCAAGTACCTAAGAGCCCATGGATAACCATGGACAGAAAGGGTGCTAACACCTTCCCTTTCTATAAATCTACCTCCCGAACCGAGAAACATTCTCGAATAAGGAATTTTACTGTGCTTTTGTCCTTTCCATGTTGGAGAACATAAAAGACGGTGGTGACTCTTGCTTACCGCGACATTTCGCGAAACCAGCTAAAAAACAGTCAGTTCTATTTCCACCGATCACATATAGTTTTAACACTTTACATTTTTGGAATCGTGGAAAAATTTGCTACAAGTTTCATGTTTACAGTTTTCATTTTTGATGAGAAATGAGCAAGTTACAGTTGGTCTGGCTGAAGGTTGAAGATGAAGTCTTCAGAACACGTTTTGCCTTACATATTTATTGTTTCATTTGTATTAACAGATGTATAGCCACCCCAGGGGTAGAAGCGCGTGCCTGTAACCTTTGGGACCTGGGTTCGAGCCCCAGTGGTACCCTTTTGCATTTTTTTCTTCATATTTTCACAATTCTGACCCTTTTTTTTGTTTGGCAGGCGCTGGGCCCTTTGGGCCTGACTCATTTTATTTTTTGCTAGTTGACCTCCTTGTTTCCCATTGACACCCCTGGTCTAATTTTATTTTATTTTCTTATTTTCATTTTATTTATTTTCTTAAATTATTTTTCTAATATTAAAAAAATCATAAAAATAAAAAAAATGATATATTTATATTTTGACATATTTTATTTTATTTTTTCCATAAATAAAAATATTTTTATACTTCATTCATTTTATTAAGTAGATTTTATAAACTTAATTAATAATATATTGTTTATTTATTTTTCTTCACACCATTTAAAATACATTATTTTAATATAAAAAGGACTAAAAATATTTTATAATACTACAAATATTTTCAAGATAAAAAATACCAAAGAATATATACTTTTCTTAAACTTATTTTCTTTTGATTAATTAATAGAATTAGGGTTTTCTTTTAAAATCATTTCCTTAATAAATTCAAACTTAATTAACTATTTTCTTTATTTAAATTATGTTAAGACAAAATCTTTTTTTCTTCATGAAAACCAAACAAAATTCATTTTCTTCATATTTTGCATCCTTGTACATTTATTCATTTTTATACTTTGTATTTAAATTTCTTGTATATTCATGCCAATTCAATATGGTTGTAATATACTAATTAGGTTTAAATTCTTGCAATCCCCATTTACAAATTGTATACCCCTCCCCACAAATGTTGTAATAGCGTAGTAACTTTAAATTTCGCAATTTATGGCTTTCATATAACATGCTAGTAATTAGGGTTTGTATGAAAAGACTAAAATCAATGCTTAGAAAACCCTAATTCAAGACAAAAGCAAGCATGAAAACAATACACCTGCACATAAGCACCCCTAGGGTTATTCCACTTGGTTGTCTTATACAAAATAGCCATATTACGCATGTAAGGTATCTTAGCCAAAACAAGCAAATACAAGATCATAGTCCCTCGATGATGCTATCTAAGTTGCCTTATGTGATACGGTGGGAAAGAACTGACTGTTTTTTGGAATGCTGGTTTGCGTTTTGCGTTTGTTTTCGCAAAATGTCGCGGTAAGCAAGAGTCGCCACCGACTTTTATTTTATCCAACAAGGAAAGGAAAAAAAGCACAGAAAAATTCCTTTTTCGAGATATTTCTCGAGTTCGGGGGGTAGATTATAGAAAGGGAAGGTGTTAGCACCCTTTCTATCCGTGGTTATCCACTGGCTCTTAGATACTTGCTCATATTGTTTTCAAAATATTGCTTTCTTTGTGCTTGTGGGTTTGAAAAAGTTTTTGTTTTGAAACTTCAAATTAACTCTTGCTTCTGTCCTCAAGAGTGTAATGAAGTGTTTTTGAAAACTTTGTTCGAAAAAGTGTAAGTGTGAAAAAGATTTTGTTTTTGAAAGAGCAAGTACTTAAGAACCATCTACCTACTCGAAAAAGGAATCGTTTTATGATGTCTTCCTTTAGACAATGCTATCCCACTATTGATGAGTAGGTAGCACCATCGTTGGAGTTTAAGGGTCAATTTGAATGCGGGACTTACGGTCACCAAAGCAATGTTAGGACGCCTTAGCGGTAACCCTAATGTCTTAGATAATTTGTTTTGAGGCAACAATATCCGAGGCAACCGTTTCGAGGCGACTATGATCTTTGGACAAGAGGGTGACCTCTAAAACAACCTATACTTAATAACCGTGTACGAAGGCAACCAAGTGGGGTGTACCCTAAGAGTGCGCATGTGCGAGTGTGTCGTTTTCAGTTAATTTTATCTTTGTACATGTTAATGGTGATCTATGTTGATTTTAGGTTAAACATCAATTCTTGTCATGCATTCCTATTATCAAACATCTAACAGTTATAATTTGCAAAAAATAAATTGCGGAATTTAAATTACAAGGCGTCGGGTATTTACATCGCTAAAAGCAACCCTTTGAAATTTAAATGCAAAAAAATAGATAAAGCGATAAAAAAATGGTCCTAATTATCTATTACAAACCGGGAACAAGTACAATATTGATAAAATAGATCACGTGTGGAAAATTAAATCGAGCGCATTTTGGGTTTTGACCCTTTTTGAGAGAAAGTATCCTTTTTTTGTTGTTTTTGATTTAAGAAAGAAATTAATCTAAGTTGATTATTAAATTAATAAATAAATAAGTTAATTAATGAAAATAAATATTTTTGGATTTTTGTATTATTTAAAGAAAGAAAATAAAATTGATCAATGTTAATAAAAACCTAATTATGTCTAAGTTAATTTTAATTATTGAAAAAAAATTAAAGTTATTTCTAATTAATGGCCTAAATTAATTAATTGATTTGTTGAAAAAAAAACTAAAATTTAATTTAATAAAGAAAATAATTATTTTTGTGGTTTTAATTTTATAAAGAAAAAGATTTGATTGGTTAGTTAATAATAAAAATAATAACAAAACAATTAAATAAACTAAATGAAAATAGAGAGAGGTAGAGGTATATGGGTCTGTTTGGAGGTTTGATCAGCAATTCCATGGCCCAAACGTGCTGGCCTTGTTGACTTTGAGGGATCCAGTGGGTGCACCATCAATTTCTGGCCACCAGATTTGGCCTATGGCCATCTGGCCATCAGATGCTTGAGGGTGTATGGTGTGCTTCGTGTTTGGATTTGCATGAGATAACCTGAAGAAAAAACACATTGAGAAATTTGGAGGACCTGGGATTCGAACCCAGGTCCTGTAGGTGATTGCCAACGCTTGCTTCCACTAGGCCATTGTGCTTCAGTTGTAAATATATTAAGCAATAATAATAATAAGAGATAATGCGCTAATATGCCAGCACAACAAAAAACAAGCGCGTTATGGTTTGAACTGGCCACTGGAGAGGCGACACGTCTCCATCTTCTTCCTCACGTCCGTGGCTAAAACTCTGCAACACCTATAGCCACAGACACCGCCTGTCACTAAAAGGTCACGTATCCATATAATCCACTGTGAGCCATGGAAATGAAATCTAAGGGCATGGTTGTGCCCGTCTCATCGTCCCGGTCACAACCATGCCCTTCTCGTCATCCAATTTTCCCTGAAAAAGAAATGCCCAAAAACAAACCACGAAACCCTAGATATGGTACTTCACTTTACAGGTCAGATAAATAAAATTGGATAATGCATAATGCTTGGAAATTTGATGAGGATTATGAATATGCCAATAGTTTGTACAAAAGATGCAGGAATAAAGATTTGTGAATTCAAGAAAGAAGCAATTTTTTTGTGACACTTACAGTGCTTTTGGGCGTGTATGAGAGCTTGCTTGGGATCCAGGAGGGTTATGTGATCACCCAGGAATTGATTGAGATCATTATTGGCTTCTGAATTTGCCTCTAAGTGTGAATTCGAACTCAAGCTTTTTCACACTTTTTTCAAGTTTTGTTTTGAGTGTTCTTGCAGCCTCTAGCCTTGTTTTCGTGCCCTCTAGCCTCCTTATGTAATGTGGAATGTATTAGGTCAACAATTGTGCTTTGAATCTTTCCACATCAATGCCATGAGATTTGATTTGATTCACCATTACTAAACCTTCCAAAATTGTCAAAACTCAATCTTTTTGCACATGGAATGCTTGATACGAGTTTGATACCCTTGATGATGATGATTCAGTCCTGAAATAGCCAAAAAGATATCAAGTAATCAATATTTGGATTTTATTTGATTTAATTTGATTTAAAATGAAATAATTCAATAAAAAATAAAATAAAATAATAAAAAAGAAATATGATCTCAAGGATGAATCTAGGACACGCGTGCAATGGGGAAAGCTCAAATCAAGTGGAAAAGAATGGGCCCATTTGACAAAAATTGAAGTTTTGGGGATAGTTGACTTTTGGCAACTTTGCAAAAATGCTCAACTTCAACAATGCATAACTTCTTCAATTTTGAACTTTTGGAAGTTTTCTTTGACTTTTTAGAAATCTTGAGATGTCCTCTAACCAACTCTTTTGGTCTCATCTCATTTTTATTTTCCATGCTCAAGTTATAAGCTTTGGCAAAAAAAGGTATTTTTGTTGACTTTCAAAAATGACCTATAATGTCCAAATTTATAACTTCTTGTGAGTGCATTTTTTGATCTTGGGGTATGAAGATGGAATGTAGTAAATTGAATCCTCTTCAAAATGATATTTGGATGTGTCATTTCCCATAAAGTATGAGAAAGTTATGCTTGGTCAAAGTTGGTTTGACTTTTCCTACAAAACCCTAATTTAGCAACTTTTGAGTCTTGATGAATTTTGAGCAATCCTTGATGAATCATGATCAACCCTTGATAATATGATGAAATACCATTCAAAATGAGAATGTTGACAAAAAATATTGAAGTTTGACTGTTTATAGGTCACAGTTGACTTTTGCCCTATCATAGTCGATTTTTGGGCCCTTTGAGCAATTGACTGACCAAACTTCCTATGCAAGGCTTGAAATTTGACATGTATGATCTTGAGAGCATATTAGGAAATTAGGGAGAACTTGAGGTCATTTGGACCCAAAGATCTTGATGCAACACAAAACCCTAATTTGGGGTTGACTACCTTAGGAGATAGCTTGATTGTCCAACTCTTGAGCAATCTTGAGCCACTTGGAGATTTTTCTTGCAATGTTGGGAAAAAAATGAGAGGGCAAATTTTGGGGTACAACAGCTGCCCCTGTTCAATCTTCTTAAACCTGAGGATGTAGATTGGATTTCGTGTCTTTCGTGATCCGAAGGTGGAAGATGATTGAACACTAGAGTGCCCAGAAATTTGCACTCGCATGAAGTGGTATCAGCCTTGTGATGTCGGGAATGGGCTTACAGATGCCATTTGGAGATTGTTGGTTGGAGGATGGGCTTACAGATGCCATTTGTAGGAGCGTCGATCACATAAGAGATTCCTTAGCGAGAACATGCATACCTGTTGTTGTGGAAGATTCCGCTGGGGAAGTCTAAATTTTATTGAGATTTTAGGAACTTGCTTGTACCTCAGCTGAGAGAACATCTTTTCTGAGTTTTAAGGACTTGTCCTTAATTCAACTAGGGGGAAACATCTTCATCAAGATCTAAGAATGTCTGGTCTTCAACGTAGTATATCGTTGAGATTATAGAACTCGTCCACACTATGACGGAGGGAAACATCTTCATCAAGATCTAGGAACTGTCTGGTCTTCAACATAGTATATCGTTGAGATTGTAGAACTTGTCCACACTATGACGTAGGGAAACATCTTCATCAAGATTTAGGAACTGTCTGGTCTTCAACGTAGTATACCGTTGAGATTGTAGAACTCGTCCACACTATGACGGAGGAAAACATCAAGATTTAGGAACTGTTTGGTCTTCAACGTAGCATACCGTTGAGATTATAGAACTCGTCCATACTATGACGTAGGGAAACATCTTCATCAAGATCTAGGAACTGTCTGGTCTTCAACGTAATATACCGTTGAGATTATAGAACTCGTCCACACTATGACGGAGGAAAACATCAAGATCTAGGAACTGTCTGGTCTTCAATGTAGTATACCGTTGAGATTATAGAACTCGTCCACACTATGACATAGGGAAACATCTTCATCAAGATCTAGGAACTGTCTGGTATTCAACGTAGTATACCGTTGAGATTGTAGAACTCGTCCACACTATGACGGAGGAAAACATCAAGATCTAGGAACTGTCTGGTCTTCAACGTAGTATATCGTTGAGATTATAGAACTCGTCCACACTATGACATAGGGAAACATCTTCATCAAGATCTAGGAATTATCTGGTCTTCAACGTAGTATACCGTTGAGATTGTAGAACTCGTCCACACTATGACGGAGGAAAACATCAAGATCTAGGAACTGTATGGTCTTCAACATAGTATACCGTTGAGATTATAGAACTCGTCCACACTATGACATAGGGAAACATCTTCATCAAGATCTAGGAACTGTCTGGTCTTCAACGTAGTATACCGTTGAGATTATAGAACTCGTCCACACTATGACGGAGGAAAACATCAAGATCTAGGAACTGTCTGGTTTTCATCATAGTATACCGTTGAGATTATAGAACTCGTCCACGCTATGACATAGGGAAACATCTTCATCAAGATCTAGGAACTATCTAGTCTTCAACGTAGTATACCATTGAGATTATAGAACTCGTCCACACTATGACGGAGGAAAATATCAAGATCTAGGAATTGTCTGGTCTTCAACGTAGTATACCGTTGAGATTATAGAACTCGTCCACACTATGACGTAGGGAAACATCTTCATCAAGATCTAGGAACTGTCTGGTCTTCAACGTAGTATACCGTTGAGATTGTAGAACTCGTCCACACTATGACGGAGGAAAACATCAAGATCTAGGAACTGTCTGGTCTTCAACGTAGTATATCGTTGAGATTATAGAACTCGTCCACACTATGACGTAGGGAAACATCTTCATCAAGATCTAGGAACTGTCTGGTCTTCAACGTAGTATACCGTTGAGATTGTAGAACTCGTCCACACTATGACAGAGGAAAACATCAAGATCTAGGAACTGTCTGGTCTTCAACGTAGTATACCGTTGAGATTATAGAACTCGTCCATGCTATGATGTAGGGAAACATCTTCATCAAGATCTAGGAACTGTCTAGTCTTCAACGTAGTATACCGTTGAGATTATAGAACCCATCCACACTATGACGGAGGAAAATTGTCGAGATTGAGAACCTTATCTGAAATTCAACCGAGGATAATTCAGTTGAGATTTAAGAACCGGTCAGGTCTTCGACTAAGCTGAGAACTTAACTGCATCTTTCCTGAAAGGTAAAGGTCAGTCATATGCAATGCATTATATATATCAAGCAATGATGTTCTCAAAATAAATGAGATTGTATTGTATGATGCGTATATGCATGTGTCGTGATGTATGGAAATGTAATGTTTTGGCTGGGGAAAATAAATCCCGGATAGCTGCTGGAGAATAGAGTTGGATTCTTCGTTTCCGCTGGGGGTGGTGAACGAAGATGATTGCGAGAATAAACCTGCAGGAGAAGATAACTCCGTTGGGGAATAAACTGAGGAGGATATTACTCTGTGGGGAAGAGATGTTCTGCTGAGGATTCAACCAATAAGTTCCACTGGGGATGAATTACCGTTTCTGGTGATACTGAATCCTGTTGGGGATTGAATTCCTGTTTATGAAAGGAAAGAACTCTGCTGGGGATGATCTTTCAGTTGCGACTTCACCGGGGATAACATTTTAGACTCTAATGGGGATAATCCTTTGAGCTTTGTTGGGGATAATCTTCCTTTGAACTTGGCTGGGGATATTTATTTTTATACTCTGCCGGGGACAAACTTCCATAGTCTATTGGGGATGATTCTTCAACTCCACTAGGGAAGCATTTTCAGACTGCGCTGAGAAAATTTTAACTCCACTAGGGATATCTTGTATTCTGCCGGGGAATATTCTTATACTCCGTTGGTGAATATTAAGACTGCCGGGGGTATTAAGCCTTTTCAGTGTTGATGGTAGATAAACTCTGCTTGGGGAGAATATTACCAATTCATTCATTCATGGTTGCAAGTCTCAGTTGGGGAGAGCTATCTTTACTGTCTTACTCTGCGGGGAGTGAAAGTACCTTAGCCATATTCTTCAACTGAATTTACCTTGTACTTGGAGGAATGAGCATCTGTACAGTTTGGACAATTCTTATTGCCCCTGTTTCTGATATTTCCAGTAATCATCTTTTGTTTCGCATGTAAATATTTATGAGCAGCAATTAATGTCAAGTGCATATATCAAAAATGAACATTGGACGTTCTTTGCAAAACAAAATAGATAAAGGAAAAACAGTTTGAAATTTCTTTGAAAATGAATTGTATTGATTTTGAAGTTTGGCCTGTAAATAGGCGTTTTTGTACAAGAGGTTGACGTCCTAGTAAGAGAACACCGCCGAACAAATAGAATTTATAAAATTTGTGAAAAACTAAACAAAACAGCTATGTGAATAATCCCACTGGGTTCTAACTCTGCTATTGCCCTTATGTCCTCGAGCATCTCATCACTTTGCTGCTTGGTTGAAGGTAGATCAGATTGATTAGTGTCGTCTGAGCTTGATAGTCGATACCGAAGTCTGGATGCAAGGTGATCCAATGAGACACAGTGTTACACTTTGATCCCTAATTTTGCCTGGACCGCCCTTTCGGGTTTTCAGTCCACCGGGATACCCTTTCTTGCCCAAGTCGCCCTTTCGGGTTTTCAACTTGCCGGGTGTATAGATTTTTCATTTTCATCCCTTATTTTTGCCCGAACCCTTTTGGTTCGCCGGGAAGCCCTTATTTTTGCCTAGGCCAGTCAACCTAGCGGGTCTTTGATTATGCGTAGTATCTTTTCACTATGTCTGCATTGATGGGGTGAGGAAAGTCGTCACCATCCATGGTGGTTAGAATCATAACTCCTCCTGAGAAAATGTCCTTAACCACAAATGGCCCTTCGTAAGTAGGGGTCCATTTTCCCCTGGGATCACCTTGAGGTAGTATGATGCGCTTGATTACCAGATCCCCAACTTGATACTCTTGTCGTCTGACCTTCTTGTTAAATGCCTTGATCATCCGTTTTTGATACGTCTGACCATGACAAATAGCAGTAAGTCTTTTTTCATCGATTAGGTTCAACTGATCAAGCCGGGTCTGAATCCAGTCATCTTCGCTCAAACCTGCATCCTTCGTGATCCGAAGAGAGGGTATCTGAACCTCAATGGGCAAGACTACCTCCATGCCATATACCAAGGAATAAGGTGTTTCCCCTGTTGACGTCCGTACTGAGGTACGGTACCCATTAAGAGCAAATGGTAACATCTCGTGCCAGTCTTTGTATGTCATTGTCATCTTCTGCACGATCTTCTTAATGTTCTTATTAGCCGCTTCTACAGCCCCATTCATCTTCGGCCGGTAAGGAGAAGAGTTGTGATGCTGTATCTTGAATTGCTTGCAGAGCTTGGTGATCATCTTATTATTGAGATTTGTACCATTATCCGTAATGATCCTCTCTGGTACACTGTATCGATAGATCATATTATGCCGAATAAACCGTGGCACGACGTTCTTGGTCACAGTAGCAAAGGAAGCCGCTTCAACCCACTTCATAAATTAATCAATTGCTACCAGGATGAAACGATGCCTGTTGGATGCCGTAGGTCTGATCTCGCCGATCATATCAATGCCCCACATTGCAAAAGGCCAAGGTGCCGTCAAGACATTCAGAGGTACTAGAGGTATGTTCACTTTATCAGCATAGACTTGGCACTTGCGACATGTCCGAGAATGCTGATAACTGTTGGCTTCCATAGTGGACCAGTAGTATCCTGCCCGAAGGATTTTCTTTTCCATGGTGTGTCCACTGGAATGAGTTCCGAAAGTACCTTCATGTAAATCTGCCATGATCCTTTCTGCTTCATTCTTATCCACACATCGCAGTAAGGTCGAATCATGGCTACGCTTGTAAAGGATGCCATTGCTGATGAAGAACTTTGCCGCGAACCTTCTCAGAAACTTCTTGTCATTAACAGATGCACCCTCGGGGTATTCATGAGCCTCAAGATACCTCTTCACCTCATGAAACCATGGTTTATCTGTTAGGTCTTCAGTCTCAATGTCACAGCAATATGCAGGTTCGTCCAATCTTTCAATGATAATCCGGGGAGCTTCGTTGTCCCAATTGACTTTGAACATAGAAGACATCGTAGCCAACGCGTCCACCAACTGATTCTCCTCTCTAGGGAAATGTTCAAAGGTTATCTCTTCAAAATGCGGAAGCAACGTCAACACATACTCCTTGTAAGGAATAAGATTCGGGTGTTTCGTATCCCACTCGTCTTTGATCTGACTGATCACGAGAGCAGAATCTCCGAAAACACTTAGAAACTTAATCCTCAGGTCAATTGTTGCTCGAAGACCCATGATGCATGCTTCATACTCCGCCATATTGTTGGTGCAGTTGAAACATAGTCGGGCGGTGAACGGAGTATGAGAGCCTTTAGGATATATGATCACGGCGCCAATTCCATTACCCAAAGCATTCGAAGCTCCATCAAAGTACATAGACCATCGGGATCCTTCCTCAGGTCCTTCATCCGGTCTAGGTGTCTCACAGTCAGTTACTATCATGATATTCTCATCTGGAAATTCAAAGTTCATAGACTGGTAATCATCCACTGCCTGATGTGACAAATGGTCTGCCAACACACTTCCCTTGATTGCCTTTTAGGTCGTATACTGGATGTCATACTCAGTCAAGATCATCTGCCATCTTGCTATTCTTCCGAACAAGGCAGGCTTTTCGAAGATATACTTGATTGGATCCATCTTTGATATCAATAGAGTAGTGTGAGTTAGCATATACTGTCTCAGCCAGTGAGAAGCCCATGCCAAAGCGTAACAAGTTTTCTCAAGCAACGAGTATCAGGTCTCGCAGTCGGTAAACTTTTTGCTAAGGTAGTAAATAGCACGATCTTTTCGGCCAGACTCGTCATGTTGACCCAGAACACACCCCATTAAATTATCGAGTACTGTCAAGTATAAGATCAAAGGTCTCCCTTCAACTGGAGGCATCAGAATGGGTGGCTCTTGGAGATACTCTTTGATCCTTTTGAAATCGGCCTGACATTCATCATTCCATCTTACCACTTGATCTTTCTTCAATAACTTGAAGATTGGCTCACAAGTAGCAGTCAGGTGCGAGATGAATCGGGAAATATACTTCAGACGTCCCAGAAAGCCTCTGACTTCTTTTTCTGTTTTGGAAGCTGGCATTTCCTGTATAGCCTTAACCTTGGTAGGATCTACTTGAATACCTTTATCGCTTACAACAAAACCCAGCAGCTTACCAGATCTCACCCCGAAGGTGCACTTGTTCGGGTTTAACCTCAGCTTATACAATTTCAACCTGTCAAATAACTTCTGAAGGTGGTCAAAATGCTCTTCTTCAGTCTTAGACCTTGCAATCATGTCGTCGACGTATACCTCAATCTCATGATGGATCATGTCATGGAACAAAGCGACCATGGCACGCTGATACGTTGCCCCAACATTTTTCAATCCAAAAGGCATGACCTTGTAGCAAAAGGTACCCCATTGGGTAACAAAGGTTGTTTCTCCATGTCTTCAGGAGCCATTTTAATCTGATTATAACTAGAAAAACCATCCATAAAGGATAAGACCTTATACTGTGTGGTGTTGTCAACCAGAACATCGATATGAGGTAGAGGGAAATCATCCTTGGTGCTCGCCCTGTTCAAATCCCTATAGTTAACACACATTCGAACCTTACCATCCTTCTTTGGCACAGGAACCACATTGTCCACCCACTACGGGTAAGAAGTAACTGCTAGAAAACAGGTGTCAAACTGTTTCATAACTTCAGCCTTGATTTTCTCAGACATATCCGGGCGCATTCGGTGGACTTTCTGTTTCACTGGAGGACAGTCTTCCTTGGTAGGCAATCGGTGAACCACAATATCGGTATCCAACCCAGGCATATCTTCGTAAGACCAGGCAAAGATCTCAACATAGTCACGCAGCAATCTGAATCAACCGTTGCTTCACACTAGCTTCCAGATTTGCACCGATCTTAACTTCTTTCTTGTCTACCTCTATACCCAGATTTACTGATTCCACAGGCTCTTCATGCGGCTGAATAACCCTCTCTTCCTGGAGTAACAATCTTGCAAGTTCACCAGGCACTTCGCAATCATCTTCACCTTCGTCTTCGGCTAAGTTGATCGGACTTTCGAAGTCATAACTGGCAGTAGCAGAGTCGTTACCAGTGAGATCCAGAGCGGATGTAGACCTGTATATGTGAGTGTGTGTAAAATAGCTATTTTGCAATATGTAATAAAAGAAAAACAAGGAGCGCAAAATTTGAAATGCAAGAAAACGTCCAATGCTTTTATTAATGACATATGAAAATGACACACATAAAGCCCTCACAAATGAAGCCACAGTGCCCCGGGTAAGACACCGGGCCGTAAAGTTCAAAAATTGTCTGTTACAAAAACAAAAAGTCTCATTACTGGGTGATAACAGAAACGGGCATAGAATCCTTCACTGTCCAGTTTCTTAATCCACCATCGGCAGTTGGGTATATCCAGCTGTCAATGTCAAACTCTTTATCATCGTCATCCCCGATAGCATTCACCTTTGGATCTTGTTTAGGCTTTTCTGGTGCTCCGAACTCGATCTCCTTAGCATCAATCAGGTCTTGCACCTTATTCTTCAAAACCCAACAATCATCTGTATCATGCCCCGGGCTATCAGAGTGAAAAGCACATCAGGCATTAGGGTTGTACTTTGGTGATGTAGTGTTGGGATTCTTCGGGGCCTCCCTTGGAATCACTAGATTGGTTTTCAATAATTGTGGCAGAATCTGAGATAAAGTCATGTTGAGCTGAGTGAATTTCCTTCTAGGTCTCTCAGCCTGTGACTGATTGTTGCACTGAGGAGCACCAGCAAGTCTTGAAATAACAACCGCATTAACAGCTTGGCGGCGTTCAGGTCTACTCTGGCTTTTCGAACTGTAAACGGCACTAGACTCCTTCTTAAAAGGCTTCTTCTCGGTGCCTGATGAAGCACCCTTTTGTATTTTACCAGACTTAATACCAACCTCAATCCTTTCCCCGGTCATAATCAGCTCTGTAAATTCGGATGAAGAACTTCCAATCAGATGGTTAAAGTACGGACCAGACAAGGTCCCCAGAAACATATCAACTAACTCCCTATCAGCCAAGGGTGGTTGCACTCTTCTAGCAAGGTCCCTCCACTTCTGAGCATAATCTTTGAAACCTTCGCCCGCACCCATAGACATACCCTGGAGTTGGGTACGCGTGGGAGCGAAGTCAGCATTGTATTGGTACTGCTTGTAAAAAGCAGCAACCAAATCTTCCCAACTACGGATACTGGCTCCTTCTAGCTGGTAAAACCATTCAAGCTGAGTCCCTGAGAGACTGTCTTGAAAGAAGTGGATCCATAGGTTCTTATCAGCGGTGTACGGCTGAATCTTCCTTACATACGACCGGAGGTGCAGTTTCAAGCAAGAAACCCCGTCGTATTTAGCAAAGGCTGGTGCTTTGAACTTGTGGGGAATCACTACCCCAGATGACAGACCCAGATCACCAAAGTCCAGACCAGGCACCTTCTGAACTTCCATCGCACTCAAACGATCTTCCAGTTGCTTGTATCTATCCTCGGCCGGAGGATACTGGTCTTCGTCGAAGTCTGTCTCGCTGTCTGAAACCACAGGGCTAGGAGCCCTCCTTTCTTCCTAACTATCTTTCCCTCCAGATGAGGTGGTCAAATCAACTTCGTCCCGTAGCCTGTTTCCAAACCTGTGACCTGTGTTAAACAAGACTGTCCTCTTCTTCTTCTTCTTCTCTTTCAGAATAAGGGTCTTTAGATCTTGCTGACCCTTTGCTAGATTCATGAACAATTCTTGGAATTGGGTGTTTTGAGCCTGTAGAGCCTTGATTGCTTGTTCAGTTGATGGTTCAGAAGACATGATGCTGAAATAAACAGCGAAGAAGATGAGAAAACCTGTAAGGGTACCTGTTATGAGGTGCATGGAATGAAATGCATATGCTTTGATTTTAAAGACATCGAGAGATTCAAATTCGTAAACCAAACATGAAACACACTTTTATTATATAAACTTGAAATTCAATTGTTCAACAAATTGCCCTTAAGGCGTTACAAGAAAGGAAATACTGAAAAGTAAATAAAAACTGGAAATAATCAAAGGACATCAGCGCTCCCATGGACGTTTGCCTTTAGTGCTGACATAGTCATTGATGATCTGCTCCCTCTCCAGCTGCCTAGTCAACTTCTGAATCTTCTGCTCTTGCTCGTGATATTTTTCTCGGTAAGTATCCCGCTCTTCCCTTAGCTGCATCCAGGACCTCTTCAATGCCCCAATGTCAGTAGGCATGTAAGGGTGTAAGATAGTAGGAGGAACCCCTTCCTCATCAGCAACTTCAACAATAATAGACAAGACGACTTCATAGGGCATTCCCAGCTTTTGGGCCCGTATACGAATCCATTGGAGATATGGTTCCATTGGTAGAGAAGTATTCACACCCAACTCGTGTGGATCAGATCTGTGTACTCTATCCCAAGCCCTTATGAATCTGCGGTGTTGCTCGTCACTATCCCCTTGGAAATCAAAGATGATACTAGGCATTAGCAACTCATGAGGTCCTTCCCTTCTGGCTCGCCCAAACTGACGTAAGGACAAACATGGATTGTAGGTAATTCCTCCATTGGTTCCTATCAGTGGAACATTGGGGTATTCCCCACATCCATCAATAATAGCCACCTCATCCATACCCTTAATAGTCCAAATGATGTCATTGTGAGAGAGATACATAACCCTATAAGCCTAGCCCATGCCTTCTTTGTTCTTCAAAATTGATTTGGGGAGGTGAGAAATAAACCACCTCGCCAATAACGGAGCACAGCACATCAAGGTTCCCCGCCTCCGAGCAGTACGGGCATAAAGCTGATGAAGAATGTCACCCAAGAGAGTGGGTACATGATTACCAGAGATGAAGATTTTTACCGCATTCACATCAACAAAGGAGTCAGAGTTAGGAAACAATACCAAGCCATATATCAGAAGAGCCAGAATATCTTCGAATGCCTGGAAGTCTAGACTATCCCAGAAATGATTAGCCTTACCAACCAAGAACTTAGTCAGAAAGCCCTTTGCTCCACTACGAGTTTCCCAATTAGCCATTACCTTATCCTTTGTCATATGAAGGGCTGAAGCAATATCTTCTGGCCTAAGGATCTTCTCCCAACCTGTAAATGGGGTCTGCTCCAGAATAGAGATATCGAGCAGATCAGAGAACTCTTCCAAGGTAGGGACCAACTGGTAGTCTTGAAAACTAAAGCAATGGTATAGTGGTTCATAGAACTGGACTAGGACACTCATCATCTGCTCGTCCAATTTGGGGGTGACCAAACTAAGAATATGCCCATGTCTTCTGATGAAGGAGGAAGTATCAGACATCTTTGCAACCAATTCTTTAAGCATAGTGGGAACCTGGACAAAGTTGATCCAGATGGTGTTCCTATGCATAGGTGTCATGACCTACAAAATAGAACAAAGATGAATCCCTCATGTCTTTGAAATAGGTTAGTCCAATGCAAGATGTATGCAGTGTTATGATGTCATGATGTCATGATAGAAAGCACATCGCAAGTATCCACAAATAGCAAACATGGTAAAGGTACACAAGTCACACAGAGAGCCCTTAGATTTCTGGCTGGCAAGGAGCTTAGGTACTACCCTCTTTTAGTTCAGTTGGTTCAAACCTGCCCTAAAAATAGTAATCGGGTTCTAGAGGATCTCAATATCACTGACTATCCTCAATCGGTCATAATTCCAGTTTAGCACCCTTTTCTTGCGACCAGAATCATCGCGAGAGTTTAGTCTCAATGAGTGTAGCATACTGCTACTGTTCTATGGCCAAGTTGGTCAATTTAAAGGTTCTAAGGTCAGTTGGTGCTTAATGACCCCTTAGAAGACCCATATTCTCCTCGTTCCAACACAAGGGATATTGGTACAAACTAAAGTGCCACACCAACGTAGCTACTGCTTCAACCGTATCGGTCTATGTTGTACCCCAAAATTTGCCCTCCCATATTTCTCAAAACATTTCAAGAAAATTCACAAGTCCAACCCGGCGCGTTATATTCAGGTGTTCTTTCGTCAAGATATCTCTGGTAACATATTCTCAAATTCAGGTTCGGCTCAAGAGTCAATTCTTTGAAGAAGGTATCCGAATGTGTGAGTTTTCTCGAAGAAATATGGTGAAAAAGTGTGCTGAAAGTGCAGTTTTTACGCGCTAAAAAATTCATAACTTGAAGATCGTGACTCGTTTTGAACCCGTTCCGGCGGCCAAAATTCCGTCTTGACATTATCTACGTTTTCATCTCTCACGGCTGGAAGCCAATTTCGATCAGAAGGTCTTCAAAAATGTGGATTTATCAAGTATTTTCGTGCAGAAATTTGTGACAGAAGTTTATTTGCGTCATGTTCAAAAAATCATAAGTTGGTCGATTTTCATCGTATCGAGCTGGTTCCGGTGCCAAAATTTCACAAATTGAGTTGGCTACATTTTCACAGAAGGTATTGAGTTCAAACGGTATTCAAAAGGCCTTCGTTTTTTGCTCAGAGTGCATGACACGATGAAAATCCTGAATGCTGAATATTATTTCATCTGGGCCGAAACTTCGAAAATTCATAACTCGGTCAATTTTTATCGGATTGGACTCATATTTTTACACAAGGTTACTGACTCATAGATCTACAACTTTGCTTCAAAAGTCGAGACCAAATTATGCACTGATCAATACCAGTTATTTATTGAAGAACGTGTCAGAGTCGACACTGAAGCCCAAAATAAGTTTGTCTGAGCTGAAACTTCAAAAATTCATAACTAATTCACCGTTTATCCGATTGAGTCGATTTTCGGACAGGAGTTAGTTCTCGATGACGGCTACATTTTGTTTTCACATTTCAACTTCAAAAAATGCACTTAAGTCCCTGCGATTTAGCCTGGAAAGTGACGAATTCAAGTGAATATTGGAGGCCCAATTGCACATTCAAAGCCCATTTTCTTTACCCTAATTTCCACTATATAATCACCTTCTTGTCACACAAACCAAAGGGGAGAAAAAAAGAAAAAAGAGGGAAGAAAAAAAGAGAGAAAAAACCTTGCCACAACACTGTTGGAATATCAAACTCTTTCAAGAACCCTAAAACCTTGAAATCCTTATTACAAATCTCTCTCTCACTACAAACAAAGTCATCTCAGTTACAAACCAACATCTTATTACTTCTTCAGTAAGGGTAAGGCTGACTTGATCTCCATGATCCAAAGGGCATAAAAGCATTCATGTCACTACTTTTCCAGTAAGGGTAAGGTTGATTTGATCTCCATGATCAAAAGGGTATAATCATTCATACATGCCATATTGTGCCTAAACATTAAATTTCTTCATATATTGGCTTTATTTGCATTTTATGATTTTATTTGATGTGTTTGTGAGATTCAACACTGCAGATTTAGACAGGATCCCAGGCAGGTTCATTAAGGAACGTTGAGGCCAAAAGCCAAATGGCCAAAAGCCAAAAGCCAAATGGCCAGACTAGAAAAATTTATGCATGACACCAATACATGGCGAGGCAGACATTAAGCCAGACATTAAAGGAACGTTGAAGCCAGAACACAAATGGCCAAAAGCCAAAGGCCAAAAGCCAAATGGCCAAAGTAGAACAACTTATGCATGAAACTCAATCCAATGGCCAAAGAATGCAGACCACGGTACTCAGGAGTCAATACTTCAAAAAACCTCCCCTTGGGCCAGACACCCCCTATGGTTTGCTCAATTTTTAATTTTTATTTGTTTTTCCTTTTTATTCTTTTAATTGTTTTCTTTTAATTCCATAAAATAATTTTCATAATAAATATAAAATACAGAAAAATAAAAAAAAATGTTTATTTTATTAATATTAATTTTACTATTATTATTTTTGTAAATAAACTTTAAACAATTAATTAGATTAATTTAGGTTTCAAAACTTTAATATTTTTCTTAATAAATTAAATATGTAGAAATTAGGGTTTTTAACTTTTTCATCATTTTTTTAATAAATAATTTTCTCATCATTATTATTATTATTAACTACTAATTTATTTTGTAAATAAACATGTACATAAATTCTTTAGTAAATTAAGTTAAACTTTAACATTTTTCTCAAATAATTAAAAATAACTTAGAATTAGGGTTTCTTTTAATTTTAATTTTAATTTTCTTATTTCATAAATACAAAAAAAACCTAAAAAACACTTCTTTTATTTCAATAAATAATTAATTAATTTTTAATTTCATTTAATTTCTTTAAAGGGTCCAACGCCCTCGAACGTTCTATTTTTATTTCTTTCGCACATTTATTTTCTTTCAAATATTATGTAATTGCTCAAGCCATGTAACTCGGACATTTTATATTTCCCGCATTTTATTTCTTTATTTTATGTCAAATCGGGTCCTGGTTTAATTTGGCGATGTGGACCCGCGCCTTTGTAATAGTTTAGGAATTTTATCTTTCCGCACTTTTTAACTGTTAAATAAATGCATGCAAGAATGAATGACAAAAATAAAAACAAAACGTTAGATCACCAATAACCTGACAAGACAAAAATAAATGAATCTGACACACAAATCACACACCACCCCTAGGGTACGCCTCACTGTTGCCTTACCTCGAAAGGTGATCGTCGAGTAGAGGATGTCTTAGTAAGTCCTCATGATCCGGGAACCTGGCATGAGGGTAGCTTCTAAGGTGTCTTCCCATTGCTCTGGTGATCACCATGTCCCGAACCTCGAATTGACCCGAACACCTCCAATGGTGGTACTACCTACCTCTCAATGGTGGGATGGCACTACTTTAAAGGACATCTACACAGACGAATTCCTTAGGGTAGGTAGACGACTCTAGATACTTGCTCTAATTTCAAAACAAATCAAAAAATACTTTTCACACCGACACCTTTTCAAAAAGCTTTCGAAAGCAATTTTTCAAACACTCTTGAGGACCGATACAAGAGTCGAACTGGAATTTTCAAAGAAACTTTTTAAAACCCACAGTTGAAAAGCAAGCAAACCATTTTTGAAAACACAATGAGCAAGTATCTAAGAGCCCATGGATAACCATGGATAGAAAGGGTGCTAACACCTTCCCTTTCTATAACCTACCTCCCGAACCGAGAGCAATCTCTTTAAGGAATTTTTCTGTGCTTTTGTCCTTTCCATTTGGAGAAAATAAAAGACGGTGGCGACTCTTGCTTCCGCGACATTTCGCGAACCAGCGTTAAACAGTCAGTTCCAGATCCACCGATCACAGAACTGGCGACTCTGCTGGGGACTAAACTTAAAGTGGGGTGTACCTTAGGACTAAGATCACTGTGTTTTCAATTGCTTTCCTTGTGTGCTTTAAAATTGTGGGTTGCTTGGGAGTTCTATAGATCCTAACCCGGATCTGGGGGATACCTTCTTAGAAAGTAGCAACAAGGCTGTGAGGGAACTGTGCGGGGTATACCGAC
The DNA here is from genome assembly GCA_948472305.1 of Vicia faba. NCBI lineage: Eukaryota > Viridiplantae > Streptophyta > Magnoliopsida > Fabales > Fabaceae > Vicia > Vicia faba. The sequence continues at coordinate 341,842 of CATIWC010001890.1, forward strand.
ATGGTTGAAACAGTCTGCTACGTTGATGTGACACTTTGGTGTGTACCGGTAACCCTTGAGTTCAGTCAAGGAGAGTACGGGGCCTCCGCGTGGTGTCGTGAAGCATCAACAGACCTTAGGAACCTTAATTGAACTATCTTGGCCTCTTTAGGGTAGTGAGATAACTGACTTTGGTGCAGTCCGAGGTTGGTTGATACTCGATACTACACTCAATTGAGGGTTGCTTTCCTGGAATATTTCGGTCGCCAGTTCAGTGGCTAAATCGAAACGATGAACAATGAAAGCAATCCCGTGATATTGGGACCCTTAGAACCCGGTTACTTCTAATAAGACAGGTTTTGAGCCCACCAACTTCAAGAGGGTAGTACCCCAGACCTCATGCTGGCCTTAAACTCTAAGGGCTTCTCTTGTGTGACTTGTGTGCCTTCGTACTTGACTATCTGCATGCTTGTTATCTGACACATGAATTTCTTGCAGGTTTTGTTTATAGTCCTTAATAGGGACTCATAACAGGGTATACTAAGTTTCTTACAGATTTTGGTTTGCAGTCCTTAATTAGGACTCATAACAGGGTTTACCGAGTTTCTTGCAGGATTTGTTTTTTAGTCCTTAACTGGGACTCATGACAGGTTTTACTTGAGTTTCTTGCAGGTTTCTGTTTATAGTCCTTAATAAGGGCTCATAACAGGGTTTATTCATATTACCCCATGCATCATGACATCATACCATTGCATACATCCTAACCCATTTCAAGGATCTCAAGGGCTTGTGATGCAGGTCATGGTGAATCAAACATCTAGCGAGGGGCAAAGAGGATTTGTTTTCCTCTAGCCAAAGTTGTCAGGGGCTATGACCCACTTGATATGGTGAGCTCTGACTCTTGAAGAAGGTTCCCCTAACCAAGGTTGTTTGGAAATCAAAACCAGACATGATGATTAAAGTCAGGGGCTATGACCCACTGGATATGGTGAGCCTTTGACCCTTGAAGAAGGACTCTCGACAACATGAAGTTCCTTCAATCAAGCTACCGGATCCCAATTCTAACAGTTTTCTTGTTTACCCCGCAAGGTCCTTGAAAACATTGCATGCATGTCATACTCATCATTACATAACAGGTATCTTTGTTGCAGGTCACTTACCTTTCTCGCTGTTTATTTCAGCAATGGCCTTCCAACCAGACAACCAGGGCCTTCTTGCTCAAGAGACTCGGTTCGGGGAAATCCTCCTGAATCTATCCAAGGGGCAGGAGGAGCTAAGAACACTTCTCATGGAGACTCTAGTCAGGAACAGTGCTGAGGATGAAGGGCTGAAACACCTACAAGCGGAGATGGATGCAATGAAAGCCCAGATGCTGGGGCAGAGGAATGCCATTCAAGGTTTAGCTCAAAGACAAGATGAGCTCCGGTTTCTCGTCAACCAACTGCTTCAGGGTAACCAACTGGGGCAAACATCTAAGGGTAAAAAGCCAATCATCGTTCAACCATTGAGACAAAGAGGCGAGGAGAAAGCTCCTCATATGGCTCCAATATCACCAAGTCAGTATCAACCTCACCAGCTTCAGCCAGACAAGCCCAAAAGGCAATTCACCAAGCTCAGCGTGTCGCTGCCTCAAGCCTTACAACAACTGTTGAGGTTGAACTTGGTAACTCTAAAGGATCCTCCTAAGAATCCCAACAGGACACTCTCAAGATATGACCCCAACGCTCACTGCGCTTATCATTCTGACAGTCCGGGGCATGCCACAGAGGACTGTTGGACTCTGAAAAATAAAATCCAGGACCTGATTGAGGAAGGGGCTGTGGAATTCACCCAAGATGGTCAGACTGAGTTCTTCTACTACCCCTGCAAGACTCACCATTTGAAGTGACAAATCCTGAGACTGGAAAACCTTTGTTCATTCGAATGTTCAAGTTGCAATTTCCTTTTGTTCAAACATTTATTCATGTTAAACATTGTTATCACATTAATGCATCGCTTATGTCTATTTTGAAACAATATATTCGTATTCACTATATGCAAATTATTTTCATATTTTTTCTGATGTTAACTCTCGATTAATAATTCTAAGCCTCTTGAGGGAGGATGACGAAAACGATACCGCGATCATTACAGTATGCTTTTGAACGGACCCCGCTTATGAAGTACATGCATTGTTTCAATTCCTAAAACACTGGAGTTATAAGGATGATAATCCCTCGCCAACCCCTCTGAGCCAAAGAAGTAGGAGTTTTTCTTTTCGAAATTTAAAACCCTTAATCATAACCTGGGGCAGGGTAGTCTCTCAGTTGATCCAAGTGCATAACGAATGGCACCAAAGAGGTCCTTACAAAACAAAAGACAGTGATGGTTCAGAACAATCAAAAGGACAGGCAGTCATTATCAAAAAATCATAAACGAAAAGCCCAAGAAGTCAAAACCTATAAAAAGGGACTTATGAAACTAGGGCATCCCGCTGACTGTAATTCCAAAAAGAAACAGTTCAGGCAAAAAAATAGGGATAACGAAATCAAAAAGAAAGAGGTCCTACAAACCCTCAACAAAAAAAGAAATGACTGCTTATTCAAAATAAATCATCAGTATCCGAACCATCATTGGAACATCAGGACAAAGACTCAAACAAGGTCTAACGCACGATCAGCTGAGTTTAGGTTTGGAGAACATCACGAAGAACGGGTGGGTACAAATAATTTGAGCCTTTATCCTTTGTTTCTTAAACCGTGAACCAGGCCACGTTATAACCCTTAAAAGTCCTAGCTGAAGCACGGGTAGTTCGAAAGCATACTGTTACGAAGGTATCCTGACTCCTTAAGGCTACGGTAAATACAGAGTTGACATCACGTTTTACAAACAATCATTTGTTTTATGGAAAAAGAATGCATTTTCAAAATTTTCAAGACAGACATAGGATTTGCATTTTTAACATAACTTTGTTTGCATATGACTTTTTGTTTGAACAGCAGAAGTTCGCACGACGAATGCCTAATGAACAGAAGTACCTCCAATCAAGGGGCAGACATGACCATGGTCCATTATCTGGGGCAGTCCAATCAAGATTCGGAGAATCTCTCAAAGGTCGAATAGCTTGGGGCAAATCTCCGCCTGAGCCACTTGGGGCATTGGACATGAATTCTCAGCAACGAATCTTGCCTGATCAAACACCTTCTGATGGTATGACAAAACACTTCTAACAGGGGCAACTCCCTACATTCTGAGAGCGTGGACATAGTCGAAAAGATACTACGCAAAATCAAAGACCCGCTAGGTCGACGTACCTAGGCAAAAATAAGGGCTTCCCGGCAAACCAAAAGGGTTCGGGCAAAATGAAGGGATGAAACGAAAAAATCTGTACACCCGGCAAGTCGAAAACCTGAAAAGGTGGCTTGGGCAAAAATGGGTATCCCGGTGGACTGAAAACCCGAAAGGGCGGTCCAGGCAAAAGTTAGGGATCAAAGCGTACGACTATGTCCTGTCATCTTATCACCTGCCTACCAGAAGAAGGTTTGTCCATCAACCACTATCAGCGCCTCACAGGTCTCCCTATCCCACCTCGGAAACAGGGGCAATAAAGAGTTGTCCAAGCAATCTAATTGTTCTGTCCTCCAAGGTACCAAGGTAGGTTCAACTAAAGAACATGACCAGCATATCTTAATTCCCCAGAGAGTAAGTCAGCAGGCAATGCATTCTTCTCCAAGCTATTATCAAACTTAAGGAAGTTGGGTATCCTCCAGCAGATCTCAACATCCCCCAGCAGCATACAGGCATTCTTAACAAGCATCCCCGGCAGTTTCGACCTAAAGATTGTTCCCCGGCGGCATATCAAATGTTTAAAGGAATCACTTCCCCCGCAGTTCAAAACTTCCCCAGGAGAGTCCAATTAGTTTCCCCAGGAAAGTTGGAATTCATCTCCCCAGGCAGTAAGCTTATCCCCAGTAGATTCTGGAAGCTTATCCTCGCAGAGCATGAACGCGTCATCCGGCTTTATTCAAAGAGTTATTTCCTTAATAGGATATAACTGGGTTATCCTCAGCCAAAAGCCACGGAAAGAGCGCCCCCGACAAAGTCTTCTTACCCCAGCGAAGTCCATCAACACTTCCTATACAACAAGGGTATCCCCAACAAATTATTACCAACACTCAGTAAGGCATCCCTCTTCCCACAGAGTATTGCTTCCCAACATGGTCGCTAGAGCATCTTTTCTCCCCGCAGAATCTTCCATTTGCCAAGCTTATTCCGTAACGGAGTCGTCTTCTCCTACCGGTATTCTTGCAGTTATCATCCCCAGCGGAAGCAAAATCTATTCTCCAACGTCAGCCCAGGAGAGACTTCCCGGCACCCGTCAAGGATTTACTTTCCTAGACAAAGAACACGTTCATAAAAACATCACATACATCATTATGGCATGCATAGACGCATCATATCATACAAATCTCATTTATATTGAGAACATCATTGCTTGATCCATATCATGCATTGCATATGACTGACCTTTACCTTTCAGGAAGGATGCAGTTGAGATTCTCAAACATATTTCAAGGCCTTCTCTAGTCCAGCTAAATCGACTCCCAACAGATTTTTCTGATAAAAACTAAGTAGAAGTTATCCCAGATGGTTCCCTCTCCGACGGTGAGTGAGGCGATCATTCCTTTTCATATGGTTCCCTCTCCAATGGAGAGTGAGGTGGTAATTCCTTTTTCAAGATGTTTCCCTCTCCGACGGTGAGTGTGAGGTGATAGTCTCCTATGGTCCCCTCTCCGACGGTGAGTGTGAGGTGGTAATCCCTTTTCAGATGTTTCCCTCTCCGACGGTGAGTGTGAGGTGATAGTCTCCTATGGTCCCCTCTCCGACGGTGAGTGTGAGGTGGTAATTCCTTTTCAGATGTTTCCCTCTCCGACGGTGAGTGTGAGGTGATAGTCTCCTATGGTCCCCTCTCCGACGGTGAGTGAGGTGGTAATTCCTTTTTCAAGATGTTTCCCTCTCCGACGGTGAGTGTGAGGTGATAGTCTCATATGGTCCCATCTCTGACGGTGAGTGTGAGGTGGTAATCCCTTTTCAGATGTTTCCCTCTCTGACGGTGAGTGTGAGGTGATAGTCTCCTATGGTCCCCTCTCCGACGGTGAGTGTGAGGTGGTAATCCCTTTTCAGATGTTTCCCTCTCCGACGGTGAGTGTGAGGTGATAGTCTCCTATGGTTCCCTCTCCGACGGTGAGTGAGGTGGTAAGTCCTTTTCAGATGTTTCCCTCTCCGACGGTGAGTGAGGTGATAATCTCCTATGGTTCCCTCTCCGACGGTGAGTGAGGTGGTAATTCCTTTTCAGATGTTTCCCTCTCCGACGGTGAGTGTGAGGTGATAGTCTCCTATGTTTCCCTCTCCGACGGCGAGTGAGGTGATAATTCCTTTTCCCATGGTTCCCTCTCCGACGGTGAGTGAGGTGATAATTCCTTTCAGATTATAATTGCCTATGGCTCTCTTCCCGATACTGCAAAGATGGTAATTCCCGCTAAGATTTTTCTCAACGAGCGTTGTTGAAGTTAAAGTCGCCCAAGGCTCTCTTACCATTCATGCTAAGGTGGTAACCATCTCTGGTTCATTCATCATTGTTTGAAGCTCCAGATTCAGCTCCTGTGACCAGTCAGGACATACCTATACCAAACATCTGAAAACCAGTTCTTGCAACGTGTCAGGTACTCATTTTTTCTATTTTGCAGGTATACAGGTTCTCGCTAAGGAATCTCTTACGCGATCGACATCCAGATGACATCTATAAGCCCATCATCCTATCCATCAATCTCCAAGTGGCATCTATACGCCCATTCCATCATCACACTGCTACTATGTGAGCGCAAATTTCTGGGCACTCTAATGTTCAATCATCTTCTACCATCGGATTATGAAAGGCACGTCAGCCAATCTGCATCCTCAGGTCTAAGAAGATTGAACAGGGGCAACTGTTGTACCCCAAAATTTGCCCTCCCATATTTCTCAAAACATTTCAAGAAAATTCACAAGTCCAACCCGGCGCGTTATATTCAGGTGTTCTTTCGTCAAGATATCTCTGGTAACATATTCTCAAATTCAGGTTCGGCTCAAGAGTCAATTCTTTGAAGAAGGTATCCGAATGTGTGAGTTTTCTCGAAGAAATATGGTGAAAAAGTGTGCTGAAAGTGCAGTTTTTACGCGCTAAAAAATTCATAACTTGAAGATCGTGACTCGTTTTGAACCCGTTCCAGCGGCCAAAATTCCGTCTTGACATTATCTACGTTTTCATCTCTCACGGCTGGAAGCCAATTTCGATCAGAAGGTCTTCAAAAATGTGGATTTATCAAGTATTTTCGTGCAGAAATTTGTGACAGAAGTTTATTTGCGTCATGTTCAAAAAATCATAAGTTGGTCGATTTTCATCGTATCGAGCTGGTTCCGGTGCCAAAATTTCACAAATTGAGTTGGCTACATTTTCACAGAAGGTATTGAGTTCAAACGGTATTCAAAAGGCCTTTGTTTTTTGCTCAGAGTGCGTGACACGATGAAAATCCTGAATGCTGAATATTATTTCATCTGGGCCGAAACTTCGAAAATTCATAACTCGGTCAATTTTTATCGGATTGGACTCATATTTTTACACAAGGTTACTGACTCATAGATCTACAACTTTGCTTCAAAAGTCGAGACCAAATTATGCACTGATCAATACCAGTTATTTATTGAAGAACGTGTCAGAGTCGACACTGAAGCCCAAAATAAGTTTGTCTGAGCTGAAACTTCAAAAATTCATAACTAATTCACCGTTTATCCGATTGAGTCGATTTTCGGACAGGAGTTAGTTCTCGATGACGGCTACATTTTGTTTTCACATTTCAACTTCAAAAAATGCACTTAAGTCCCTGCGATTTAGCCTGGAAAGTGACGAATTCAAGTGAATATTGGAGGCCCAATTGCACATTCAAAGCCCATTTTCTTTACCCTAATTTCCACTATATAATCACCTTCTTGTCACACAAACCAAAGGGGAGAAAAAAAGAAAAAAGAGGGAAGAAAAAAAGAGAGAAAAAACCTTGCCACAACACTGTTGGAATATCAAACTCTTTCAAGAACCCTAAAACCTTGAAATCCTTATTACAAATCTCTCTCTCACTACAAACAAAGTCATCTCAGTTACAAACCAACATCTTATTACTTCTTCAGTAAGGGTAAGGCTGGCTTGATCTCCATGATCCAAAGGGCATAAAAGCATTCATGTCACTACTTTTCCAGTAAGGGTAAGGTTGATTTGATCTCCATGATCAAAAGGGTATAATCATTCATACATGCCATATTGTGCCTAAACATTAAATTTCTTCATATATTGGCTTTATTTGCATTTTATGATTTTATTTGATGTGTTTGTGAGATTCAACACTGCAGATTTAGACAGGATCCCAGGCAGGTTCATTAAGGAACGTTGAGGCCAAAAGCCAAATGGCCAAAAGCCAAAAGCCAAATGGCCAGACTAGAAAAATTTATGCATGACACCAATACATGGCGAGGCAGACATTAAGCCAGACATTAAAGGAACGTTGAAGCCAGAACACAAATGGCCAAAAGCCAAAGGCCAAAAGCCAAATGGCCAAAGTAGAACAACTTATGCATGAAACTCAATCCAATGGCCAAAGAATGCAGACCACGGTACTCAGGAGTCAATACTTCAAAAAACCTCCCCTTGGGCCAGACACCCCCTATGGTTTGCTCAATTTTTAATTTTTATTTGTTTTTCCTTTTTATTCTTTTAATTGTTTTCTTTTAATTCCATAAAATAATTTTCATAATAAATATAAAATACAGAAAAATAAAAAAAAAAGTTTATTTTATTAATATTAATTTTACTATTATTATTTTTGTAAATAAACTTTAAACAATTAATTAGATTAATTTAGGTTTCAAAACTTTAATATTTTTCTTAATAAATTAAATATGTAGAAATTAGGGTTTTTAACTTTTTCATCATTTTTTTAATAAATAATTTTCTCATCATTATTATTATTATTAACTACTAATTTATTTTGTAAATAAACATGTACATAAATTCTTTAGTAAATTAAGTTAAACTTTAACATTTTTCTCAAATAATTAAAAATAACTTAGAATTAGGGTTTCTTTTAATTTTAATTTTAATTTTCTTATTTCATAAATACAAAAAAAACCTAAAAAACACTTCTTTTATTTCAATAAATAATTAATTAATTTTTAATTTCATTTAATTTCTTTAAAGGGTCCAACGCCCTCGAACGTTCTATTTTTATTTCTTTCGCACATTTATTTTCTTTCAAATATTATGTAATTGCTCAAGCCATGTAACTCGGACATTTTATATTTCCCGCATTTTATTTCTTTATTTTATGTCAAATCGGGTCCTGGTTTAATTTGGCGATGTGGACCCGCGCCTTTGTAATAGTTTAGGAATTTTATCTTTCCGCACTTTTTAACTGTTAAATAAATGCATGCAAGAATGAATGACAAAAATAAAAACAAAACGTTAGATCACCAATAACCTGACAAGACAAAAATAAATGAATCTGACACACAAATCACACACCACCCCTAGGGTACGCCTCACTGTTGCCTTACCTCGAAAGGTGATCGTCGAGTAGAGGATGTCTTAGTAAGTCCTCATGATCCGGGAACCTGGCATGAGGGTAGCTTCTAAGGTGTCTTCCCATTGCTCTGGTGATCACCATGTCCCGAACCTCGAATTGACCCGAACACCTCCAATGGTGGTGCTACCTACCTCTCAATGGTGGGATGGCACTACTTTAAAGGACATCTACACAGACGAATTCCTTAGGGTAGGTAGACGACTCTAGATACTTGCTCTAATTTCAAAACAAATCAAAAAATACTTTTCACACCGACACCTTTTCAAAAAGCTTTCGAAAGCAATTTTTCAAACACTCTTGAGGACCGATACAAGAGTCGAACTGGAATTTTCAAAGAAACTTTTTAAAACCCACAGTTGAAAAGCAAGCAAACCATTTTTGAAAACACAATGAGCAAGTATCTAAGAGCCCATGGATAACCATGGATAGAAAGGGTGCTAACACCTTCCCTTTCTATAACCTACCTCCCGAACCGAGAGCAATCTCTTTAAGGAATTTTTCTGTGCTTTTGTCCTTTCCATTTGGAGAAATTAAAAGACGGTGGCGACTCTTGCTTCCGCGACATTTCGCGAACCAGCGTTAAACAGTCAGTTCCAGATCCACCGATCACAGTCTACGTCGTACAATTCCCTCATAGTTTATTGCTACTTACCTAAAGGGTATCCCCCAGATCCGGGTTAGGATATATAGTAACTCCGATTCAAGCCCACAAAGATAAATCATACAAGTCAAGCAATTGAAAACAATATGAACTTTTCCTAAGGTACACCCCACTTATAAGCGTCCCCAACAGAGTCGCCAGTTATGTGATACGGTGGGAAAGAACTGACTGTTTTTTGGAATGCTGGTTTGCGTTTTGCGTTTGTTTTCGCAAAATGTCACGGTAAGCAAGAGTCGCCACCGAATTTTATTTTATCCAACAAGGAAAGGAAAAAAATAAAAATTCCTTTTTCGAGATATTTCTCGGGTTCGGGGGGTAGATTATAGAAAGGGGAAGTGTTAGCACCCTTTCTATCTGTGGTTACCTACGGGCTCTTAGATACTTTCTTATATTGTTTTCAAAATATTTATTTCTTTGTGCTTGAGGGTTTGAAAAAGTTTTTGTTTTGAAACTTCGATTTAACTCTTGCTTCTGTCCTCAAGAGTGTAAGGAAGTGTTTTTGAAAACTTTGTTCGAAAAAGTGTAAGTGTGAAAAAGATTTTGTTTTTGAAAGAGAAAGTACTTAAGAACCATCTACCTACTCGAAAAAGGAAACGTTCTATGCTATCTTCCTTTAGACAATGTTATCCCACTATTGATGAGTAGGTAGCACCGTCGTTGGAGTTTAAGGGTCAATTCGAATGCGGGACTTACGTTCACCAAAGCAATGTTAGGACGCCTTAGCGGTAACCCTAATGTCTTAGATCATTTGTTTTGAGGCAACAATATCCGAGGCAACCGTTTCGAGGCGACTATGATCTTTGGACAAGAGGGCGACCTCTAAAACAACCTATACTTAATGACCGTGTACAAAGGCAACCAAGTGGGGTGTACCCTAAGAGTGCGCATGTGCGAGTGTGTCGTTTTCAGTTAATTTTATCTTTGTACATGTTAATGGTGATCTATGTTGATTTTAGGTTAAACATTCATTCTTGTCATGCATTCCTATTATCAAACATCGAACAGTTATAATTTGCGGAAAATAAATTGCGGAATTTAAATTACAAGGCGTCGGGTATTTACATCGCCAAAAGCAACCCTTTGAAATTTAAATGCAAAAAAATAGATAAAGCGATAAAAAAATGGTCCTAATTATCTATTACAAACCGGGAACAAGTACAATATTGATAAAATAGACCGCGTGCGGAAAATTAAATCGAGCGCATTTAGGGTTTTGACCCTTTTTGAGAGAAAGTATCTTTTTTTTTTGTTTTTGATTTAAGAAAGAAATTAATCTAAGTTGATTATTAAATTAATAAATAAATAAGTTAATTAATGAAAATAAATATTTTTGAATTTTTGTATTATTTAAAGAAAGAAAATAAAATTGATCAATGTTAATAAAAACCTAATTATGTCTAAGTTAATTTTAATTATTAAAAAAAATATATTAAAGTTATTTCTAATTAATGGCCTAAATTAATTAATTAATTTGTTGAAAAAAAACTAAAATTTAATTTAATAAAGAAAATAATTATTTTTGTGGTTTTAATTTTATAAAGAAAAAGATTTGATTGGTTAGTTAATAATAAAAATAATAACAAAACAATTAAATAAACTAAATGAAAATAGAGAGAGATAGAGGTATATGGGCCTGTTTAGAGGTTTGATCAACAATTCCATGGCCCAAACATGCTGGCCTTGTTGACTTTGAGGGATTCGGTGGATGCACGCTGACTTGGTCCATGGTAGACCATCAATTTTTGGCCATCAGATGCTTGAGGGTGTATGGTGTGCTTCGTGTTTGGATTTGCATGAGATAACCTGAAGAAAAAACACATTGAGAAATTTGGAGGACCTGGGATTTGAACCCAGGTCCTGTAGGTGATTGCCAACGCTTGCTTCCACTAGGCCATTGTGCTTCAGTTGTAAATATATTAAGCAATAATAATAATAAGAGATAATGCGCTAATATGTCAACACAACAAAAAACAAGCACGCTGTGGTTTGAACTGCCCACTGAAGAGGCGACACGTCTCCATCTTCTTCCTCACGTCTGTGGCTAAAACTCTGCAACACCTATAGCCACGGACACCGCCTGTCACTAAAGGTCACGTATCCCTATAATCCACTGTGAGCCATGGAAATGAAATCTAAGGGCATGGTTGTGCTCGTCTCATCGTCCCGGTCACAACCATGCCCTTCTCGTCATCTAATTTTCCCTAAAAAAGAAATGCCCAAAAACAAACCACGAAACCCTAGATATGGTACTTCACTTTACAGGTCAGATAAATAAAATTGGATAATGCAGAATGCTTGGAAATTTGATGAGGATTATGAATATGCCAATAGTTTGTACAAAAGATGCAGGAATAAATATTTGCAAATTCAAGAAAGAAGCGATTTTTTGTGACACTTACAGTGCTTTTGGGCGTGTATGAGAGCTTGCTTGGGATCCAGGAGGGTTATGTGATCACCCAGGAATTGATTGAGATCGTTCTTGGCTTCTGAATTTGCCTCTAAGTGTGAATTCGAACTCAAGCTTTTTCACACTTTTTTCAAGTTTTGTTTTGAGTGTTCTTGTATCCTCTAGCCTTGTTTTCGTGCCCTCTAGCCTCCTTATGTAATGTGGAATGCATTAGGTCAACAATTGTGCTTTGAATCTTTCCATATCAATGCCATGAGATTTGATTTGATTCACCATTACTAAACCTTCCAAAATTGTCAAAACTCAATCTTTTTGCACATGGAATGCTTGATACGAGTTTGATACCCTTGATGATGATGATTCAATCCTGAAATAGCCAAAAAGATATCAAGTAATCAATATTTGGATTTTATTTTATTTTATTTGATTTAAAATGAAATAATTCAATAAAAAATCAAATAAAATAATAAAAAAGAAATATGATCTCAAGGCTGAAGCTAGGACACGTGTGCAATGGGGCAAGCTCAAATCAAGTGGAAAAGAATGGGCCCATTTGACAAAAATTGAAGTTTTGGGGATAGTTGACTTTTGGCAACTTTACAAAAATGCCCAACTTCAACAATGCATAACTTCTTCAATTTTGAACTTTTGGAAGTGTTCTTTGACTTTTTAGAAATATTGAGATGTACTCTAACCAACCCTTTTGATCTCATCTTATTTTGATATTCCATGCTCAAGTTATAAGCTTTGGAAAAAAAGGTGTTTTGTTGACTTTCAAAAATGACCTATAATGTCCAAATTTATAACTTCTTTTGAGTGCATTTTCTGATCTTGGGGTATGAAGATGGATTGTAGGAAATTGCATCCTCTTCAAAATGAGCTTTGTATGGGTCATTTATCATAAAGTATGAGAAAGTTATGCTTGGTAAAAGTTGGTTTTACTTTTACTACAAAACCCTAACTTAGCAACTTTTGAGTCTTGATGAATTTTGAGCAATCCTTGATGAATCATGATCAACCCTTTATCAAATGATGAAATACCCTTCAAAATGAGAATGTTGACAAAAAAGCTTAAAGTTTGACTGTTTATAGGTCACAATTGACTTTTGCCCTAGCACAGTCAATTTTTGGGCCCTTTGAGCAATTGACTGACAAAACTTCATATGCAAGGCTTGAAATTTGACATGTATGATCTTGAGAGCATATTAGGACATTGGGGAGCAATTGAGTTCATTTGGACCCAAAGATCTTGATGCAACAAAAAACCCTAATTTGGGGTTGACTGCCTTAGGAGATAGCTTGACTGTCCAACTCTTGAGCAATCTTGAGCCACTTGGAGATTTTTCTTGCAATGTTGGGAGAAATATGAGAGGGCAAATTTTGGGGTACAACACCTTACAAATGATCTTAGTCCATAAAAAAGAATGCTAAGATACCTTGCAACATTTCTAATCATGGTTATACGATGATCCACACCCGTTCCGTTTATATTCAAAGATAGGGTTTCTTACCAAATCAATGGTAAGACAACAATGTCAAAGGAAGAGAAAATGAACAAAAAAGACATTTGAGTAGGTATATTGCTCCTAATTACTTGATCCATTTAAAAACAAACATCCTTTCTACATTTCAAAACAAACACACACATTTCCAAACAACTTACAAACATTGAAAACATTTTCAAAAAGACAAACATCTTTGTATACATTCTTACGAACGAGAATCATTACAAAGATTGCCTAAACAAAAGGCCTATTTTACAAAATACTTTCAAAACCACACAAAGCACAATTTCAAAACAAAAACAAGTGATCTAGCAAGTAACTAAGAGCCCATGAAAAACCATGGATGAAAAGGGTGCTAATACCTTCCCTTTTCATAATCTACCCCCCTAACTCAAGAAAGAATCTCAAAGGTCTTTCTGGTGCTTTTTCACCTTTCCTTTTGGATAAAAGAAAAGTCAGTGGCGACTCTTGCTAACCGCAACATTTGCGATCAAACGCAAAACCCTCAAGTCAGTTCTCCCACCGTATCACAGAACTGGCGACTCTGCTGGGGAGATTTATAAAAGTGGGGCTACCTTAGGGCTAGATCACATTTACTTGCTTACATTGTTTGACTTATATGCTTTACATTATGGTTCTTTGTTTGGGTTTGAATCCTCTACCCGGATTTGGGATACATTATAGGTAAGTAGCAATACATTGTGGAAACTGTGCGGGGTATACCGACATGGTCTAAGCAATAGCTACGTTAGTGCGACATATTTGTGGGTACTGGTAGCTTTTGAGTTAATCAAAGAGAATATGGGGCCGCTGAGTGATGTCATAAAGCACTAATGAACTTATAAAACCTTTACTTGACCAACTTGGCCTTTAGGATGTAGTGAGATGACCGACTTTGGTGCAGTCCAAAGTTTGTAGATACTCAATACTACACTCATTGAGGTTTAGTTTCTTGGGATATTTCGGTCTCCATTAAATAGGCTTGTGCTGAAACAATAACCAAGGAAACAAACCAGTGATATTGAGCTTCTTAGAACCCGATTATTATTACTAGGACATGTTTGAGCCAACTAAACTTCAAGAGGGTACTTACCTATAAAACTCCATGCAAGCCTAAACCTAAGGAATTATTTTCTTTGTTTGTATATACATGCTTGTACATAACATCATTAACATCATATACATTCACTAACCATTTCAAGGATTTTTTGGATTCATCTTTGTCTTGTTTTGTAGGATATGGATTCACTTTGCAGGAAAACTATTCAAGTCAACCTTGTGAGGATCCCTCCACAACTTAAGGAGCTAGCTTCAAGGATTCCTGAAAACTCTCCATTCACCGAGAGACATGGTCTCCTACTCAACTTGGTCACCTTCAACACATATGAGGACATGATGAAGGTGCTCTTTCAGTTCTTTGATCCTTTACACTATTGCTTCACATTTCCCGACTATCAACTTGTGCCTACTTTGGAAGAATTCTCCCGACTCTTGAGAATTCCCATTCTCAATCAACTACCTTTGAACGGTACAGAAAGAGATCCAAAGCTAGAATAGATTGCTCAAGCTTTACACTTGCACTCCTCTGATGTCACAATTCATTGGGAAACAAGGAGTGGTGTCAAAGGTTTCTTAGAAAAGTTCTTGTTCGAGAAAGCCCAAAACTGTTGGGATTCCTTGGATTTGCAAGCCTTTGAGGAAATTTTGGCTCTCCTCATCTATGGGATGGTTTTATTTCCAAATCCTTACCAACTCATAGATGTGAACGTCTTCAAAATCTTCATATCCCGCAACCCAGTGCCTACATTGCTAGGGGATATCCTACACTCTTTTCACACTCGCACAATGAGGAAAAGAGGTGTCCTTATGTGTTGCACTCCTCTCTTGGCAATATGGTTTATTTCGCATCTTCCCCAATCTGTATTAAAGAATGAGCAAGGTTCAAGGTGGTCACAAAGGTTGATGATGCTCAAACGTCCAGACAACCATTGGTGCTCCCGATCCATAGAGAATATTACTATTGTCGACCGTTATAGGGAATTTCCTAATGTCCCTTTACTTGGCATTAGGGGAGGTATCACCTACAACCCCTGCTTAGCTTTAAGACAGTTTGGTTACGCCCAAAGGGATGGTCCGCACGAGATGCTGATTCATGGTTTGGTATTTGAATACGACAACAACGATCAAGGTCTTCGCCAAAGATTTATCCGAGCTTTGAGGATGTTGAACAAGATAGATAGCAAGACTTTGGGGCAAAAGAATTCCATCCCTCTTGAGCCTTACCTCAAATGGGTACGAACTCGTGCTCAGAGTCTTATGATGCTTTACCCCTCCATTCTCCCGGTAATCATTGAGACTGTCATGGAGGGAGATGTTCCATACACTATCCTACATCCTGACATGCCTACCTCTCGTGAAGACCTACAAAGGGATTGGATACTGTGATACGGTGGGAAGAACTGACTGTGTTTGGAATGCTGGTTTATGTTTTGCGTTTGTTTTTGCAAAATGTCGCGGTAAGCAAGAGTCGCCACCGACTTTTATTTTATCCAACAAGGAAAGGAAAAAAGCACAAAAAAAATTCCTTTTTCGAGATTATCTCGGAGTACGAGGGGTAGATTATAGAAAGGGAAGGTATTAGCACCCTTTCTATCTGTAGTTATCTACGGGCTCTTAGGTACTTGCTCATCATTTTCAAAATATTTTCTTTGTGCTTGTGGGTTTTGAAATTTTTTTGTTTTAAACTTCGATTTAACTCTTGCTTCTGTCCTCAAGAGTGTAATGAAGTGTTTTGAAAAACTTTGTTGGTAAAAGTGTAAGTGTAAAAAATTTGTTTTGGATGAGCAAGTAGCTAAGAACTATCTACCTACTCGAAAAAGGAATCGTTCTATGCTAATTTCCTTTAGACAATGCTATCCCACTATTAGTGAGTAGGTAGCACCGTCGTTGGAGTTTGAGGGTCAATTCGAAAGAGGGACATACGGTCACCAAAGCAATGTTAGGACACTTTAGCGGTAACCCTAATGTCTTAGATCATTTGTTCGAGGCAACAATATCCGAGGCAACCGTTTCGAGGCAACTATGATATTTTAGACAAGAGGGCGACCTCTAAAATACCCTATACTCAATGACCGTGTACGAAGGCAACCAAGTGGGGTGTACCCTAAGAGTGCGCATGTGCGAGTGTGTTGTTTTCAGTTATTTTTATCTTTGGACATGTTAAGGGTGATCTAATTTGATTTTATATTAAGCATTCATTCTTGTCATGCAAACCCTATTATCAAACATCTAACAATTGTAATTTGCAGAAATTAAAGGTGCGGAAATTAAATTACAAGGCGTCTGGTATTTACATCGCCAAAAGCAACCCTTTGAAAATAAAATAAAATAAAAGCAGAAAAAAAATAAAATATCCTAATTATTTATTACAAACCGGGAGCAGATACATTAATTGGATAAAGAAAAATAAAGCGCGACGCGAAATTAAATCGGATGCGAAATTAGGGTTTTGACCCTTTTAAAAAGAAAATGCTTTTTTTTTGTTGTTTTTAGTTTAAGAAAAGAAATTAAATCCTAAATTAAATACTAAATTAGAAATTAAATAAATTAATTAATGAAAAATAATTAATGACATATTTTTGGAGTTTTTGTTAATTTAAGAAAGAAATTAAAATAATTAAATTATGTTAAAACCTAATGATTTCTAATTGATTTTATTTATTTACAAAAATAAATTAAAGTTTCCTAATTAATATTCTAATTAATTAATTAGTATTTATTAATAAAAATAAAAGTTCTAAAATTTAATTGGATAAAAAAAGTATTTTTGTGATTTTTTTGATAAAAAAGAAAATTTGTTATTGGTTAGAAATTAATTAAAACAAAATAAAATAATTAAATTAAAAGAACAAAATATGAGAGAAAGAGAAATTGAGCCTGATTTTGGGTGTGTAGAAAGCAAATTCGTTGGCCCATTTGAAGCTGTCCAATTGACTTTTTGGGATCCCATACACGCGCGTTGACCTGCCTTTTGGTGCACCTCTGATGTTGACCACCAGATCTGGCTATCTGGCCATCTGGCGTGTTGATTGGTGAGGGAGTATGGTGTGTCTTAGGCTGGCATGTGCACTGGATTATCTGCAAGAAAACATTATTGAGAAAATGGGGGACCTGGGATTCAAACACAGGTCCTGAAGGGGAATACACACTGTGCTTGCCACCACGCTATTTGTTTTTAGTTGTCAATATAATGCAAACAAAAGATAATATAATAAAACAGATTTCATTGGATAAATATTAAAAAAAAACGCGCCAAGATTTGAATGGGCGAGTGGTAGCGTGACACGCATTGTCCCTGTCCTCTGGACCGTGGCTAAAAGTCACAACATCTATACCTACGGACAAATGTCCTTCGCTATAGACAGGGGGTCCTCCCAAATCTCCCAAAGGCTATGGAAATGCATTCTAAAACCATGGTTGAGTTCGTCTCAACCTGCCGATCACAACCATAGCCATTATCATGGCCAATTTTTCCTGAAACGAAAAAACCCAAAAACAAGAACCAAACCCTAGCAATGGTGGATCTCCATATAGGTCAGGTAAATGCAATTGGTTATTACAAAAAGCTTTCAAATGACTTGTATATTCAAAATATGCTATCAATTCATGTTAACTATGCCTAATTTCAAAAATACGAAATCAAGAACAGGGCGGATTCGTGAGGGACTTACAACTCTTGGGAGGGTATGAAAATGCGTTGTCTTGTTGCTTTTGCTTGTGGAGATGGCCAGGAAGATATTGAGACAAGTCTCAAGTCTTGAAATTGCCTCTATGCCCTGTTTCATTCTCAAGCTTTCTCTTGTTTTTTGCAAACTTTGTTATGCCTCTAGAACTGATTTCCAACCCCTGAAATTGTCTGCCTCGCCTCCTTATGTATTGTACAATACATTAGGGTTGTTTTTACTGTCCAAATCTTCCTCTATCAATGCTTGAATATTTGATTTGATCTTCTTTTACAACCTTCAAATTTTGGCCTAAATCCAATCTCCTTGTGCATAATGACCTTGATACGAGTTTGATTGCAGTGCTAGCTGTAGTTGGAGCCTGAAATGATCACAAGATCTTTAGTTTTCAATGTTTTTGATTTTATGTGATTCTATTTGATTTAAAATGAATTAATTCAAATAAAAACAAAATAAAATAATAAAAATATAATATGGAAAAATGGCCAAGGCTGGAACACGTGGACCATAATGCAAACTCAAAACAAGTGAAAAAGAATGGGTCCATTTGGCAAAATTTGAGGTTTTGGGAATAGTTGACTTTTGGCACTTTTGCAAAAAAGTCCAACTTCAACAATGCATAACTTCCTCAATTTTGAACTTTTGGAGGTGTTCTTGGACTTTTTAGAAAGCTTGAGATGTCATCTAATCAACTCTTTTGTTCTCATATCATTTTGATATTCCATTCTCAAGTTAGAAGCTTTGACAATAAAAGGTGTTTTTGTTGACTTTCAAAAATCACCTATAATGTCAAAATTCATAACTTCTTGTGAGTACACATTTTGATCTTGGGATATGAATATGGATTGTATGGAATAGTATCCTCTTCAAAATAAGATTTGGATGGGTCATTTCTCATAAAATATGAGAAAGTTATGCTTGGTCAAAGTTGAGTTGACTTTTCTTGCAAAACCCTAATTTAACAACTTTTGAATCTTGATGAATTTTGAGCAATCCTTGATGAATCATGATCAAACCTTTATCAAATGATGAAATACACTTCGAAATGAGAATTTTGACAAAAAATCTTGAAGATTGACCGTATTTGGGTCACAGTTGACTTTTGCCCTAGCATAGTCGATTTTTGGACCCTTTGAGTAATTGAATGAGCAAAATTCCTCTGCAATGCTTGAAACTTGACATGGATGATCTTGAGAACATATTAGGACATTGGTGAGCACTTGGGGTCACCTGGACTAAAGGATCTTGATGCAACACAAAACCCTAATTTGAGTAGTCTGCCTTAGGAGAGAGCTTGTCTGGCCAACTCTTGGGCTACTTTGAGCAACTTGGAGATCTTTCTTGCCATGTTTTGAGAAATATGGGAGGGAAAATTTTGGGGTAAAACATCTGCCCCTGTTCAATCTTCTTAAACCTGAGGATGTAGATTGGCTTTTGTGCCTTTTATGATCCAAAGGTGGAAGATAATTGAACACTAGAGTGCCCAGAAATTTGCACTCACATGAAGTGGTAACCGTCTTGTGATGTCGGGAATGGGCTTACAAATGCAATTTGGAGGAGTGTCGATCGCATAAGAGATTCCTTAGAGAGAGCTTGCATACCTGCCGTTGAGGAAGATTCCGCTGGGGAAGTCTGATCTTTGTTGAGATTTAGGAACTTGCCCGTAATTCAACTGAGGGGAAACATCTTCGTCGAGATTTGAGAACTTTCCTGTAATTCAACTGAGAAAATTTCTCGGCTGAGATTTAAGAACTTGTCTGTACTTCAACGGAGGAACTTTGTCGATATTTAGGAACTTGTCTGTACTTCAACTGAGAAAACTATCTCTGCTGAGATTTAAGAAATTGTCAGTAATTCGACTTGGGGAAACATCTTCGTCGAGATTTAAGAACTCGCTCGTAATTCAACTGAGAAAACTTCTCTGATGAGATTTAGGAACTCGTCTGTAATTCAACGGATGAACATTTTGTCTAGATTTAGGAACTCGCCTGTACTTCAACTGAGAAAACATCTCTACTGAGATTTAAGAACTTGTTCGTAATTCAACTAGAGGGAAACATATTCGTCGAGATTTAAGAACTCGCTTGTAATTCAACTGAGAAAACTTCTCTGCTGAGATTTAGGAACTCGTCTGTAATTCAACGGAGGAATTTTGTCGAGATTTAGGACCTTATATGTACTTCAACTGAGAAAACATCTCTGCTGAGATTTAAGAACTTATCCGTAATTCAACTGGGGAAACATCTTCATCGAGATTTAAGAACTTGCCCGTAATTCAACTGAGAAAACTTCTCTGCTGAGATTTAGGAACTCGTCTGTAATTCAACGGAGGAATTTTGTCGAGATTTAGGAACTCGCATGTACTTCAACTGAGAAAACATCTCTGCTGAGATTTAAGAACTTGTCCGTAATTCAACGGAGGAATTTTGTCGAGATTTAGGACCTTGTTTGTACTTCAACTGAGAAAACATCTCTGCTGAGATTTAAGAACTTGTCCGTAATTCAACTGGAGGGAAACATCTTCGTTGAGATTTAAGAACTTGCCTGTAATTCAACTGAGAAAATTTCTCTGCTGAGATTTAGGAACTTGTCTGTAATTCAACGGAGGAACACTTTTGTTGAGATTTAGGAACCTGTCTGTACTTCAACTGAGAAAACATCCCTGCTGAGTTTTAAGAACTCGTCCGTAATTCAACTAGGGAAATATCTTCGTCGAGATTTAAGAACTTGCCCGTAATTCAACTGAGAAAACTTCTCTGCTGAGATTTGGGAACTCGTTTGTAATTCAACGGAGGAAAAAGCTTCATAGCTTTGAATTTTGTGAGAATTTAACCGCATCCTTCCTGAAAGATAAAGGCTAGTTGTATGTAATGCATGATATGTATAAGACAATGATGTTCTCAAAATAAATGAGATTGTGTTGTATGATGCGTATGCATGTCATGATGTATGGAAATGTAATGTTTTTAGCCGGGGATAATAAATCCCAGATAGCTGCTGGAGAAAAGAGTTGGATTCTTCGTTTCCGCTGGGGATAGCGAATGAATATGTTTGTGAGAATAAACCTATAGGAGAGGATAACTTCGCTAGGGAATAAACTGATGAGGAGATTACTCTGTGGGGAAGAGATGTTCTGTAGAGGATTCCGTTGATAGATTCATCTGGGGATGAACTACCATTGCTGGTGATAATGAACCTTATTGGGGATTAAATTCTTGTTGGTGAAAGGAATAAACTCCGCTGGGGATGATTTTTTTCAATAACGACCTTACTGGGGATAAATTTTTAGGCTCTAATGGGGGTAATCTTCCAGAGTCTACTGGGGATGATCTTCCAACTCCACTAGGGGAACTTTTTCAGACTGCGCTGGGGAAACTTTCCAAACTCCACTGGGGATATTTTATACTCCGCCGGGGATGATAAGACTTTTCAGTGCCGATGATAGATAAACTATGCTTGGGGAGAATATCACCGATTCATTCGTGGTTGTAAGTCTCAGCTGGGGAGAGCTAATATTACTGCCTTTTCTTACTCTGCGGGGAGTGAAAGTATTTCAGGCATATTCTTCAGCTAAATTTACCTTGTACCTGGTGGACAGAGCAACTGTACAGTTTGGACAATTCTTACTTGCCCCTGTTTCTGATATTACAAGTAATGGTCTTTTGTTTCGCATTTAAATATTCATGAGCGGCAATTAATGTCAAATGCATATATCAAAAATGAACATTGGACGTTCTTTGCAAAACAAAACAGATAAAGGAAAAACAGCTTGAAATTTATTTGAAAATCAATTGTATTGACTTTGAAGTTTGGCCTGTAAATAGGCGTTTTTTGTACAAGAGGCTGACGTCCTAGTAAGAGAACGCCGTCGAACAAATAGAATTTATACAATTTGTGAAAACAAGGAAAAACAGCTATGTGAATAATCCCACTGGGTTCCAACTCTGCTATTGCCCTTATGTCCTTGAGCATCTCATCACTTTGCTACTCGGTTGAAGGTAGATCAGATTGTTTAGTGCCATCCGAGCTTGATAGTTGATACCGAAGTTTGGTTGCAAGGTGATCCAATGAGACATAGTGTTACGCTTTGATCCCTAATTTTTGCCTGGACCTCCCTTTCGGGTTTTCAGTCCACCGGGATACCCTTTTTTGCCCAAGCCGCCTTTTCAAGTTTTCGACTTGCCGGGTGTACAGATTTTTTTCATTTTCATCCCTTATTTTTGCCTGAACCCTTTTGGTTCGCCGGGAAGCCCTTATTTTTTCCTAGGCCAGTCAACCTAGCCGGTCTTTGATCATGCGTAGTATCTTTTCACTATGTCTGCATTGACGGGGTGAGGAAGGTCGTCACCATCCATGGTGGTTAGAATCATAGCTCCTCCTGAGAAAATATTCTTAACCACAAACAACCCTTCGTAAGTAGGGGTCCATTTACCCCTAGGATCACCTTGAGGTAATATGCGCTTGATTACCAGATCCCTAACTTGATAATCTTGTCGTCTGACTTTCTTGTTAAATGCCTTGATCATCCGTTTTTGGTACGTTTGACCATGACAAATAGCAGTAAGTCTCTTTTCATTGATTAAGTTTAGCTGATCAAGCCGGGTCTGAATCTAGTCATCTTCGCTCAAACCTGTATCCTTCAGAATCCGAAGAGAGGGTATCTGAACCTCGATGGGCAAGACAACCTCCATGCCATAAACCAATGAATAGGGTGTTTCCCCTGTTGACGTCCGTGTTGAGGTATGGTACCCATGAAGAGAAAATGGTAACATCTCGTGCCAATCTTTGTACGTCACCGTCATCTTCTGCACAATCTTCTTGATGTTTTTATTAGTCGCTTCTATAGCCCCATTCATCTTCGGCCGGTAGGGATAAGAGTTATGATGCTGTATCTTGAACTGCTTGCAAAGCTCGATGATCATCTTATTATTGAGATTTGTACCATTGTCTGTAACGATCCTCTCTGGTACACCATACCGACAGATCAGGTTGTGTCGAATGAACCGTGCCACGACGTTCTTGGTCACTGTAGCAAAGGAAGCTGCTTCAACCCACTTCGTAAAGTAATCAATAGCTACCAGGATGAAGTGATGCCCGTTGGACGCCGTAGGTCTGATCTCGCCGATCATGTCTATGCCCCACATTGCAAAAGGCCAAGGTGTTGTCAAAATGTTCAGAGGAACTGGAGGTATGTGCACCTTATCAGCATAAACTTGGCACTTGTGACAGGTCCGAGAATGCTGATAACAGTCGGCTTCCATTGTGGACCAATAATATCCTGCCCGAAGGATTTTCTTTGCCATGGTGTATCCACTGGAATGAGTTCCGAAAGTACCTTCATGTAACTCTATCATTATCCTTTCTGCTTCGTTCTTATCCACACAATGCAGTAAGGTCGAATCATGGTTACGTTTGTAAAGGATGTCATTGCTGATGAAGAACTTCGCCGCGAACCTCCTCAGAAACTTTTTTATCATTAACAGACGCACCCTCTGGGTATTCCTGAGCCTCAAGATACCTTTTCACCTCATGGAGCCAGGGTTTATCTGTTACTTCTTCAGTCTCAATGTCACAATAATGTGCAGGTTCGTCCAGCCTCTCTATGGTAATCTGGGGAGCCTCATTGTCCCATCTAACCTTGAACATAGAAGACATCGTAGCCAGCGCGTCTTCCAACTGATTCTCCTCTCTAGGAAAGTGTTCAAAGGTTATCTCCTCGAAATGTGGAAGCGACGTCAACACATACTCCTTGTAAGGAATAAGATTTGGGTGTTTCATATCCCACTCGCCTTTGATCTGACTGATCACGAGAGCGGAATCTCCGAAAACACTTAGAAACTTAATCCTTAGGTCAATAGCTGCTCGAAGACCCATAATGCATGCTTCATACTCCGCCATGTTGTTGGTGCAGTTAAAACATAGTCGGGCAGTGAACAAAGTATGAGAGCCTTCAGGAGATATGATCACGGCGCCAATGCCATTACCCAAACCGTTTGAAGCTCCATCAAAGTACATAGACCATCAGGATCCCTCCTCAGGTCCTTCATTCGGTACAGGTGTCTCACAGTCAGTTACCAACATGATGTTCTCATCCAGGAATTCAAAGTTCATAGACTGGTAATCGTCCACTTCCTGATGTGCCAGATGATCTGCCAACACACTTCCTTTGATTGCCTTTTGGGTCGTATATTGGATGTCATACTCAGTCAAGATCATCTTCTATCTTTCTATTCTTCCGGATAAAGCGGGCTTCTCGAAGATATACTTGATGGGATCCATCTTTGATATGAATAGAGTAGTGTGAGTCAACATATACTATCTCAGCCGGCGAGCAGCCCATGCCAAAGCGTAATAAGTTTTATCAAGCAACGAGTATTGGGTCTCGCAGTCGGTAAACTTTTTGCTAAGGTAATAAATAACATGCTCTTTTCGGCCAGACTCGTCATGCTGCCCCAACACACAGCCCATCGAATTGTCGAGTACTGTCAAGTATAGGATTAAAGGTCTCCCTTCAACTGGAGGCATCAGAATAGGTGGCTCTTGGAGATATTCTTTGATCCTTTCGAAAGCAGCCGGACATTCATCGTTCCATCTTACTACTTGATCTTTCTTCAGTAACTTGAAGATTGGCTCACAAGTAGCAGTCAGGTGTGAGATGAATCGGGCAATATAGTTCAGATGTCCCAAAAAGCCTGACTTCTTTTTCAGTTTGGGGAGCTGGCATTTCCTATATAGCCTTCACCTTGGCAGGATCCACTTGAATGCCTTTATCACTTACAACGAAACCCAACAGCTTACCAGATCTCATCCTGAAGGTGCACTTGTTCGGGTTTAACCTCAGCTTGTATAACTTCAACCTGTCAAATAGCTTCTGAAGATGGTCAAGGTGTTATTCCTCAGTATGAGATCTTTCAATCATATCGTCAACGTATACCTCAATCTCATTATGGATCATGTCGTGGAACAAAGCAACCATGGCACGCTGATACGTTGCCCCAGCATTTTTCAATCCGAAAGGCATAACCTTGTAGCAAAAGGTACCCCATTGAGTAAAAAAGGTTGTCTTCTCCATATCTTCGGGAGCCATTTTAATCTGATTATAACCGGAGAAACCATCCATAAAGGAGAAGACCTTATGTTGTACGGTGTTGTCAACTAGAACGTCGATATGAGGCAGAGGGAAATCATCCTTGGGGCTTTCCCTGTTCAGATCCCTATAGTCAACACACATTCGAACTTTACCATCCTTCTTTAGCACAGGAACCACGTTGGCCAACCATTGTGGGTAAGAAGTAACTGCTAGAAAACCGGCGTCAAACTGTTTCATAACTTCAGCCTTGATTTTCTCAGACATCTCTGGGCGCATTCGGCGGACTTTTTGTTTCACTGGAGGACAGTCTTCCTTGGTAGGCAATCGGTGAACCACGATATCGGTATCCAACCCAGGCATATCTTCATAAGACCAGGCAAAGATCTCAACGTAGTCTCGCAGCATCTGAATCAACCGTTGCTTAACACTAGCTTCCAAATTTGCACCAATCTTGACCTCTTTCTTATCTACCTCTGTGCCCAGATTTACTATTTCCACTGGCTCTTCATGCGGCTGTATGGCCCTCTCTTCCTGAAGTAACAGTCTAGCAAGTTCACCAGGCACTTCACAATCATCCTCACCTTCGTCCTCGGCTTGGTTGATTGGACTTTCGAAGTCACAACTGGCAGTAGCAGAGTCGTTATCAGTGGGATCTAGAGTGGATGTAGACCTGTATATGTGAGTGTGTGTAAAATAGTTGTTTTACAAGATAAATAGAAAAACAAGGAGCGCAAAATTTGAAATGCAAGAAAACATCCAATGCTTTTATTAATGATATATGGAAGTGACACACATAAAGCCCTCACAAACAAAGCCATGGTGCCTCGGGTAAGACACCGGGCCGTAAAGTTTAAAAATTATCTGTTACAAACTCAAAACCAAAGTCTCATTACTGGGTAATAAAATAAACAGGCATAGAATCCTTCGCTGTCCAGTTGCTTAATCCGCCGTCGGTAGTCGGGTAGATCCAACTGTCAATATCAAACTCTTCATCATCATCATCCCCAATAACATTTACTCCCGCATCATGTTTCGGCATAGGAGCTGTTATGACATTAGGGTTTTCAGGCGCTTCGAACTCAATCTCTTTAGCATCAATTAGATCTTGTACTTTATTCTTCAAGACCCAGCAATCATTCGTATCATGCCCCGGGCTATCAGAATGAAAAGCACAGCGGGCGTTCGGATTGTACAACGGTGATGTTGTATTGGGATTCTTTGGGGCTTCCTTTGGGATCACCAAGTTGGTCTTTAACAACTGCGGCATAATCTGAGACAGGGTCATATGGAGCTGAGTGAATTGTCTTCGTGGCCTCTCGGCTCTTGGCTGATTGTTGCGTTGTGTGGCAACATTTGGTCTTGATATAACAACCGCATTGACTGCTTGGCGGCGCTCAGGTCTATTCTGGCCTTTTGAACTGTAAACTGCACTGGAATCCTTCTTAAAAGGCTTCTTCTCGGTATTTGACGAAGCACCCTTCTGTATCTTACCGCTCTTGATACCGGCCTCAACTCTTTCCCCGGTCATAATCAGCTCAGTAAACCCGGATGATGAACTTCCAATCAGATGGTTGAAATACGGACCAGACAAGGTCCCTAGAAACATATCTACCAACTCTCTGTCAGCAAGCGGGGGTTGTACTCTTCCAGCAAGGTCCCTCCATTTCTGAGCGTAGTTTTTGAAACCTTCGCTCGCACCCATAGACATACCCTGAAGTTGGGTACGCGTGGGACCGAGGTCGGCATTGTATTGGTACTGCTTGTAAAAAGCAGCAGCAAGGTCTTCCCAATTACGGATACTAGCTCCTTCCAGCTGGTAAAACCATTCAAGTTAAGTCCCTGAAAGACTATCTTGAAAGAAGTGGATCCAGAGGTTTTTATCAGCAGTGTATGGCTGGATCTTTCTAACATACAAGCGGAGGTGCAACTTTGGACAAGAAACCCCGTCGTATTTAGCAAAGATTGGTGCTTTAAACTTTTGGGGAATCACCACCCCAGATGACAAACCCAAATCACCAAAGTCCAATCCAGGTACCTTCTGGATCTCCATCGCACTTAACTGGTCTTCAAGCTGTTTATACCTATCCTCAGCCAGAGGATACTGCTCTTCGTTAAAGTCAGTCTCGTTGTCAGAAACCACAGGGCTAGGAGCCCTCCTTTCTTCCTGGTTTTCTCTCTCTTCAGGTGAGTGAGGTAAATCAACATCCCTCAAATTGTTCCCAAATATGCGACCCATGTTCAGGAGGACCGTCTTCTTCTTCTTCTTATACTTCAAGATAAGAGTCTTCAAATCTTGCTGACCCTTGGCCAAATTCATGAACATTTCCTAGAATTGAGCGTTTTGAGCTTGTAGAGCCTTGATAGCTTGATCAGTTGATGTTTCAGCAGACATGATGCTGAAATAAACAGCGAAAAAGATGAGAAACCTGTAAGGGTACCTGTAATGAGGTGCATGGGAATGATATGTGTATGATATGATTTCAAAGACTTTAGGGATTCAAATTCGTAAACCAAAATGAAACATACTTTATTAGATAGCAAACTTGAAACAATGTTTGACAAATGCCTTTAAGACGTTACAAAAGGAAATACTGAAAAGTAAATCAAAACTAGAAATAACAAAAGACATTAGCGCTTCCATGGTCGTTTTCCGTTGGTGCTGACATAATCATTGAGGACCTTCTCATTCTCTAGCTGCCTTGTAAGTTTGAGAATCTTCCGCTCTTGCTCGTGATACTTTTCTCTATAAGTATCCCGCTCTTCTCTCAACTGGATCCAAGACCTATTTAATTCCCCAATGTCAGTTGGCATGTACAGATATAGGACAGTAGGAGGAACCCCTTCTTCATCAGCATCCTCAATAATTACCGGTAAGACAACTTCGTACGGCATTCCCATCTTTTGGGCACGGATTCGAACCCATCGGAGATATGGTTCCATCGGAAAAGAGGTCTTCATCCCTAACTCGTGTGGATCAGACCTGTGTACCCTATTCCAAGCTCGTATGAACCTGCGGCGATGCTCACTATCCCCTTGGAAGTCAAAGACAATGCTCGGAATCAGCAACTCATGAGGTCTGTCCCTTCTAGCTCGCCCAAACTGACGTAAGGCCAAACAAGGATTATAGGTATTCCCTCCTCTAATTCCAAGTAAAGGAACATTGGGGTATTTTCCGCAGTGATCAATAATAGCTACTTCTTCCATGTATTTAGTGCTCCAGATGATGTCCGTGTGGGCTATGGACATAATTTTGTAGGCTCATCCCATACCTTCCTTGTTCTTTAAAACAAATTTGGGGAGGTGAGATATAAACCACCTCGCCAGAAATGGTACACAACACATAAGGGTTCCCCGTTTCCGAGCAGTAAGGGCATAAAGAGAGTGCAGAATGTTACCTAAGAGAGTGGGTACCGGATTACGGGACATGAAAATCTTCACTACATTCACGTCGACGAAAGAATCTGAGTTAGGAAACAACACCAAACCATAAATTAGAAGAGCCGGGATATCCTCGAATGCTTGAAAATCCAAACTGTCCCAGAACTGATTAGCCCGATCAACCAAGAATTTAACCAAGAAGCCTTTTGTCCCGCTCCGAGTCTCCCAATTAGACATTACCTCAGCCTTTGTCAGATGGAGGGCTGAAGCAATCTCTTCTAGCCTAAGGACTTTCTCCTAACCTGTAAACGACGTCTGCTCTAGAATAGAAATACCAAGTAAATCAAAGAACTCTTCCAAGGTAGGGACCAACTGATAGTCCGGGAATGTGAAGCAGTGGTACAATGGATCAGAGAACTGGCACAAGACACTCAACATCTGCTCATCCATTTTGGAAGTGACCAACCCAAGGAGGTGACCATGTCTTCTGATAAAAGAGGAAGTATCTGGAACTTTGGAAACCAAATATCTAAGCTAAATAGGAATTTGTACAAAGCTGATCCAAATAGTGTTTCTATGCATAGAGGCCATGACCTACAAAACAGAACAGAGATGAATCCCCTCTGTCTTTGAAATAGGTTAGTCTTAATGCAAGATGCATGCAATGTCATGATGCATGATATTATGATAGCAACACACCACAAGTATTCACAGATAGCAAACATGGTAAGGGCAAACAAGTCACACAGTAGCCCTTAGATTTCAGGCTGGCATGGAGTTTAGGTATTACCCTCTTTTAGTTTAGTTGGTTCAACCTGTCCTAGATTTAGTAACCGGGTTCTAGAGGATCTCAATATCACTGACCACCCTCGATCGATCATAATTCCAGTCTGGCAACCTTTTCTTGCGACCGAAATCATCGCGAGAGTTTGGTCTTAATGAGTGTATCATACTGCTACTGTTCTATGGCCAAGTTGGTCAATTATAGGTTCTAAGGTCAGTTGGTGCTTAATGACCCCTTAGAAGACCCATATTCTCCTTGTTCCGCCACAAGGGATATCGGTATAAACTAAAGTGTCACACCAATGTAGCTACTGCTTCAATCTTATCGGTCTACGCTGTACAGTTCCCTCACAGTCTATTGCTACTTACCGAAAAGGTATCCCCAGATCCGGGTTAGGATCTATAGTAACTCTGATTCAAACCCATAAATATAAAGCATACAAATCAAGCAATTGAAAACATTATGATAAACTAATCCTAAGGTACACCCCACTTATAAATATCCCCAGCAGAGTCGCCAGTTATGTGATACGGTGGGAAGAACTGTCTGTTTTTGGAATGCTGGTTTGCGTTTTGAGTTTGTTTTCACAAAATGTCGCGGTAAGCAAGAGTTGCCACCGACTTTTATTTTATCCAACAAGGAAAGGAAAAAAGCACAAAAAAATTCCTTTTTCGAGATTATCTCGGAGTACGGGGGGTAGATTATAGAAAGGGAAGGTATTAGCACCCTTTCTATCTATAGTTATCTACGGGCTCTTAGGTACTTGCTCATCATTTTCAAAATATTTTCTTTCTGCTTGTGGGTTTTGAAAAGTTTTTGTTTTAAACTTCGATTTAACTCTTGCTTCTGTCCTCAAGAGTGTAATGAAGTGTTTTGAAAAACTTTGTTGGTAAAAGTGTAAGTGTAAAAAATTTGTTTTGGATGAGCAAGTATCTAAAAACTATCTACATACTCGAAAAAGGAATAGTTCTATGCTAATTTCCTTTAGACAATGCTATCCCACTATTAGTGAGTAGGTAACACCGTCGTTGGAGTTTGAGGGTCAATTCGAAAGAGGGACATACGGTCACCAAAGCAATGTTAGGACACTTTAGCGGTAACCCTAATGTCTTAGATCATTTGTTCGAGGCAACAATATCCGAGGCAACCGTTTCGAGGCAACTATGATATTTTAGACAAGAGGGCGACCTCTAAAATACCCTATACTCAATGACCGTGTACGAAGGCAACCAAGTGGGGTGTACCCTAAGAGTGCGCATGTGCGAGTGTGTTGTTTTCAGTTATTTTTATCTTTGCACATGTTAAGGGTTATCTAATTTGATTTAAGATTAAGCATTCATTCTTGTCATGCAAGCCCTATTATCAAACATCTAACAATTGTAATTTGCAGAAATTAAAGGTGCAGAAATTAAATTGCAAGGCGTCAGGTATTTACATCGCCAAAAGCAACCCTTTGAAAATAAAATAAAATAAAAGCAGAAAAATAAATAAAATGTCCTAATTATTTATTACAAACCGGGAGCAGATACATTAATTGGATAAAGAAAAATAAAGCGCGACGCGAAATTAAATCGGATGCGAAATTAGGGTTTTGACCCTTTTAAAAAGAAAATGCTTTTTTTTTTAGTTTAAGAAAAGAAATTAAATCCTAAATTAAATACTAAATTAGAAATTAAGTAAATTAATTAATGAAAAATAATTAATGACATATTTTTGGAGTTTTTGTTAATTTAAGAAAGAAATTAAAATAATTAAATTATGTTAAAACCTAATGATTTCTAATTGATTTTATTTATTTACAAAAATAAATTAAAGTTTCCTAATTAATATTCTAATTAATTAATTAGTATTTATTAATAAAAATAAAAGTTCTAAAATTTAATTGGATAAAAAAAAGTATTTTTGTGATTTTTTTGATAAAAAATAAAATTTGTTATTGGTTAGAAATTAATTAAAACAAAATAAAATAATTAAATTAAAAGAACAAAATATGAGAGAAAGAGAAATTGGGCCTGATTTTGGGTGTGTAGAAAGCAAATTCGCTGGCCCATTTGAAGCTGATCCAATTGACTTTTTGGGATCCCATACACGCACGTTGACCTGCCTTTTGGTGCACCTCTGATGCTGACCACCAGATGTGGCCATCTGGCGTGTTGATTGGTGAGGGAGTATGGTGTATCTTAGGCTGGCATGTGCACTGGATTATCTGCAAGAAAACATTATTGAGAAAATGGGGGACCTGGGATTCGAACCCAGGTCCTGAAGGGGAATACACACTATGCTTGCCACCACGCTATTTGTTTTTAGTTGTCAATATAATGCAAACAAAAGATAATATAATAAAACAGATTTTATTGGATAGATATAAAAAAAAACGCGCCAAGATTTGAATGGGCGAGTGGTAGCGTGACACGCATTGTCCCTGTCCTCTGGACCATGGCTAAAAGTCACAACATCTATACCTACGGACAAATGTCCGTCGCTATAGACAGGGGGTCCTCCCAAATCTCCCACAGGCCATGGAAATGCATTCTAAAACCATGGTTGAGTTCGTCTCAACCTATTGATCATAACCATAGCCATTACCATGGCCAATTTTTCCTGAAATGAAAAAACCCAAAAACAAGAACCAAATCCTAGCAATGGTGGATCTCCATATAGGTAAGATAAATGCAATTGGTTATTACAAAAAGCTTGAAAATGACTTGTAGATTCAAAATATGCTATCAATTCATGTTAACTATGGCTAATTTCAAAAATATGAAATCAAGAACAGGGCGGATTCGTGAGGGACTTACAGCGCTTGGGAGGGTCTGAAAATGCGTTGTCTTGGTTGCTTTTGCTTGTGGAGATGGCCAGGAAGAGATTGAGACAAGTCTCAAGTCTTGAAATTGCCTCTATGCCCTGTTTCGATCTCAAGCTTTCTCTTGTTTTTTGCAAACGTTGTTATTCCTCTAGAACTGATTTCCAACCCCTGAAATTGTCTGCCTCGCCTCCTTATGTATTGTACAATACATTAGGGTTGTTTTTACTGTCCAAATCTTCCTCTATCAATGCTTGAATATTTGATTTGATCTTCTTTTACAACCTTCCAATTTTGGCCTAAATCCAATCTCCTTGTGCATAATGACCTTGATACGAGTTTGATTGCAGTGCTAGCTGTAGTTGGAGCCTGAAATGATCACAAGATCTTTAGTTTTCAATGTTTTTGATTTTATGTGATTTTATTTGATTTAAAATGAATTAATTCAAATAAAAACCAAATAAAATAATAAAAATATGATATGGACTCATGGCCAAGGCTGGAGCACGTGGATCATAATGCAAACTCAAAACAAGTGAAAAAGAATGGGCCCATTTGGCAAAATTTGAAATTTTGGGGATAGTTGACTTTTGGCAATTTTGCAAAAAAGTCCAACTTCAACAATGCATAACTTCCTCAATTTTGAACTTTTGGAGGTGTTCTTTGACTTTTTAGAAATCTTGAGATGTCCTCTAATCAAACCTTTTGGTCTCATCTCATTTTGATATTCCATTCTCAAGTTAGAAGCTTTGACAAAAAAAGTGTTTTTGTTGACTTTCAAAAATGACCTATAATGTCAAAATTCATAACTTCTTGTGAGTACACATTTGTATCTTGGGATATGAATATTGATTGTAGGGAATTGCATCCTCTTCAAAATGAGTTTTGGATGGGTCATTTCTCATAAAGTATGAGAAAGTTATGCTTGGTCAAAGTTGAGTTGACCTTTCCTACAAAACCCTTATTTAGCAACTTTTGAATCTTGATGAATTTTGAGCAATCCTTGATGAATCATGATCAACCCTTGATAAAATGATGAAATAAAATTCAAAATGAGAATGTTGACAAAAAAATCTTAAAGTTTGACTGTATTTGGGTCACAGTTGACTTTTGCCCTAGCACAGTCGATTTTTGGACCTTTTGAGCAATTGAATGAGCAAAATTTCTCTGCAAGGCTTGAAACTTGACATGGATGATCTTGAGAACATATTAGGACATTTGTGAGAACTTGGGGTCACTTGGACTCAAGGATCTTGATGCAACACAAAACCCTAATTTGAGTAGACTGCCTTAGGAGAGAGCTTGTCTGGCCAACTCTTGGGCTACTTTGAGCAACTTGGAGATCTTTCTTGCCATGTTTTGAGAAATATGGGAGGGAAAATTTTGGGGTACAACAGATACAACTCAAGGGGGAGCGAGATACCTTTGAAGCCCAATTATACACAAGCGAGAAGAAGGTTTTGGAACTCACTAGGCTACTTCATGAGGAGCAAACTCTGAATGCTTACATTGCACCAAAGAGGATGTGTACTACCTTTTTATCTTAGAGTTTTTGTATTATTTTGCCCAAGAAGGCATTGATGTACTTAAGCTTTAATCTATTAATATGAAGTGTGTTTCCTTTTTGTCTAAAACAAATTTGAATCTTAAAATCCTTGAAAACATTACATATGCATTTATCATTCATCATAATATAAGCAGGTTTCTTGAAACAAGTCTCCTCATCTCTCTACTGTTTATTTCAGTAAGATGGATCTCGAGCAAACGGTGAAGGACCTCCAAGCTCAAAATGCACAGTTTCAATAGTTGTTCTTGACCCTAGCCAAAGGACAAGAAGAGTTGAAGACTTTGCTGGCTGAGGAGAAGAAAAAGAAGACAAAGAAGATAGCCGAAGTTCTAAACATGGGAAGAAGGTTCCAAGGGCAGACAAGGAGAGCCTTATACTTTGTAACAACATCCGGTGAGAAAGACAACCAATATGGGAAGGGCAAGGAAACAATTGTCCAGTTAGAATCATAAGAGGAAGAGGAAGAAGAAGACTACTCTGAATTACAATACCCTCCAGCTGATGACAAGTATAAACATCTCGAAGAGCGTTTGAATGCAATGGAAATCCAAAAAGTGCCTGGCTTGGACTTTGAGAAGTTGGTGTTAGTATCGGGAATTTTCATTCCTCTAAAATTCAAAGCACCTATGTTCTCCAAATATGACAGAGTTTCATGTCCTAAAATGCATCTCCGATCTTATGTAAGGAAAATCCAGCCCCATACCGCTGACAAAGATTTATGGGTACACTTCTTCCAAGACAGTTTGTCTGGAACTCAACTTGATTGGTTTTATCAGTTAGAAAGAGCTAATGTTCATAACTGGGAAGATCTTGTTGTAGCCTTTTACAAACAATACCAATACAATGCTGATCTTGCGCCAACCCGTACTCAACTCCAGAGTATGGCCATGGTTTCAAGTGAGGGCTTCAAAGACTATGCGCAAAAATGGAGAGACTTGGCTGGAAGAGTTCAACCTCCCCTATCTAAAAGAGAATTAGTAGACATGTTTTTGGGCACCTTGTCTGGTCCCTTCTTCAATCACCTAATTGGGAGTTCATCGGCATGTTTTACTGAACTGATATTGACCAGAGAGAGGGTAGAAGCCGAGATAAAAAGTGGAAAGATTCAAAAAGATACATCCTCTGCTGCTATAAGGAAGCCATTATTAGAAAGAAAGAAGTGGTTGTTGTTTATCCTCATAGAAATCAAGATAGGGCTGAACGCCGTCCAATGGTGGGGGCTGTTATTATTCCTAAACATGCGCCTGATCAACAAAGAAACAACCAACCAAGGATGGAAAGACCAGTCAGACAATTCACCAGAATTAATATGACCCTATCTCATGTATTTCCACATTTGTTGAGATCCAACCTAGTGACCTTGAAAGAAGCTCCTAAGAATCCTAACATAACATCTCCTCACTATCATCCTAATGCCCGCTGTGCATACCACTCTGAGAGTCCCGACCATGACACTAACAACTGTTGGGATCTAAAAAACAAAGTACAATACCTCATTGAAGCCAAGGAGATTGAATTCGATGCGCCCGAAAAGCCAAATGTCATTTCTGCCCCTATGCCCAAACATGGCCATAATACCAACGCCATTGAGGAAGATATGTTTGTTACTTTAGTTGATGAACTTGTGACCCCACTCCTGATTATCAAAAAGAATTTGTTGATTGCCGGTGTATTCCCAGGCTGTGATAAAGGCTGTCATTTCTGTTTGTCCTCACCAACCAACTGTCCTTTGTTGAAAGCAGGCGTTCAGTGCCTAATAGATAACAAGGAAATTTTGTTTGAAAAGACTTTTGTTCCACTTGTTCCTCTTAATGATGTGTCTATCATTACCATTTCCGCCAATTCTTCCAGGGTCTCCACCAAAAGACCCGTTAGAATTACATCAGTTCCAAAAGCAACTCCTTTGGTAATTACAATGCCTTGACCAGTCTCGTATTTGTCAGACAAAATCGTACCATGGAATTATGGAGGGGATGTCTACTACCATAGTATCAAACAAGACTGGCCAGCTGCCGAAGATTCAAGTTCTGAAAAAGTTGACCCCGATATCAGTAATATTGCAGGGACTAGCAACATTACCCAAAGCGGAAGGATATTCTCTCCAGAAATTTCTCCCCCAAAAGCAGTTTCTAGACCCGTAATCATTCCTGTTGTTGTTGCTCCTCCGAAGGCTATTCCAAGTCCTACAATCATCTCCACCAATACTCCAACTGACAAAGCTGTTATAATCCATGCTATCACTCCTACTGATATTCCTGCTACCGATATAACTGATACTAGAGGTAAAATATTCTGATTGAGCCCGTCCGGACGAAGGCATAATCATTGGCTATCCCTGAGACCTCCCAGAAAGAGATTGAGGAAATTCTAAAGATCATAAAAAGAAGCGACTACGATGTAGTTGAGCAACTGGGGCAAACTCCATCTAAAATCTCCAAGCTAGCTTTACTACTATGTTCCGAGGCACATGCAAAAGCCCTGGTAAAATTCCTGAAAACTGCCCATGTACCCCAAGAAACATCTGTCGATTAGTTCCAAGACTGCGTATCCAGCTTTACTGCAGATAATGGTCTAGGTTTTTTGGATGCTGATTTAATGCCAAGAGGAAGGAAGCATAATGAGGCATTGCACGTCTCAGTTGAATGTAGGGGCACAAACTTGGCTCATGTTTTGGTGGACACTGGCTCAT
Organism: Vicia faba; assembly: GCA_948472305.1. Lineage (NCBI taxonomy): Eukaryota > Viridiplantae > Streptophyta > Magnoliopsida > Fabales > Fabaceae > Vicia > Vicia faba. The sequence continues at coordinate 378,095 of CATIWC010001890.1, forward strand.
CTCTGAATGTATTGCCTAAGAAGGCTCTTGATAGGCTTGACTGTGAGGGATTGACATTGAAACCAAGCAACATAGTAGTGAGGGCCTTTGACGGCTCAAAAAGGATGGTGCGTGGGGAAGTGGATATCCCCATAAAAGTTGGAACCCAAAAATTTGATTCGACTTTTTATGTAATAGATATTCGCCCCTCATATTCCTGCTTGCTAGGCAGACCGTGGATTCACAATGCTATCGCTGTCACTTCTATGTTGCACCAAATGGTGAAGTATCCGATCCAAGGGAAGATTATCATTGTTCATGGAGAAGAAGAGTATATGATCATCCATCTCAATTCCTTCATATATGTGGAGTTAGATGGTGAATTTATTGAAACTCCATATCAACACTTTGAGGAAGTCCCGCAAGATATGGCAATAACCAGGACTGTTCCCAAAATCAAAAGGCCTCCACTCAGAATGTCATCTTTGAAGGATGCAAAGGAAGTGATAGAAGAAGGTGGGTGCACTATCTGGAGGCAACTCCTAGATATCCCATACAAGTCTGACAAGTTTGGCCTGGGTTTCACTTCAAGTGCTCAGAAGGTTGTATGTCGCGCTCGTGCTGGAGGACCGCCCTTGAAGATCAGCAAACGTGAAGTCAACACGATAGAGGATGATGAAGATGGTTGCAACCTGGAGGATTGGATCTTCCCAAATGTCAGTGGGGGGCTCAGTAATTGGTAGGCTAGAGATTTTGTCCCAATCACTTTTATCCCACAGTAATTTGTCCTTACATTTTGTTGGATCTGTAATATTAAAACAATTCGAACTCTTAAAACCTTGTGTCTTACCCGAGGCGCAATGGTCCATTTGCAAGGGTTATTATCTCCTTTCCATATGACATAAATGAATCATGGAATTTTTGCATACAAACTTTGTGCTCATTGTTTTTCTTTTTTACATTTTCATTTCTTTCATAACTATACCCTTACACACACTCACACTGCAGGTCTACATCCATTCGGGATCCCATGGGTAACGGTTCTGCTATGGCCTTCTGTGACTCTGAAAATCTAATCTACCAAGCCGAAGACGAAGGTGAGGAAGATTGTGAAGTACCAGGGAAACTTTCCAAATTAATACTACAAGAAGAGAAAACCATTCAGCCTCACGAGGAACCCGTGGATACAATCAACCTAGGTACCAAAGAAGACAAAAGAGAGGTCAAGATGGGTGCCAATCTGGAACCTAGTGTCAAGGAGTATTTGATTCAGTTTCTACACGATTATGTTGAGGTCTTTGCCTGGTTGTATGAAGACATGCCAGGACTTGATGTAGATATTGTGGTGCATCGTCTACCTACAAAAGAGGATTGCCCACTAGTAAAACAAAAGGTCCATCGCATGAGACCATATATGTCAGAGAAGATTAAAGATGAATTCATGAATCAATTCAATGTTGGATTCTTGGTCGTCACCTCCTATCCTCAATGGGTTGCCAATGTTGTTCCCGTGCCCAAGAAGGACTACAAGGTACGAATGTGCGTGGACTATAGAGATTTGAATAGGGCAAGCCCTAAGGATGATTTCCCACTTCCCCACATTGACATCCTAGTTGACAATACTACACAACACAAAGTGTTTTCCTTCATGGACAGTTTTCTCAGGTTACAACCAAATCAAAATGGCGCCTGAGGACATGGAGAAGACAACCTTTGTCACACAATGGGGCACATTTTGCTACAAGGTGATGCCGTTCGGACTGAAGAATGCTGGGGAAACCTATCAGCGTGCCATGGTAGCTCTATTTCACGACATGATACATCACGAAATAGAGGTCTATATGGACGAAATGATAGCTAAATCTTAAACAGAAGAAGAACATCTTGATCATTTACAAAAACTGTTCGAGAGATTAAAAAAGTACAAGCTGAGGTTGAACCCAAATAAATGCACGTTTGGAGTAAGGTCTGGTAAGCTCCTAGGCTTTATCGCCAGCAATAAGTGTATTGAAGTAGATCCTGCCAAAGTAAAAGCGATACAAGAGATGCCTGCTCCTCGTACTGAAAAGGAAGTCAGAGGATTCTTGGGACATTTGAACTACATTGCCAGATTCATTTCTCACCTGACAGCTACTTGTGAACCAATCTTCAAACTATTGAAGAAAGATCAAGTAGTCAAATGGAATGATGAATGCCAAACTACTTTCTACAAGATCAAAGAGTACCTACAAGATCATCCTATTTTGATGCCACCAGTCGAGGGAAGACCGTTGATTATGTATCTGACCATGTTGGAAAATTCAATGGGGTGCGTGTTCGGGCAGCATGACGAGTCTGGCCGAAATGAGCACACTATTTATTACCTGAGCAAAAAGTTTACCAACTGTGAAACAAGATATTCACTTCTCGAGAAAACTTGATGCGCTCTGGCATGGGCTGCTCACCGACTAAGACAGTATATGCTGACTCATACTACCCTGTTGATATCTAAAATGCATCCAATAAAATACATCTTCAAAAAACCTGCACTCTCTCGGAGAATAGCGAGATGGAAGATAATCCTAACAGAATATGACATACAGTATACTACCCAAAAAGCAATAAAGGGCAATGTACTAGTTGATCACCTTGCTCACCAAGCTGTAGAAGACTACCAGTCCATGAAGTTCAAATTCCCAGATGAGGACATCATGATGGTAAATGACTATGAAGAATCCAGACCATATGACGAACCTAAACAAGGACCTCGATGGAACCTGGTTTTTGATGAGGCATCTAACGCACTCGACAATGGTATTGGTGTTGTACTCATGTCTCCAGAAGGGTGTCATACTCCATTTACGGAAAGGCTCTGCTTCATTTGTACAAATAACATGGCGGAATACGAAGCGTGCATCTTTGGTCTCAAAGCTGCCATAAACTTGGGGATCAAATCTTTGAATGTATTCGGAGATTCAGCTTTGGTTATTAGCCATATCAAAGGGGAATGGGACACCAAACACCCTAACCTTATCCCTTACAAAGAACATGTTTTGACGTTGCTCCCACATTTTGAGAAGATTACCTTCGAGCACTTTCCACGAGAAGAAAATCAGCTAGCCGACGCACTAGCCACAATGTCATCTATGTTTAAACTTAAATGGGATAATGAGGCTCCCCATATCACCATTTAAAGAAGGGATGAACCAGCACACTGTCACGAGATTAATACTGAAGAAATAGTGGACCAGCCTTGGTTTCACGAAGTCAAGAGGTATCTTGAGGCTCAAGAATACCTAGAAGGAGCTTTAGTCAATGATAAGAAGTTCTTAAGGAGACTCTTTGCTAAATTATTCCTTAGTAATGGCATTCTTTAAAAACTCAACCATGACTCTGTATTACTTCGGTGCGTAGACAAGGTTGAAGCTGAAAGGATCATGGCTAAATTACATGAAGGCACTTTTGGCACCCATTCCAGTGGGCATACGATGGCAAACAAAATCCTATGGGCAGGCTATTACTGGTCTACCATGGAAGCAGATTTCTATCAACACTCTCGAACTTGCCATAAGTGTCAGATCTATGCTGACAAGGTGCACGTACCTCCGGTTCCTCTGAATGTCTTGACGGCTCCTTGGCCCTTTGCTATGTGGGGGATTGATATGATTGGGGAAATCAAACCAACGACCTCTAATGGACACCACTTCATCTTAGTGGCCATTGATTATTTTACAAAGTGGGTGGAGACAGCTTCCTTCGCTTCCGTTACCAAGAATGTTGTCGCCCAGTTCATCAATCAGAATCTCATATGTAGTTACTGTATCCCGGAGAAGATCATTACAGACAATGGTACAAACTTGAATAATACTATGATCACCATCTTGTGCGAGCAATTCAAGATCCAGCATCACAATTCTTCCCCTTATCGACCAAAGATGAATGGTGTTGTCGAAGCCGCGAATAAGAACATTAAAAAGATCATACAGAAAATGACATTCACATACAAAGACTGGCATGAGATGCTACCATTCGCTCTCCACGGATATCGTACCACAACTCGCACATTAACTGGGGCAACACCCTATTCTCTGGTATACGGCATGGAGGTTGTCTTGCCTATTGAGGTCCAAATCTCCTCTCTAAGAATTATGAAGGATGCAAGACTGAATGAAGAAGATTGGGTCCAGACTCGACTTGATCAACTAAACTTGATTGACAAGAAAAGGCTTACTGTTGTTTGCCATGGTCAAATGTATCAAAAACGGATGATCAAGGCTTTCAACAAAAAGGTCAGATGCCAAGTGTATCAAGTTGGGGATCTGGTGATCAAACGTATCATACTGCCGCAAGGTGACCCCAGGGGCAAATGGACACCTACATACGAAGGACCATTTATAATAAAAAACATATTCTCTGGTGGAGCAATGATCTTGACCACCATGGATGGCGACGACCTGCCACACCCTGCGAATGCAGACATAGTCAAAAGAAGGGCATCCCGGCGAACCAAAAATGGTTCGGGAAAAAATTAGGGATAAAAACAAAAAAAATATGTACACCCGGCAAGTTGAAAACCCGAAAGGGCGACTTGGGCAAAAAAGGGTATCCCGGTGGACTGAAAACCCAAAAGGGCGGTCCAGGCAAAAGTTAGGGAATTAAAGCATATGATTATGTCCCATTGGATCACCTTACGGACAACTTGCAAACTCGACATTTTTGACCAATTCAATCATCTTCGGACAAGGCAACAAATGGACAAGATGCTCAGAGATACAAAGGCTATAGCAGAATGGGAACCCCATGGGATTATTGCACATAACTATCTTTTCTTTGTATTAAAATTTTCATTTTTACGACGACATTCTCTTACTAGAATGTTTGTCTCATTGTACAAAAATACTTACTCAAATTCAATACGAAGATATCCCTTTGAAAGTGAAAAAACTATCTGTTTTTTTTCTTCTTTTCTTTTCGCTTGTGTTTTGTTTACAAAAACGTCCAATGATTCATTGTTGAACATATGCATTTGAACATAATTACTGTTTACAAATAAACAAAATAAAAGACAACCGCTGATGGCTTTAAGGGATAGGGAAATATCTCTAAGTTTATCTCCATAAAATTCCCCACAGTGAGCAGTTTAATCCCCAACAGAACAAAGCTTCCAATTATCAATCCCCAGTAGAAGTCATCCAAATTTCTCAGAATTCCCCAACCATAATTTTTCAAACAGTACATGGAATTTCCCTTACAACAGAGTTTATTTCTCTAAGGGAAATTCATCAGCACTTCAAACTTCACAACATGAAGACTTATAATCCTCAGCAGCGGACGGGGATTTATTTTCCCCATTCCAATAGCAGTACATCAAAATTAGCTCACATGCGCATACATCGCACCCATATATCATAAACATTGGTTACACAAATGCATCATACCATGCATTTCATACAACATGACTTTGCATTTTAGCTAACATTTTACCCTTTTCAGTATAAGGTTAACAACTACCTTTAACAATGATAAAAGTTTTCAGATACAGTTCAGATACGCTCCAGACACAGACGCCATTCTGATACTCATTCAAAGTCAGCTTTCAGATACAGTTCAGATACACTCCAGACGTGGACGCTATTCTGATACTTATTCAAATTCATCTTTCAGATACAGTACAAATACGCTCCAGACACGGACACCATTCTGATACTCATTCAGAGTCAACTTTCAGACGCAGTACATATACGCTCCAGACACGGATGCCATTCTGATAACTCATTCAAATTCAACTTTCAGATACAGTACAGATACGCTCCAGACACAGACGCCATTTTGATACTCATTCAGAGTCAACTTTCAGATATAGTTCAGATACACTCCATACGCGGATGCCATTCTGATAACTCATTCAAAATTCAACTTTCAGATACAGTACAGATACAGTCCAGACACGGATGCCATTATGATACTCATTCTTTCTGTTTACAAATTACAATTCAACAATCACTCTTGGATGGAATCTATAAGCCCATCTCCTACAACTTTCTATCACCTCTCCAAATGGCATCTTTAAGCCCATCCCCTCAACCATCACATCGCCGAGTGCAAATTTCTGGGCACTCTAGTGTCCAATCGTCTTCCACCTTCGAGTCACAAATGGCAAAACATGCCAATCTAACTCTTCAGGCTTAAGAAGATTGAATAGGGGCAGCTGTTGTACCCAAAAATTTGCCCTCTCACTTATAAATAATTTTCTCACAAGATCTCCTTGGGCTCAAGACTGCATTAGGGTTTGATCAGCTCAAGACACCTCCTTATGCACTGATGACCAAAATTAGGGTTTGAGATTGCACAAGGATTTTTGAACTTCCAATGCCCCATATTATTTTCATGGATCATTATGGACCCCCAAGATTACTCATGTCAAGTTTCAAGCCTTGGATCACACTTTTGATCAGTCAATTGAGTAGTTGACCTAAAACTCAGCTATATTGGGGAAAAAGTCAATTATGGCCAATTCATAGTCAAACTTCATAATTTTTGGTCCACATCAACATTTTAAACTCATGTGTATCATTTGATCAAGTTTGGACAACAACTCCTCAAGAAATTTGATCAAATCTCCAAAAGGGCAAAATGGTCAAAATTAGGGTTTTGACTAGGAAAGGGCAATTTCTAATTTTTTTACCTAAAAAATGGTCAATTGGTTTAAGGAATTATATCAAGAGTCCAATTGCATCATTTTTACCTAATGACATGGTTCAAAACATTGCAAGTCCATTGGATTGACAGATGAATTTTTCAGTCAACTGATCAAAAGTCAACTGTATACTAAAAAGTCAAACTTTGACTTTTTGGTCAAATTCAAGTACCAAAGATCATAATTCATCCAAAAATATCAAAATATGAAACTTATTCATCAAGAAATCAAAAGGTCAAGATTTCATTTTGAAAAGTCAAAATTTCTAAACTTAGAAATTTTTCAGTGTTGGAAATTTCATGTTTTTCATAACTTTGAGCCAAATTTTCACCATGATGCAAGATGATTCAAGAAAAACTTCCAACATGAAAGTTGTATATCTCCATGAAATCTATAACTTTTCTTCACACAACTTCCTCCAAAAATTCTTGGATCTCAAGTTACAATTTTATGAACATAGGGTCATGAAACAAAACACTTTGTGAAATTTTGCCCTAATTTGGACAGGATTTTAACCTAACTTCATGACACTTTTTCACATAGTTCCAAGGGGAATATTCAAAATCAATTCAAAGAGGGGTTGTATATAATGTTATAAGCTTTCCAAAATATCCAAGACCTCCTTGAGATCATTCTTGAGTAGGGAGAATCGAAGAGATGAAGTTAGGGTTTTGTCACTTAATTTACAAGCCATTTTGTGATGAACAAGAAGTCAATTTCAAACCTATGCTACACAATCTTGTTTTTCAGGCCTCTAAACCTCAATATCTATCCATAATCAGAAGATTACACTTGCTTTTGAGCTATTATCCAAGTGTTCCAAGCATTGTCCAAACCAATTTTCCATTTTAGGAAGAAAGTTACCATTCCATTCTTGAAAAGTTGCTTTAATCACAAAGTCAACTTATCTTGAGATTATAAATTGTTCTTTATGCACACACAACCCTTATAAACCAAAAGCAATGTGTATAAGGTATCAAGAAGTTCAGAACATGCTTGTACAATACTTGAGATTTGTCACTTCACTTTTCTTAAAAAGCAAGTTATAGAGCCATAATCCTATAACTCGGAAACTTGGAGTGATTTTGTGCTCTAATCTTTTCCATACATATTAACAAGTCAATTGCAACACAACACATGATTTTGGTAAGCCTGAAACTCTCTCAAAATCCCTCTAGCCAGAAATTCACGGAAAACTCCATTTTTGTGCAGGTTCTGACCTTGAACTTGTATCTTCTATTTCCCTCGTGCGTTCTTTGACCTTTTAGTTCCTAAAGTTCCTATACATAAAATATAACTTGTCCCTGTCCCTGTTACACGACTTTAACATCATCTTCCTCAACTTCCTTAGCCAAAAACAGAGCATTACAGTTGGACTTGTCCAAGTCATTTCAGCCACTCTCAACTCAAGCAAACCATTGCATTAGCTTCCTAGGACCTCAAGGAAGCTAACCTGATCATCACCATCACTTGAAACAAGCTCAAACTCCAAACACTATTTCCAGTTTTGAGGTAAGTTTTCTCAACTTGGAACTCTTCATATAAGCATCATCAATAGTTTATTTATGAATAAAATGTGTAGATATCATTGCCCTGAAGCTAACCATGTCCATAGTTTCCATTAATTTTGCTTGAGCTTAGAGAATTTTGAAACTGAAATCTCTGAAATTTTTAGGGTTTAGATTAGGTCCATTAAAATTCTTGCTTATCTTTGATCTATAGTTTTAATACTTTACATTTCTGGAATCGTGGAAAAAATTTCTACAAGTTTCAAGTTTACAGTTTTCATTTTTGATGAGAAATAAGCAAGTTACAGTTGGTCTAGCTGGAGGTTGAAGATGAAGTCTTCAGAACACGTTTTGCCTTACATATTTATTGTTTCATTTGTATTAACGGATGTATAGCCACCCCAGTGGTAGAAGCGCGCGTCTTTAACCTTTGGGACCTGGGTTCGAGCCCCAGTGGTACCCTTTTGCATTTTTTTCTTCATATTTTCACAATTCTGACCTTTTTTTTTGTTTGGCAGGCGCTGGGCCCTTTGGGCCTGGCTCATTTTATTTTTTTCTAGTTGACCTCCCTGTTTCCCATTGACACCCCTGGTCCAATTTTATTTTATTTTCTTATTTTCATTTTATTTATTTTCTTAAATTATTTTTCTAATATTAAAAAAATCATAAAAATACAAAAAAATGATATATTTATATTTTGACATATTTTATTTTATTTTTTCCATAAATAAAAATATTTTTATACTTCATTCATTTTATTAAGTAGATTTTATAAACTTAATTAATATTATATTGTTTATTTATTTTTCTTTTAAAATAATTTCCTTAATAAATTCAAACTTAATTAACTATTTTCTTTATTTAAATTAGGTTAAGACAAAATCTTTTTTTTCATAAAAACCAAACAAAATTCATTTTCTTCATATTTTGCATCCTTGTACATTTATTCATTTTTATACTTTGTATTTAAATTCCTTGTATATTCATGCCAATTCAATATGGTTGTAATAGACTAATTAGGTTTAAATTCTTGCAATCCCCATTTACAAATTGTATACCCCCTCCCCACAAATGTTGTAATAGCGTAGTAACTTTAAATTTCACAATTTATCTCTTTCATATAACATGCTAGTAATTAGGGTTTGTATGAAAAGACTAAAATCAATGCTTAGAAAACCCTAATTTAAGACAAAAGCAAGCATGAAGACAATACACTTGCACACAAGCACCCATAGGGTTATTCCACTTGGTTGCCTTATACAAAATGGCCATATTACGCATGTAAGGTATCTTAGCCAAAATAAGCAAATACAAGATCATAGTCCCTCGATGACGCTATCTAAGTTGCCTTACAAATGATATTAGTCCCTAAAAAAGAATGCTAAGATACCTTGCAACATTGCTAATCATGGTTATACGATGACCCACACCCGTCCTGTTTACATCCAAAGATAAGGTTGCTTACCAAATCAATGGTAAGACAACAATGTCAAAGGAAGAGAAAATGAACAAAAAAGACATTTGAGTAGGTAGATTGCTCCTAATTACTTTCTCCATTTCAAAACAAACATCCTCGCTGCATTTCAAAACAAACACACACACTTTCAAACATCTTACAAACATTGAAAATATTTTTCAAAAGATTAACATCTTTGTATACATTCTTACAAACAAGAATCATTACAAAGATTGCCTAAACAATGGCCTCTTTACAAAATACTTTCAAAAAACCACACAAAGCACAATTTCAAACAAAAAACCAATTGATCTAGCAAGTAACTAAGAGCCCATGGAAAACCATGGATGAAAAGGGTGCTAATACCTTCCCTTTTAATAATCTACCACCCGAACTCAAGAAATAATATCAAAGGTCTTTCCTGTGCTTTTTCACCTTTCCTTTTTGGATAAAAGAAAAGTCGGTGGCGACTCTTTCTAACCGCAACATTTGCAATCAAACGCAAAACCCTCAAGTCAGTTCTCCCACCGTATCACACCCATGATCAACGTAACATTTCCTATTGAGTGATTCAGATGGAGATTTTCCCCTGGTTATTTAACATTTCTTTGAGAGATTCTTTGAATCTTGACTTAACTACCCCAGATGTGTTGGATAATGGTCATGCCGTGCCCCTTGATTATGAGAGATTTGTCATTGGAAGCGTCTTTCCATTTGAAGTGATTCTGTTTATTGAGAGAGTTTTCATTCACTGGATATCCTTCGTGCGAATTTGTCTTTTGTCAAACAATTAGCCATATGCAAATAGTGGTATTTAAACAATGCAAAGTTTATGTCAGTCTTGAGGATTTTTTTTGAAAAATGCACTTTTAAAGAGCAACAAAATTTTGTAAGAATATGAATTCAACTTGGGATCTACAGTAAACCTTACAGGTGTCAGGATATCTTTTGTAACAACATGCTTTCAAACTAACCTATGCTTCAATTAGGACTTTTAAAGGGTTGTAACATGGCCTGGTTCAACGTTTAAGAAACAAAGGATAAGGCTCAAAGTTTATTTGTACCCAACCCATTCTCCATGATGTTCTTCAGCCATATACTCATTTAATTGCGCGCTTGGATTCCAATTGAGTCTTGGATGGTTTTTAGGTGATGGTTCGGAAACTGGAAGTTTATTTGAGAAGACTGTCATTTTTTGCAAAAATTTTCTGTTCTTGAGGATTTGTAACGACCTTTTTTTATGACTTATTGTCCCTAATTTTTGCCTGACTATTCTTGTTTTGAGATTACAGCCAGCGGGATGCCCCATTTTTTTAAGTATCTTTCATAGGTTTTGACTTAGTGGGCTTTTATTTTGAGAGATAATGACTGCCTATTTCACGGGGAACCATCACCGTCTTTTGATTCAGAAGGATATTTGTGTATGAAGTGAAAGCTTACGACTGAATACGCATTTGAATTAATTGAGAAACTACCTTGCCCCAAGTTATGATTGAAGGTTTCAATTTGTGCGAAAAAGAAAACTCCTACTTCTTTGGCTCAAAGGGGTCGACTAGGGATTATCTTCCTTATAACTCCAGTGTTTAGGAATTGAAAGAACGCATGTACATCATCAGCAAGGTCTGTCCAAAAGCATAATGTATGAGATTATGATATTGTTTTCGTCATCCTCCCTCTAAAGGCTTGTAGTTTGCAACTGAGAGTTGAATATCATACAAAACAAGGTAAAAACATACTTTCAGTATAGTGAAAACAAATGGATTAACTCAGGACAAATATATGCAATGCATTCATGAGAGAAAACAAAGTCTGACATAAAGAAAAGTGTTTAAGCAAACAAAGAAATTACAACTGAAAATTAGAATGAACAAAAATTTCTCCGCGTAAACTGGTCACTTTAGATGGCGTGCCTTTGAGGGATGACAAAAAAACTCAAGTCGACCATATTGTGTGAATTACAATGCCCCTTCATCGATCATGTCTTGAATCTGGTTTTTCAACGCCCAATAGTGGTTAGTGTCGTGTCCAGGACTGTTGGAGTGGTAAACACACCTTTCTTCATGATTGTGACAGGGAGAAGCAGTAATGGGTTTTTAGGAGGCTCCCTCAATGTAACCAGTTTGGCCTCCAACATGTGATGCAACGCTTGAGCCAAAGGCATGTTGATCTCGACAAATTGTCTTCCTTTCTTACGCTGACCACCTTGTTATGGTTGGCGAGGTTGTTGTTGGACTCTTGGTATAGTAGCCGTTTTGAAGGGTGTTCTCTCGACCAAACCAACTTCTTATCTCATCGGAGGCTGATTAACGACTCGATCCCCAATTCTAACTGTTTATTCCATATGGTTGCATCCATCTTGATGAAGCTTGTTGACAAGGGCTCTCAGATCTTCTTGTCCCCGAGCTAAGTTTTGGATAAGAGCCATCTGACTCACCATTTGTCCCATCATCTGAACTTTCATTGTTTCCATTTCAGTTTGTAATTGTTCTAACTGGTCGTTCCAGTTTTATTTAGGATTCCTCTTGGTCATGCTCTCAATGAGGAGTGTTGTACCCCAAAATTTGCCCTCCCTTTCTTTAGGAAACCATCTTGGATTTTCAAGGTCCCTCTGAAACAAATCCAAGTCCTGAGTTATCCTTTTGCCCAAGCAAGCCACTTACAAGAGCAAGATGATCTCACGAACTCCAAAAACAATGCTTTTATATTGAGAAAAATCAAATTCTAAGTACTTAGAACGTTTCTCTAAAAAGAGTATTTAAGAAAAAAATCAGCGCTTCAGAACTTCTGGACCCATTCCAGATAAAAACGGTCAGAAGTTGCAAGCTTGGCTCAGCTTGGTCAGAAGTTGGCTTTTCAGCAGCTACATCAGTTCAATCAGAAGTTGTAAACGTGGTTCAGTATGTAAGCCTCAAACAGAACATGCCCCTTCAGCAGTTACACAAGCTCAGTCAGAATTTGCTAAAGGAATGCAAGAGAAGCAGGGAAGTCTGAAGGCTCCTTCAGAACAGGTTGAAATCAGAAGATGAAAGATCAGAAGAGTGGGTGTTACACTGATACAGAATCTCTAAGCCCAGGAGGTCCAGAAGTAAATCCAAGGAACGTACCAGAAAACCAGGAGAATCTCCAGAGCTTACTAAGACAACAGGAAGCCAATGCCAGAGCATGGTTTACGCTATTGATTCAACGTTGGTTTCCATTACCAGAATATTGATGTTGATAGGTCTTATCACCATTTAATGCCTATTAATGCTTCCAACCACTCCTGAACATTCACGTGTGGCTTGGAAAACGCTTTTGTGCAGATTCTGGCATGGGTCTACGCGCCACCGCCCACTTCAGAGGTCACTTCTCCCCAATCTACGCCTGCTGCTGCAGCCTAGGCTGAAAGCTATCTGTTATCACAACTTCCCAGGAATTTTTGTCAAAGAACAAATTCAAACTCTGTTGGCGCTTTAATGTTCAAGGCATCCACAAGAACTTTGCCTATAAATAGAGAGTCTTCACCACTGCAAAAGGCGTTCAAGAAAAGAAACAGAAATTGCTAAATGAGAAACAGAACTCTTAGCAACATAGCGTTCTGAAACTCTGCCAAAATCTCTAGTTTTGTTTCATAACTTTGAGTTTCTCACCTTCAAACTTCATCAAATATCCATTTTTCTCTGTGAACCAAAAACACCCTTTCCAAACTTCTGACCCTACATACGTATACGCCTTTACCAGCCCTTTCAAAGAAAATCTGTCCAGAACACCACCAGAGCCAAAAGCTAACTTTCACCCACCAACTTTTCCAACAGTCAGGTAAGCACCTGCTGACCCTCATCACGCTGTTAAGCATCATCAGCTGTGCATACTCAAATAAACATAATGTAAATATCATGTTGTTGCTGTTTATGTTCTAAGGGTTTTCATACCTCAGAACGTTCTGAGCCAGTATAGGACTTGCCTGTGACCTTGGTGGTTCTGACCTCTGAAACATTTTTGTATTTGCTGGATCTGTTCCAAATATGTTTCTTGTTTTGTGGAGTAACAACAGAATTGCAGATGCTCTGATTAGTACGGGGAAAAGCCAAGTGCCGACTTTGACGTTAGCACATCTGAAGCCTGTTTTGCTGTCAATGATATCAGAACCTCTGAGAGTTATTGCCTTTTCAGCAGAATCAAAACTTCTGGTTTCTCCACTAACAAACTTCTGTCTTGCAGCGCAGGGGAATCAAAACTTCTGATTTCCCCACTAACAAGGTTCTGTTTTGCAGGTGCCAGAGTCAGAAGTTCTGACTCATACAGTTTAACCAAGAGGTTGATCATCTGGCAACGGATCTGAGTCAGAACTTCTGATGACCTCCCAGCAGCGCGCGGGCTCCCTCTCTCTCTATATCTTGTTTTTTGCTATTTTCTTTTTTGTCTATTTTTCTCGTTGAACCCCCCATGTACAAATGTGTATCCCCCTCCCCTAATTGTTGTAATAGCGTAGGATTTTATATTTCTGCTTCTTATTACTAGTAATTAGGACATGTATGGCAAGATAAAATCAATGAAATAGAAAAGCCTAATTCAAAGAAAAAACTCTTGTATGCAATAAAACACACTCGCACACTAACACCCCTAGGGTTACATCTACTTGTTGCCTTTCAAAATTAGACCATATTGCATGTTAGGTCTCTTTGGGCAAAGCAAACAATCAAATGATCATAGTCCCTCGATGACGCTTTCGAAAGTTGCCTAAAATGATCAAAGTCCCTTTCAAAGGAAAAATTGCCCAAGGATACTTAGCACTATTGCAATTATGGTCTAAACGACGACCCGCGCCCGTCCCTTTCATATCCTAATACAAGATTGTCCACCAAATTCAATGGTGGAACAAAATTGTTAAAAGAGTTAAAACATAACAAAAATCTTTGAGAACTTTAGGGTAGATCGCTCTTAAGTACTTGTCAACTTGCAAAACAAAAAACACTTGCCTATTTTTCAAACCACACTTCACAAACACTTTCAAAACAAACTTTCAAAAAACCTTGAAACATCTTTTCAAAAAGACAAACACCTTTTGTAAAACATTTGAGTAAAGAATTGTTACAAGGGTAGCCTATACAAGGCATCTTTTTCAAAACCTTTTCAAAAAACCACACATAAAACACCATTTCAAACAATTGAAAATCAAGGCAAGTTGATCTAAGCAAGTACCTAAGAGCCCATGGATAACCATGGATAGAAAGGGTGCTAATACCTTCCCTTTCTATAATCTACTCCCCGAACCCAAGAAAAATCTCAAAGGTTTTTGCTGTGCTTTTTAAACCTTTCCTAAGGATAAAATAAAAAGTCGGTGGCGACTCTTGCTCAACCGAAACATTTGCGAAAACAAACGCAAAACCATAGTCAGTTCTCCCACCGTATCACAGAACTGGCGACTCTGCTGGGGATTTAAATTAAAAGTGGAGTAACCTTAGGGCTTAGATCACCCTTTTGCATGACTAATTGTTTGCTTTGATTGCTTTATATTTTGGTTCTCTTGTTTGGGCTTGAAATCCTACACCCGGATTTGGGAAACATTCATAGATAGCAATACGTTGTGGAAACTGTGCGGGGTATACCGACACGGTTGAAGCAATAGCTATATTAGTGTGACATATTTGTGAGTACCGGTAACCCTTGAGTTCAATCAAGGAGAGTACGGAGCCGCTGAGTGATGTCACTAAGCACTAATGACCTAGAACCTTACTTGACCATCTTGGCCTTTTATTAAGGGTAGTGAGATGACCGGCTTTGGTGCAGTCCGAAGTTGGTAGATACTCGATACTACACTCATTGAGGGTTGTTTTCTTGGAATATTTGGGTCGCTAGTTAAGTGGCTAAACCAAAACAATGAACAATGAAAACAATTCAATGATATTGAGCTCCTTAGAACCCGGTTACTATTTATAGGACAGGTTTTTAAGCCAACTACACTCAAGAGGGTACTTACCTATGAAACCCCATGCAAGCCTGAAACTAGGGTTTGGTGTGAATTGCTTGTACATATGTTTTATGCATACATCATAAACATCATAAAGCATCATGTGCATTCACTAACCATTTCAAGGGTTTGGATCTTCATCTTTGTTCTTGTTTTGTAGGTCATGGAAATTCCTCGCAGAAAAACCATTCAAGTCAACCTTGTGAGAATCTCTCCTCAACTCAAGGAGCTCACCTCAATAATTCCGGAAAACTCATCCTTCAAGTGAAAGACATGGTAGACTGCTCAGCTTAGTCAACACCAACATTGAAGAAGACATGATGAAAGTGCTATTTCAGTTCTTTGACCCTCTGCACCACTGTTTCACTTTCCCTGATTACCAGTTGGTGCCCACTTTGGAGGAGTTTTCTCAACTCCTAAGAATCCCTATCCTTAATCAACTACCCTTCAACGGTACGGAGAAGGAACCAAAGCCGGAAGATGTTGCTCGAGCATTACATCTACAACCATCCGACATCAAGGGGCATTGGGAAACCAGAAGCGGCATCAAAGGATTCTTAGCAAAATTCTTGTTTGAGAAGGCACAAGAATGTTGGAATTCATTGGACCAACAAGTCTTTGAAGAGCTTGTGGCACTCCTTATCTATGGGTTAGTCTTGTTCCCAAATTCTGACCAGTTGGTAGATGTCAACGCCGTCAAAATCTTCTTGTCCAGAAATCCAATACCAACATTGCTTGGGGACATTCTTCACTCATTTTACACACGAACAATGAGAAAGAGGGGTGTTCTCATGTGCTGTACTCCTCTCCTTGCAAGGTGGTTTATTTCGCACCTTCCACAATCTGTCTTGAAGAATGACCAAGGCTCAAGGTGGTCCCAACGGTTGATGACTCTTACCCACTCTGATGTACATTGGTGTTCTCGGTCCAGAGAAAATGTCATCATCGTCGATCGTTGCGGAGAATTTCCTAATGTTCCTTTACTTGGAATTAGAGGAGGTATCACCTACAACCCTTGCCTGGCTTTAAGGCAATTTGGATATGCACGGAGGGATGGCCCTCATGACATGTTGATTCCTGACCTAGTTTTTGACTTCGACAATGATGCTCAAGGACTTCGCCAAAAATTCATCAGAGCGTGGGGAAGATCCAACAAGGTTGATAGCAAGACTCTGGGACACAAGAACTCCATCCCCCTTGAGCCTTATCTCAAGTGGGTACGAGCCCGAGCCCAAAGTCTAATGATGTCTTATCCTCATGTACTCCCAGTGATTAAAGAGCCCGTCAATGAAGGAGAGGTTCCCTACACCATCCTACATCCAGACATGCCTACATCGTGGGAGGAAATGCAGAAAAGTTAGATTCAGCTCAAGGAGGAACATAATACTTTCGAAGCCAGCTTCTATGCTAGTGAGAAGAAGGTTCTAGAGCTTACCCGCCGACTCCATGAGCAAGAGGCCCTCAACACCTACATCGCACCAAAGAGGATGCGCAATGTCTTTTTGCCTTGAGAAGTTATTTTGTAATATTTGGCCCATGGGGCATTTATGTACTAACAAATTTCTTCTTATTAATATGACGTGCGTTCTTCTTTGTCTGAAACAATTTTAAATGTCCTAAATCCTTGAATGCATTGCATACATAAGCATACCATTCATCATGTGCATAAGCAGGTCTCACTCCAGGTTCCTTATCTGTCTGCTGTTTATGTCAGTAGGATGGATCTCGAGCAAACAGTCAAAGACCTGCAAGCTCAGAATGCACAGTTTCAACAACTCCTGATGACCTTGGCTAAGGGTCAGGAGGATATCAAGACTCAATTGGGGAACAAAGACCCAGTGAAAAAGAAGAAAAAGAGACTCGGGGTGGCTACTTTGGGGAGAAGATTTGACGGAGAAGCTCGGAGAGTGCTGGAATTTCCTCCTATCTCTGATGAAGGAACCAGCAAAGGAGGTGGAGCTGCGGTACCTTCCGAGTCTGATGCGGAAGAAGAGGAGGTCGAAGAGGATGAAGATTACTCTGATCAGCAATATCCTCCAGCTGATGACAAATACAAAGGGCTAGAAGACAGATTGGCCGCCATGGAATTACAAAGAGTACCGGGTTTGGATTTTGAAGAATTGGGTTTGGTTGTCGAGATTGTGATTCCCCCAAAATTCAAAGCGCCAGTGTTTGTGAGGTATGATGGGATGTCTTGTCCAAAAATGCATCTCAGATCCTACGTGAGAAAGATTCAACCCTATACGGCAGATAAAAATCTTTGGATTCATTTCTTTCAAGACAGCCTTTCTGGAGCTCAATTGGAGTGGTTTTATCAGCTAGAGGGAACCAGCGTCCGCAATTGGGAAGACTTGGCCACCGCTTTTTACAAACAATATCAGTACAATTCTGACCTTGCCCCTACTCGTACCCAACTTCAGGGTATATCATTGGGAACAGGCGAAGGATTCAAAGAATATGCACAAAAATGGAGGGATTTGGCTGGCAGGGTGTAGCCTCCTTTAACCGACCGCGAACTTGTTGATATGTTTCTTGGGACCCTATCTGGGCCATTTTTCAATCATCTAATTGGTAACTCTTCCGCGGGGTTTACCGATTTGATCTTAACAGGCGAAAGAATAGAAGCTGGCATCAATTCAGGAAAGATTCAGAAGGGTGTTGCTGCAAATGTTGAGAAGAAACCTTTTAAGAAGGAGACGGCTGTGGTATATTCTCAGAGGAGAGCAGGGAAGACGGAGCGTCGGCCAACTGTGGGGGCCGTAATGATTCAAAATCCTTCAAGTGAGCAACCTCGTTATAACCAGTCCAGACCAAATCAGCAACGGGTGGAACGACCACAACGGCAGTTCACCCGCATTAATATGACTCCAGCACAAGTGCTTCCCCATCTATTGAGGTTGAATCTCACCACCATCAAGGAGGCACCAAAGAATGTGAATACGTCCTCTCCGTATTATCATGCTAATGCTAAATGCGCCTACCATTCAGACAATGTTGGACACGACACCAATGATTGTTGGGCACTCAAGCATAAAATCCAAGACCTGATAGAGGCAAAGGAAGTGGAGTTTGACGCTCCGGAGAAGCCCAATGTGATATCTGCACCCATGCCAAAGCACGGCCGAAATGTCAATGCCATTGAAGAAGATTTGTATGTTGCTGATGTCAATGATCTGACTACTCCATTGCTAACCATTAAGTTGAATCTGTTAAGGGCCGGGATCTTCCCGGGATGTAAAGAAGACTGCTATTGTTGTTACTCTCTGCCGTTTGATTGTCCGTTACTGAAGAAAGGCATCCAAGGCCTTATAGATAGTCGACAAATTTTGTTTGAAAAGGTTTCTACTGTTCCAGTTCATACTGAAGATGTCTCAATCATAACCATTCACGCCAATCTTTCCAAGGCCGTCAAAAAGCCTGTTAAGATTACACCAGCTACGAAATATGTTCCTTTGAAGATAACAATGTCAGGGCCTGTCCCCTATGTTTCTGAGAAGTCCATACCATGGAACTATGGCGGTGACGTCTACTACCATGGTATCAAACAAATCGAAATAATTGAAGAAAGTTCGGATGATGAAGAAGCCAACATTAGTAACATTGCGGGCACTAGCAAAATCACCAGGAGCGGGAGAATATTTTCTCCAGAGATTGCCCCTCCAAGAGCAGTCTTTGGACCCTCATCAGCTGACCAAGTCATTCCTGCACCAATAAAACTTTCTGCTAGAACTCCTTTGGTTGAAGACGTTGTTGTTCCTAGTATTGTCCCTCCTACCACTGCTGATAAAGGTAAGGGAATCCAAGATGAGCTCGTCAGGACGAGGGCTCAACCCTTGGTCATCCCGGAGACCTCCAAGAAGGAAATGGATGAGATTTTGAGGATAATCAAAAGGAGTGATTACGATGTGGTAGAACAGCTGGGGCAAACCCCCTCAAAGATCTCCATGTTGGCACTGCTACTTTGCTCAGAAGCGCACGCTAAAGCCCTGATAAAATTCCTGAAGGCAGCCCATGTGCCCCAGGAGACCTCTGCAGATCAATTTCAAAATTGCATGGCTAGCCTGACTGCGGATAATGGATTAGGTTTCTCTGATGCCGACTTAACTCCTAAAGGTAGAAACCATAATGATGCTTTGCACATTTCAGTCGAGTGTCGAGGAACCACTCTCGCACATGTCTTGGTCGATACTGGTTCGTCGCTGAATGTATTTCCTAAGAAGGCCTTGGACCGACTAGATTGTGAAGGGTTGGAATTGAAGCCAAGTGATATTGTTGTCAGAGCTTTCGATGGTTCGAAAAGAATGGTCCATGGAGAGGTTGAAATTCCCATCAAAATAGGCACTGAGGTGTTTAAATCTACTTTCTATGTGATGGACATCCATCCGTCATACTCTTGCTTGCTGGGTAGACCTTGGATACACCATGTTGGGGCAGTCACCTCCTCCTTACATCAGATGTTGAAGTATCCTGTCAAGGGAAAGATCATTACTGTCCATGGTGAAGAGGAGTACATAATTAGCCACTTGAATTCTTTCCGGTACGTGGAGGTAGAAGGGGAGTTCATTGAAACACCTTTTTAGCATTTCGAAGGAGTCCTTCCTGAAATAGCAGTAGCAAAGTTGGCAGCTGAGACACCGAGGCAGATGGCCAGGATGGCATCTCTGGAAGACGCAAGGGCCGCAATAAAGGAAGGGAAGAATTCAGCATGGGAGCAGTTGCCTGATATTCCATATAAGACAGACAAATTTGGATTAGGGTTCACAGCCGCTGGCCAGAAAGTTATGCGCCGTTCGAAGATTGAAAGAGCGCCAGTCAAAATTTCTCCCTACGGAATCAACGCCTTGGAAGATGAAGACAAGGAGAGCAACATCGAAGAATGGATTTACCCAACTGTCAAAGGAGGATTGAGCAACTGGGAGGCAAAAGACTTTGTCCCCATCACTTTTATTCATCAGTAATTTATCTGTTAAACATTTCCTATTTGGTCTGTAATATTCACTTTCAAACAATCTGTGCATTATCTTTTCACCTCATGCCTTGCCCGGGGCATGTAGGTCCATTTGTAAGGGTTTTGATTATTTTTCATATCCATATGCCATGTTTAATGATTCATTGGACGTTTTTCATTTGATAAAATGCTTGTGTTCATTTTCTTTCCTTTTGCATTTTTAAGGATGGCTATCCCTTACACACACCCACACTCACCAATGCAGGTACCCATCCACTCCAGATTCCATGGGTGACTATTCTGCTGTATATTTCAATAACTCTGAAGATCTGGTCAATCAAGTCGAGTATGAAGATGACGAAGGTTGTGAAGTACCAGGGGAACTAGCCAGACTTCTAAAACGAGAGGAAAGAGCCATCTTACCTCACGAAGAGTCATTGGAAACTGTCAATTTGGGAACCGAGGAAGACCGGAAGGAGGTGCAAGTGGGTGCTAATCTGGAATCAAGAGTCAAGGAGCGCCTGGTACAGTTGTTGAATGAGTATGTTGAAATCTTCGCTTGGTCTTACAAAGACATGTCGGGTTTAGACACAGACATCGTGGTTCACCGTCTCCCCACAAGAGAGGATTGTCCACTGATCAAGCAAAAAGTCCGCCGAATGAGGCCTGACATGTCTGAAAAGATAAAAGCAGAAGTGATGAAGCAATTCGACGCTGGCTTTCTGGTTGTTACGTCCTATCCTCAATGGGTCGCTAACATCATGCCAGTACCTAAGAAAGATGGCAAAGTCAGGATGTGTGTGGACTATCGGGATTTGAATAGGGCCAGCCCCAAAGATGATTTTCCGCTGCCACACATCGACATTTTGATCGACAATACAGCTCAGCATAAAGTGTTTTCCTTCATGGATGGATTCTCGGGCTACAATCAAATCAAAATGGCCCCCGAGGACATGGAGAAAACAACTTTTGTCACACAATGGGGCACTTTCTATTACAAGGTGATGTCGTTCGGGCTGAAGAACGCGGGGGCAACTTATCAACGCGCCATGGTAGCTTTATTTCATGATATGATACATCATGAGATTGAAGTTTACGTAGACGATATGATAGCTCGGTCACAAATAGAGGAAGAGCACCTTGAGCATCTAGAAAAGCTGTTTGCCAGGTTGAAAGAATACAAACTCAGGCTGAATCCAAGTAAGTGCACTTTTGGAATTAGGTCTAGTAAACTTCTGGGATTCATTGTAAGCAACAAAGGCATTGAAGTCGATCCAGCAAAAGTAAAAGCAATACAAGAGATGCCTGTTCCCCGTACCGAAAAGGAGGTTAGAGGATTCTTGGGGCGCTTGAATTATATTGCCAGATTCATCTCTCATCTGACTTCTACCTGCGAGCCCATTTTCAAACTCTTGAAGAAAGATCAAGTAGTC
This sequence comes from Vicia faba, assembly GCA_948472305.1. NCBI lineage: Eukaryota > Viridiplantae > Streptophyta > Magnoliopsida > Fabales > Fabaceae > Vicia > Vicia faba. The sequence continues at coordinate 400,045 of CATIWC010001890.1, forward strand.
AAATGGAACGACGATTGCCAAGCTGCTTTTGATAAAATCAAGGAGTATTTGCTAGAACCTCCTATTCTGATACCACCCGTCGAAGGAAGACCACTAATCATGTACTTGACCGTTTTGAATAACTCAACGGGGTGTGTTTTGGGCCAGCATGACGAGTCTGGTCGAAAAGAGTATGCTATTTATTACCTTAGAAAAAAGTTTATCGACTATGAGACTCGCTACTCACTGCTCGAGAAAACTTGCTGCGCTTTGGTATGGGCTGCTCGCCGACTAAGACAGTATATGTTGACTCATACTACCTTGTTGATTTCCAAAATGGATCCTATCAAGTATATCTTCGAAAAGCCCGCCTTATCTGGAAGGATAGCTAGATGGCAAATGATCCTAATTGAATATGACATTCAGTACACCACCCAAAAAGCTATAAAAGGGAGTGTACTAGCTGACCATCTGGCTCATCAAGCTATCAAAGACTATCAACCCATGAGATTTGACTTCCCAGACGAGGACATCATGAATTTGGACAACATTGAAGGTGACGGACCCAAAAAGGGATCCCGATGGACCCTGTACTTCGATGGTGCTTCAAATGCACTTGGAAACGGTATTGGCGCAGTACTCATTTCTCCGGAAGGCTGTCACACGCCTTTCACGGCCCGACTTTGCTTCAGCTGCACAAACAACATGGCTGAATATGAAGCTTGCATCTTTGGTCTCAAGGCTGCTATAGATTTGGGGATCAAATCTTTGATCGTATTTGGGGACTCGGCTTTGGTTATCAATCAAATCAAAGGAGAGTGGGATACCAAGCATCCTAATCTTATCCCATACAAAGAACGTGTCTTGACATTGTTGCCTCATTTCGAGCAAATTACCTTCGAGCATTTCCCGCGAGAAGAGAATCAGCTAGCAGATGCTCTAGCCACAATGTCCTCCATGTTTAAACTCAACTGGGATAACGAGGCTCCCCAAATCACCATCGAGCGAATGGATGAACCTGCGCATTGTCATGAGATTAATACCGAAGAAGTAGTGGAACAACCTTGGTTCCATGAAATCAAAAGGTATCTCGAGACTAGAGATTATCCCGAAGGAGCTTCCGTAAATGACAAGAAGTTCTTAAGGAAATTCGCTGCTAAATTCTTCCCGAGCAACGGCATCCTTTACAAACGAAGCCATGATTGTGTATTACTCCGATGCATAGACAAAGATGAAGCGGAGTTGATTATGACTGACATACACAGCGGCACATTTGGCACTCACTTGAGCGGGCATACAATGGTTAAGAAGTTCCTAAGGGCAGGCTATTACTGGTCTACCATGGAAGCTGACTGCCATCAACATTCCCGTACTTGCCACAAGTGCCAAGTTTATGCTGATAAAGTTCATATCCCTCCAGTTCCCCTCAACGTTCTGACTGCTCCGTGGCCCTTTGCAATGTGGGGCATTGATATGATTGGAGAGATCAAACCCACGGCTTCCAACGGACATCGCTTTATCCTGGTTGCCATTGACTATTTCACCAAATGGGTCGAAGCAGCTTCCTTCGCCTCTGTTACTAAAAATGTGGTTGCCCGCTTTATCAAGCAGAATCTCATATGTCGGTATGGTGTTCCAGACAGGATCATCACAGACAACGGTACAAATCTAAATAACACGATGATCACCGCATTGTGCGAACAGTTCAAGATTTATCATCACAATTCATCTCCCTATCGGCCGAAGATGAACGGTGTTGTTGAAGCTGCGAACAAAAACATTAAGAAGATCATTCAGAAAATGACGGTCACTTACAAAGACTGGCATGAGATGTTACCGTTTGCTCTGCATGGATACCGTACGACGACACGTACTTCAACTGGGGCAACCCCATTTTCTTTGGTTTATGGCATGGAAGTTGTTTTGCCTATGGAAGTCCAGATTCCTTCTCTAAGGATTATGAAGGATGCAAGTTTGAATGAAGATGATTGGATGCAGACCCGACTTGATCAACTCAATCTGATCGACGAAAAGCGACTCGCTGCTATATGCCATGGTCAAGCGTATCAAAAACGGATGATCAAGGCCTTCAATAAGAAAGTCAGACGTCAAGTGTATCAAGTCGGAGATCTCGTAATCAAGCGGATTATCTTACCGCAAAGTGATCCCAGGGGCAAATGGACTCCGACATATGAAGGACCATTTGTGATCAAGAGCATATTTTCTGGTGGTGCAATGATTCTGACCACCATGGACGGCGACGATTTGCCGCACCCTGCGAACGCAGACATAGTCAAAAGATACTACGCATAAAATAACCCGACAAGTCGAAAACCCGAAAGGGCGGCTTGGGCAAAAATGGGCATCCCGGTGAACCGAAAACCCGAAAGGGCAGTTCAGGCAAAAATTAGGGATAAAAACAAAAAAAAATTGTATGCCCGGCAAGTCGAAAACCCGAAAGGGCGGCTTGGGCAAAAAGGGGTTTCCCGGTGGATCGAAAACCCGAAAGGGCGATTCAGGCAAAAGTTAGGGAATTAAAGCGTATGACTATGTCTCGTCGGATCACTTCAAAGACAATCTCTTCATCAACCAGTTCCATGGCTTCTGATCAATCCAGTCATCGGCAAACGAAGCATTGAATGGACAGATATTCAGAGTTGTGAAAGCTATAGCGGAATGGAATCCCATGGAATTATTTCACATAGCCATCCTTTATTTTGTATAAAATCTTTCAATATTTACGACAAAATCCTCTTACTAGGATGATTGTCTCCTTTGTACAAATATACTCATAGAAAGTCAATACAAATACTTTTCCCAAAAATTTGTGTCTTTTCCTTTCACTTTTTCTCTTGCACTATCTGTTTTATTTTGAGAAACGTCCAATGTTTTGTTAAATAGGCATATGCATTTGAACATGATCACTTCCATTATGAATCAAGAAAGAGGATTACTGATAGGTTGAAGATACAGTTAGATATCCTGATACCCTTTCAAAGGAAGCCCCCAGGAGATTTGGAATCCATATCCCCAGCAAGGCTTGAAGCTTATCCCCAGTAGATTCTGGAGGCTTATCCCCTGCAGAGTACGGACGTCTCACCCGAGTTTTATTCAAAATAGTTCCTCACAAGGGCTTATAACTGGGTTATCCTCAGCTTATTGCCACAGAAGATCGCACTTGCCAAAATTCTTCCTACCTCCAGCGGAGTTCATCAGAGTTCCCCAGCATAACTTACCAATACAATCCCCAGCCAGAGAATCCTCCGGAATTCAATTCCCCTCAGAGTTTAAGTTTCAGTATCCCCAGCTGAGCTAAAACTTCAAATTATCAATCCCCAGCGGAGCCAGACTAATGAACCTTCTCCCCACGGAGTTTTGGGAGGGCAAATTTTGAGTTCCCCAGTGAAGTCGCCAGAAATGCTTCCCGCCAGACTGAAGATTCTCAGTCTTGCATCCCCAACATGAGTCTATTGGATCGAAGCTCCCCAGTAGAGGTCATCAGGAACTCTCTTCCCCAGCAACAGCCAAGGAATTATTCTTCCCGGCAGTATTCAAGATACTTTTATCTTCAGCCATCTCGGATTCATCTATCCTTTGCAAGACAGCCCTCCAGCTTACATGCACGTCCATTTACATTCATATCATATAACATACATTGCATCATGCATCATGACATTGCATATAACTAACCCTTTACCTTTTCAGGTAAGATCAGTCGACAGACCAAAAATCATTATCTCCCGAAATTCTTTCCAGGAATATTTCAGATCTGACCCAGACATGGCAACATTCTAATGCTTATCCCAGATTTATCCAGATGCAATTCTACACGAGCTCATCATCAGGGAACCCTACACCGGTTCTTCTTCCAAATTCAAGACTTCTAAAAACAGTTTATGGATTCTTCCCAACAACGGATGCTAATCTACTAACTTGTTCAGATACAACCTCTGAAAATAGTTTACGGACGCTTCCCAACAACGGATGCTGCTCTATTGCTTATTCAATCTCAAGATTTCTGAAAATAGTTCACGGGTTCCCCAAGTAACGGATGTTAACCTATCACTTGTTCAGATTCTTCTCAAGACTTCTGAAAACAGTTTATGGATTCTTCCCAACAACGGATGCTAATCTACCAACTTGTTCAGATGCAACCTTTGAAAACAGTTTACGGACGCTTCCCAACAACGGATGCTGCTCTATTGCTTATTCAACCTCAAGACTTCTGAAAACAGTTTATGGATTCTTCCCAACAACGGATGCTAATCTACTAACTTGTTCAGATGCAACCTCTGAAAACAGTTTACGGACGCTTCCCAACAACGGATGCTGCTCTATTGCTTATTCAATCTCAAGATTTCTGAAAATAGTTCACGGGTTCCCCAAGTAACGGATGTTAACCTATCACTTGTTCAGATTCTTCTCAAGACTTCTGAAAACAGTTTATGGATTCTTCCCAACAACGGATGCTAATCTACCAACTTGTTCAGATGCAAACCTTTGAAAACAGTTTACGGACGCTTCCCAACAACGGATGCTGCTCTATTGCTTATTCTTCTCAAGACTTCTGAAAACAGTTTATGGATTCTTCCCAACAACGGATGCTAATCTACCAACTTGTTCAGATGCAACCTTTGAAAACAGTTTACGGACGCTTCCCAACAACAGATGTTGCTCTATTGCTTATTCAACCTCAAGACTTCTGAAAACAGTTTATGGATTCTTCCCAACAACGGATGTTAATCTATCGCTTGTTCAGATGCAACTTTTGAGAACAGTTTACGGATTCTTCCCAACAACGGATGTCAATCTATTGCTTGTTCAAGCCCCAGTCCAGAGATGGTTCAAAACATGGACACCTTTCTGATCTTCATTCCAGATGGCATCTTTAAGCCCATCCCCGACGAGATTCTGTCACCCTTCCAGATGGCATCTTTAAGCCCATCTCCAAATGGCATCTTTAAGCCCATTTCTGCATCCATTGCTTTGACGAGTGCAAATTTAAGGGCACTCTAGTGTCCAATCTCCTTTTACCTTCGAGTCACGAAAGGCAAGATTGCCAATCTAACTCTTCAGGTTCAAGAAGATTGAACAGGGGCAACTGTTGTACCCCAAAATTTGCCCTCCCTTTCTTCAGGAAACCATCTTGGATTTTCAAGGTCCCTCTGAAACAAATCCAAGTCCTGAGTTATCCTTTTGCCCAAGCAAGCCACTTACAAGGGCAAGATGATCTTACGAACTCCAAAAACAACGCTTTTATCTTGAGAAAAATCAAATTCTAAGTACTTAGAATGTTTCTCTAAAAAGAGTATTTAAGAAAAAAATCAGCGCTTCAGAACTTCTGGACCCATTGCAGATAAAAACGGTCAGAAGTTGCAAGCTTGGCTCAGCTTGGTCAGAAGTTGGCTTTTCAGCAGCTACATCAGTTCAATCAGAAGTTGTAAACGTGGTTCAGTATGTAAGCCTCAAACAGAACATGCCCCTTCAGCAGTTACACAAGCTCAGTCAGAATTTGCTAAAGGAATGCAAGAGAAGCAGGGAAGTCTGAAGGCTCCTTCAGAACAGGTTGAAATCAGAAGATGAAAGATCAGAAGAGTGGGTGTTACACTGATACAGAATCTCTAAGCCCAGGAGGTCCAGAAGTAAATCCAAGGAACGTACCAGAAAACCAGGAGAATCTCCAGAGCTTACTAAGACAACAGGAAGCCAAGGCCAGAGCATGGTTTACGCTGCTGATTCAACGTTGGTTTCCATTACCAGAATATTGATGTTTATAGGTCTTATCACCATTTAATGCCCATTAATGCTTCCAACCACTCCTGAACATTCACGTGTGGCTTGGAAAACGCTTTTGTGCAGATTCTGGCATGGGTCTACGCGCCACCGCCCACTTCAGAGGTCACTTCTCCCCAATCTACGCCTGCTGCTGCAGCCTAGGCTGAAAGCTATCTGTTATCACAACTTCCCAGGAATTTCTGTCAAAGAACAAATTCAAACTCTGTTGGCGCTTTAATGTTCAAGGCATCCACAAGAACTTTGCCTATAAATAGAGAGTCTTCACCAATGCATAAGGCGTTCAAGAAAAGAAACAGAAATTGCTAAGTGAGAAACAGAACTCTTAGCAACATAGCATTCTGAAACTCTGCCAAAATCTCCAGTTTTGTTTCATAACTTTGAGTTTCTCACCTTCAAACTTCATCAAATATCCAGTTTTCTCTGTGAACCAAAAACACCCTTTCCAAACTTCTGACCCTACATACGTATACGCCTTTACCACCCCTTTCAAAGAAAATCTGTCCAGAACACCACCAGAGCCAAAAGCTAACTTTCACCCACCAACTTTTCCAACAGTCAGGTAAGCACCTGCTGACCCTCATCACGCTGTTAAGCATCATCAACTGTGCATACTCAAATAAACATAATGTAAATATCATGTTGTTGCTGTTTATGTTATGAGGATTTTCATACCTCAGAACGTTCTAAGCCAGTATAGGACTTGCCTGTGACCTTGGTGGTTCTGACCTCTGAAACATTTTTGTATTTGCTGGATCTGTTCCAAATATGTTTCTTGTTTTGTGGAGTAACAACAGAATTGCAGATGCTCTGATTAGTACAGAGAAAAGCCAAGTGCTGACTTTGACGTTAGCACATCTGAAGCCTGTTTTGCTGTCAATGATATCAGAACCTCTGAGAGTTATTGCCTTTTCAGCAGAATCAGAACTTCTGGTTTCTCCACTAACAAACTTCTGTCTTGCAGCGCAGGGGAATCAGAACTTCTGATTTCCCCACTAACAAGGTTCTGTTTTGCAGGTGCCAGAGTCAGAAGTTCTGACTCATACAGTTTAACCAAGAGGTTGATCATCTGGCAGCGGATCTGAGTCAGAACTTCTGATGACCTCCCAGCAGCGCGCGGACTCCCTCTCTCTCTATATCTTGTTTTTTGCTATTTTCTTTTTTGTCTATTTTTCTCGTTGAACCCCCCATGTACAAATGTGTATCCCCCTCCCCTAATTGTTGTAATAGCGTAGGATTTTATATTTCTGCTTTTTATTACTAGTAATTAGGACATGTATGGCAAGATAAAATCAATGAAATAGAAAAGCCTAATTCAAAGAAAAAACTCTTGTATGCAATAAAACACACTCGCACACTAACACCCCTAGGGTTACATCTACTTGTTGCCTTTCAAAATTAGACCATATTGCATGTTAGGTCTCTTTGGGCAAAGCAAACAATCAAATGATCATAGTCCCTCGATGACGCTTTCGAAAGTTGCCTAAAATGATCAAAGTCCCTTTCAAAGGAAAAATTGCCCAAGGATACTTAGCACTATTGCAATTATGGTCTAAACGACGACCCGCGCCCGTCCCTTTCACATCCTAATACAAGATTGTCCACCAAATTCAATGGTGGAACAAAATTGTTAAAAGAGTTAAAACATAACAAATTTTTTTGAGAACTTTAGGGTAGATCGCTCTTAAGTACTTGTCAACTTGCAAAACAAAAAACACTTGCCTATTTTTCAAACCACACTTCACAAACACTTTCAAAACAAACTTTCAAAAAACCTTGAAACATCTTTTCAAAAAGACAAACACCTTTTGTAAAACATTCGAGTAAAGAATTGTTACAAGGGTAGCCTATACAAGGCATCTTTTTCAAAACCTTTTCAAAAAACCACACATAAAACACCATTTCAAACAATTGAAAATCAAGGCAAGTTGATCTAAGCAAGTACCTAAGAGCCCATGGATAACCATGGATAGAAAGGGTGCTAATACCTTCCCTTTCTATAATCTACTCCCCGAACCCAAGAAAAATCTCAAAGGTTTTTGCTGTGCTTTTTAAACCTTTCCTTAGGATAAAATAAAAAGTCGGTGGCGACTCTTGCTCAACCGAAACATTTGCGAAAACAAACGCAAAACCATAGTCAGTTCTCCCACCGTATCACAATGAGTGCTTTCACTTCTTCTTGCCCCTTGGATAGTTTCAGGAACAAATCTTGAAGTTGAGCATTTTGGGTCTGAAGATCTACCACAGTCTATTCTAGAGCCATCTCTACTGAAATAAATAGTAAGCATATAAGAAACCTATATGGGGGAAAACCTGTTATGATAACATGCATGATATGTGGATGCGATGTTTTCAAGGATCTCACGGGATATACACAAGAAAATTTCAGAAGTTGAACTATGATTATGTTGTACCCCAAAATTTGCCCTCTCTTTCTTCGGAAAATCATCTTGGATTTTCAAAGTCCCTCTGAAACAAATCCAAGTCCAGAACTGTCATTGTTGCCCAAGCAGACCATTTACAAGAGCAAGGTGATCACACAAGCTCTGAAGACAACGGTTTTATCTTGAGAAAAAAATCAAATTCTAAGTACTTGGAATTTTTCTCTAAAAAAAATGATGAGTATTTAAGAAGAAATCAACGCTTCAGAACTTCTGGACCAAACTCCAGATAGAAACAGTCAGAAGTTGCAAGCTTGGCGCAGTCAGAAGTTGGCTCTTCAGCAGCTACATCAGCTCAATCAGAAGTTGTAAACGTGGTTCAATACGTAAGCCTTAGACAGAACATGGCTCTTTCAGCAGTTACGCAAGCTCATCCAGAATTTGCTAAAGGAATGCAAAAGAAGCAAGGAAGTCTGAAGGCTCTTTCAGAATATGCTGAAATCAGAAGATGAAAAGGTCAGAAGAGTGGGTGTTACACTGATACAAAATCTCTAAGCCCAGAAGCAAATCCAAGGAACGTATCAGAAAATCAGGAGAATCCCCAGAGTTTGCTAAAGACAACAGGAAGCCAAGGCCAGAGCATGGTTTACGTTGTTCTTGTTGAAACAGAACTGATGGTTCAAAGTTGGTTTCTATTTACCAGAATATTGATATTGATAAGTCTCATCACCATTTAATGCTCATTAATGCTCCCAACCACTCCTGAACATTCATCCAAGTAATCCCTTCACGTGTGGCTTGGAAAACGCCTTTATGCAGGTTCTGGAATGGGTCTACATGCCACCGTCCACCTAAGAGGTCACTTCTCTCCAATCCACGCCTGCTGCTGCAGCCTAGGCTGAAGGCTATCTGTTATCACAACTTCCCAGGAATTTTTGTCAAAGAACAATTCAAACTCTGTTGGCGCTTTAATGTTCAAAGAAATCCACAAGAGTTTTGCCTATAAATAGAGAATCATTGTCCACTGAAAAGAGGCGTTCAAGAAACAAAAAAAATTGCTAAGAGAGAAACATAAATCTTTAGCAAGAAAGTGTTGTGAAACTCTGCCAAAATCTCCAGTGTTTCATAACTTTAAAGTTCTTACCTTCAAACTTCATCAAATACCCAGTTTTTCTTTTGTGAACCAAAAACACCCTTTTCAAACTTCTGACCCTATATACGCATACACCTTCACCTACCCTTTTCAAAAAGAATCTGTCCAGAATACCATCAGAGCCAAAAGCTAGCTTTCATCCACAATTTTTTTTCCAACAGCCAGGTAAGCACCTGCTGACCTTCATCACGCTGCCAAGCATCATCAGCTGTGCATGCTCAAATAAACATAATGTAAATATCATGTTGTTGTTGTTTGTATTCTGAGGATTTTC